>VXAA01003226.1:355643-421138 GCA_013399115.1 Anseranas semipalmata
CCTCGCACGCGGCGGAAGCAAGCGCTCCCGCCAGAAAGGGAAAGGAAGGCAGGCCCCTCCAGAGGCCTGTCGCTATGGAAAGTCGCCCCCCCGCGAGCTAAAATGCCACGGATCGCAACATGTCACCTGCCTGCGGGGCAACCGGGAGGAAACACGCCCGCTTCATCTCCACACAGCTTTCTGGCCTCTGCTTCGTCCAACCCCCCGGAGCATTCGGCACGCTGAAGTGGTATTGGCCAGGCAAGAAGCTGAAACAGAAGGAATGGGTTCGCTCAGATGAAATTCAGCACATCTCAGGTTTGAAACAAGTGGACAGGGAGTGATGCAGATGCCACTCCTCAGGATCTGCCAAAGGTTCACTAGACTCATGGGTGTACGCACAGTATGTTACAAAAGAGATTCAGGTAGCACGTTAGTGTTTTAGTCAGGAAAAAGTCTCCTGGGTCTCTCCCAGAGCAGAATATACCTAGTGAAAACCAGATTCCTATGTTAACAGCACAACAAAGTCAGATGTTTGCCAAACAAATTGGTTTGCAATCCAACCAGGGAAGGACAAACCACGTCAAAAATGAAATTTCATTTCCTAATACAACAAAATGGAATGTTGTGTGTTACGCACTGGGTATTTTAAAGAGAGATCCCAGCCAAAAAATTGGAACTATTCAACAGAGGCAAGAGATTGCTGAGCAGTGGCCAGAAAACAGATTCCTTTCTTTATATCTATCTTACATTTTTAAAGCTTATCAGTTAAATTCGGGGGCGGGAGGAACAGCCCTTCTTTCCATCAGTCTGTGCAGATTCAAGACTGATGGACTAAAAGCTGTCTGCTGCTGGTATACAAGGAATCCTGTATTCAAGGAGAAATCTTTCCCACTCAGCATGCAGGAGGGCAAACACTCCGTACTGCACAAGCTTACACCAGAGGCAGGAAAGGTCTCTGAAGTGTCCTGGATAAAAATGCACAAGCTCAGCACAAGCAGATTAGTTCTCGTTATGGAATGGATTTTGTGTTGATCTCACTGCTACTGCAGCACGTTGTTACCCAGTGCCGCAGCTAGGGGGTGGACAGGCAGGCTAGAGCTACGGCTCCCTTTAAACTTTGCTCCAGCAGAGCAGATGCTCTCAGACATGCCGTTTCAATACTGAATTCGAGGACTGCCTTAATTTGACTCCCAGTTCCAGTCAAGACTCTATATAACTAGTCTTTTTTAGCTCTGAGAATGATTTACGTGAGTTTTCCAGCTGAAACCAGTCCTGACAGACCAAAGCAACCAGCAGGAGGTACAAAGGGCCTCAGTCACTTCCATGGAGCATTCATTTTCAGACTGCCTGCCTGTTTTCTCTGGCATTACCTCTTTAACTGGTGATCTTTCCGTTTAAAACTGAACACGTGAAGCCCAGATGCTTCTTCCCTCATAACAAAGTCCTCAGCTTGGTTTCTTTCTAGAATAATCTAAGAAAATGCACAAGAGATGCAGCCGCAGTCTACCAGTTGCCGCAAAGAATGTCTCTCACTTCTGCTACAGCTTTACTGTTGTTATTTATAGTTTACTCGTGTTTTGAAGTTTCCAGAGTGGGCTCTCTCTCATTTTTCTCTCCTTCTCTTTCTGAAGGCGTCCAACTATAGAAAACCTGGCTTAAGTACGGCCCAGCGGAAGAAAAGTGGCTTGAAACCTGAACTTACAGAAGAGCAAAAGCAGGAGATCAGAGAAGCTTTTGATTTGTTTGATACTGATGGATCTGGAAGCATTGACATAAAAGAACTCAAGGTTTTCACACTTTTTTTCTTGGATGGAAGTATCATTGGTCACAAAATTGTAGCTGCTTTTTCTGGTTGCCCAGCCCTAACTTGCTCCATTTTAAAATGGCTTTGGTGTATGAACAACAGTAGTGGCTTGCTCTCATGACTGAATTTGGGGTGTACAACATGGTTAACCTGAGAAAGCTGTGTATGTAATACAGAGCAGGCAGGCTCCTCTAATGCATGAATAGTTGGTCAGGTAGCTTTGAATATCTGAGCATTAGAGGAACTGAGCAGTTCCTGAACGGACTACACGTTTCTGTGTGCATGACTGCAACGACCGTAGGGTCATTGTTTCTGGGAATTAGAATTCTATTGTGGGATGAATGTCAGAATATCAATTTTTTTCTTCATCCTGGAACTAAACACAAAGATTCTGCACATATTCAGGAAAGATAATACTATATTTTCATATACGTACTCCAAAAACTACCTGTTTTTTTTAATTTTAAAAGGAATAAAACAGAGATCCAAGTTGCACTTCAGTGGTAATTCAGGTAACGGCTGTGTGTGGGCATACACACAGTAGTACAAGGGGAAGTTTATTTTTAGTTCTGCTCTCCCTACTAGTGTCTGATTTTTTTTTTCTCCCAAGCCTGAACCTTTTATCTTAATTATCTCCTTGACCTTGATTTCTCACATACAAGCACTCTACCTCAGCTTCCGTGTACGTTACCTAAAAGCATGGGGTTATCTAATCCCGTGGCTTACCTCAGGATTTATTTGGATGCACTTACACCTAGTTAAGGCAAGCTTGTTATCTGAATACAGATTATACACATAAAAACATACTTCTTAAAATGGACTGAACTGTTCTAGCATCGACCACTTAATGCTATGTTTTCCTTTTTCAAAATCAATTCCAAAATATGGATATTTTACAATTGAAAGTGCTCCCCTCTGGAAGACAAAATAGAACATTTTGAGTTATCCCATCACCAGGCATTAGTCAGAAAACAAACTTCAGTTAAATGTGAAGTTTTTTGAGTTGACACTTTCCAGTAGAAAAATGTTTAGCAAGAAAATTTCTGCCCTATATTTCCACTAGATCATATAGGAAGAATGAGTATTCACAGGTCAAATCTTCTCAAGATACGTGTTCTTGAAACTTCAGTCTCTGAATTAAATATGCTGTAATCGTCTGGCACACCAGGACTGGGAAATTACTGGTAGTTTTATCAGTATTGAAATCATTGTTACAGGCTGGTGAAAAACCAGAGCTTGGTTTTAAACAACATTAATATTAAGCATGTGTACAACACTCTAAACACCACCACCTGTTTTTACAGTTATACTTTGCTTGTGCTGTGTAAGACTCAGAAAGTTTGCTTTTCTCTTCCTTAACTACCACAGCAGTCACCATTTGATCATTTGCTGAGGCTGCGAGATTTATGGAGTATTGTTAGTTGTCCTCCCCCCCAACATGTAGCAAAAGTGCCAAGAGCTATACATCTGGATTTCTTCTATGTCTGTACCGGGTTGTTTAAGTTAACCACATGTAATTCTGAAACCATCAACATTAACAGGTATTCTGCCCTAAATTTCAGAGGGAGTGAGATCACATCCCTGATCTCTCCCTTGGTGTCCCATTTTGAGAATCCAGTCCTTTTAGGAACTATACTGAAAATCAATCTATAGTTCAAAAATGTAGATTGGAACTTTTCCATAATTCAGACAAAAAGTTTCTCTTAGTTTCAGAAATAGATCCATGTTCCACCTCGATCCAAAGAGAAAACACAGCTGAGTCTTACAAATACCAAACCTACACTATTACAATTGGAAAAATGAAACAAGCAGGTGAGAGGTATCAGGATGTCTTCCTCGCAGTGAGCTAGCATTAAAGTTTTGGAAGAGGAAATTAAATGAGCTTTAGTGCAGCTGCTGCCACTAGAATTCTGGTGGCCTCCTAACAGAATTGCTTTTTGGCGCAGGTTGCGATGCGTGCTTTAGGCTTTGAGCCAAAGAAAGAAGAAATTAAGAAAATGATAGCAGATATTGACAAAGAAGGAAGCGGCACCATTGACTTCGAAGACTTCTTGGCTATGATGACACAAAAAATGGTAGGAATTGTTAAAAATAATAATAATAATGAAAAAAATCTTGTGACAGCATAAAAAAACATAAAGGGATATATCAGTAGCAGGTGTTTTATAATTAATGCATATTTTACTTTCATTTTAGAGCGAAAAGGATTCAAAGGAAGAAATCTTGAAAGCTTTCAGATTATTTGATGACGACGGAACAGGAAAGATTTCATTCAAAAACCTGAAAAGGGTTGCCAAGGAGCTGGGAGAAAATTTAACAGATGAAGAACTTCAGGTAAATTCTGACTTGCCAGAGGTTTCCTAGTGGGAATGGACCAATCCTTGTGGGGTGGGAAATTCATGTCTATATAAAAAGAGCTGAGAGGTTAGAAATGTGCAGAATAATCATATACGTAGTTATGTTTTTGTATGCAGTACTTTTGATTTGTTGTTTTCTAATGAAAGGAAGGTCTTGTGTTTAGAGTCAAGCCCAGTGCCTGATCAGGTGTACAATATGTTTTCTAGGAAATGATTGATGAAGCTGATCGAGATGGAGATGGAGAAGTAAGCGAGCAAGAATTTTTGAGAATCATGAAGAAAACTAGCTTATATTAGTATCTGTTGCCGTGCTTTACAGCTGCTCTGAAAGATAACTGGGAAAAGACTTAAAAAATGGGCTCATCTCCCCTGCATATTTTATGCCATGTAAGGAAAGTCTGAAAGGACAGATTTTTAGCTCATTCTTCTTTTTCAGCAAAGTTAGTTGGGGAAGGGGGGCTTCAGTACCCAAAAGAACTGTTCAGGTGAGATACTGCAGAAATGAAAAGGAAGGATGAACTGAACCTGCAAGGTAGGGTCCCTTTACCCCCAGCCTCAAAATGAGGATTTCAGCGATTGCCATTTGGGATAAAGAATGCTGTCTCTCAACTATCTAACTAAAAAAAATGAACGATGTTTCACTTGAGATGTGAAGATTACCACTGCTTCTGGGAAAGGCCAAGTCTGACTTTCCTAAGGCTACAAAATAAAGAGATTAGCTTATAACACCTTAAAGAATGAAAGTACAAGCACAGTATTTTTATTCCTGTTAAGGCTTTTAGGTTATCTTTTGTATTTATGTCCTTTTGTTCATTTTCATGAAAGACTCTGAAATCAATTGCATATCTGTATTTATTTCTGTATGAAACACTGTATTCTCATGGCAATTTGTTTTTGGACTAAAGGGAAGCAAATGTAGGCAACCAGTTTGGGTTCTTCACTCAGAGCAGCATGCCATCAGTAGATGTTATTTTGTTGAACTCCTCCATGATCAGATCATCTGAAACCTGGTTTACTTGAGTCTAACCTGCTTGGATTATCAGAGTTTATTGTATAACCAGTCAACATCTTGTGCCATTGCTCTTACTCCTTTGGGAGTAACTTTACAGAGTCGTTGTTATGCCATGATTTTAAGTACCTAAGGAATGCTCAGTTCTAGGGCACACTACGGTAAATTCTCACTTTGGCTATTTACAGTCAAGTTGCAGGGAGGAGTTGCATCTGAAGTGAAAAAATAGTTTACCTTAGACAGCTGTGAAACACAGAATATATTTAGATCCATGCAATCCAAATTCATTTCAGACATTGCAGCTTTTTTTTTTTTTTTTTTTTTTGTACTTTCATTTTTTTGACTATTTCTTGTATATACTGTCAATCCAGGACTTACTGGAGAGCCACACTTCCATCTGTACTATGGAGCCATGGCAGTGACACCCAACATGACATCTGATTATATGCTTTGGCAAGGAGGGTTTGTCCTTGGGTCCTGATTAGACAATCAGCTTCAAAACTGCAGGGAAATCGTATAACCCTAAACCATGTCCCTCTCTAATGCCTCTGAAGGAGAGTTTGTTACTGCTCACAATAAAGTGGCAACTAGGTAGCAAAATGTCAGGAAAGGGTTCAATGGGCAGAGGAGGGAAAGGACAGAATTTCACCAGTATCAGTTAAGATCCCTCTTTTCTCCAAACAGCTTCAGCTGCTTGACAGCCACTAGCAAGGTTTGTCTCTACAGAACTCTGCAGAAGAAGGGAAGAGAGAGCTCCTGCATTAGCTCCTTAATACAGCTGCTTCAGCTCTGATGAGCTGTAAGGGCCCAGCAGGGGGAGAATTAGTTTCAGCAGTGGAAAGGGGAAGTGTTTGTTTACGTATCTTCCTAGTGTACAGATGTGGAGCTGGCACGTTCTGTCCACGTCCTCCAAGTTTGTGCTCTGAACTACGCTCTCTGAGTAGACCCTCTCTAACCTATACAGAAGTAGTCTTAAGCTTGTGGGAGAACAGGAATTGCATAGGGCCCTAAAAAACCATCAGAGAGCTGTGAAGTCCCCTGTTAACATGTCCAGTGGCAGTAGATGTAACCCACAGTACTGTAAGCTTTTTAAAATGTCTATTAACTTTGTATAGCGTGAAATAAAACTGTTTTGCAAGTTAACAACATGGTGTCTTTAATGACTTGGTATGCTTGCACTGAAAGCTAAATTTTCAAAAGTAATTTTGAAGCGTTAAACAGTTCACCCAGTACTTTTTTGCTTTATCTTTTCTTTCTAAGAGAGAAATTCCTAGGTGCAATAGTCTATCACATAATTCTCCTCCCTCTTCCACTATGCTGATTAAAAGTTTCTAGTACTAACCACTTATAATCAGAAAGGGAAATTTGAAGTTCTAGTTGATTATGGGGAATCCCACAGCCTATTAGAGTGACTGTACTTCTTTTAGTGCTGCCACAGGAAGAGATTGATGACTGCTGTTTACCTATGATGCATGTCACATCTCTCTTCCTGTTCTAATCCTGCTACTTTTCTTTTGAAGGTAGGAAAAAGACACACAGTCATACCTAGTGATGAGGAAATTTTATTTCTGGCTTGCACATTAATCTCTTAAGTCTGGAATGTTGGACTCGTCTGAGTTAGTGCAGAACTTGCAAGTGTTAACGTAATAGAACAAGTGTCTCATGCTGCTTTAGTTTGCATTACAGCGAGGGATATCTTGCCCCCTTTTCAGCCACAGACACCCAGTATGATGACTAACAGCAACGTTGACAGCAGCCCACAGCCATGCTGTGGTTCTGTGCAAATTATTTTCAGTGTCATGGTGAATCCTTCCCACACCTTCAAGAATTTTATTGTTTACATTTCTATACATGGTAGAGGAAAAGAAGCTTGATTGAAGCCAGAGGCTGAGCTCAGGGTTAGGCTTTGTGGGGAACAGATGCTGAACTGCCCATTCAGGCATTTCACCCTTTTACAGGGCTGGAGACAGTCAGCTCAGCTCAATGAATGGAAATGTACCCAGCAGATGTTTTTTCTGGGCTCTGTTCTAGTGACCGCTCAAGTAGCTTACCCTAAATAAAGCAGTTTCACTAGAAGAGATGGATTACTTGCACACCCCTCCTACTATTCCCATTCACTCTATACTCAAAAATACACTCTAACATAAAAGCTGGGGCACTTCTAGGAGACTTGGATTCAATTCCTTTGCACTAAAGCACTGAAAAGGAGGCAAAGCAGTGATCTGGGTTTTCCTGCATGAAGGGACACACCTCTCAAGGCACCTGAATCCAGAAGTTATCAGTGTGAGCGCAGAGACCAGCACCTGATGCAGAGGTGACGGCTCCAGTCCTGACCCCAAGGCAGGTGGCCGTGAGCCCCATTCTTCGCATCCCTTTTCCCCTACATGTTGACAGGTAGGCTGGCTTCTTACCTGGCATTTGCAAGGTCCACTCGGGTGGCTGGCTGCAATTCAGATGCTGCAACACATGCTTCCAGCTGGGACCCTTCCTCCTGCGACGTCAGCGAAACTGGGTTTTCAGTTTGAGTGTTCGTGCTGGTTGGATCCTGCACAAAAAGGAAAGTGGAACTGCAATTTGTATTCGGCAAGCACCTAAATATCAAAGCATTGCTAGGGGATGATAGCTGCTTGGGAGATAACCTTGCAAATTAATTCCAATGAAAAATGTTTTTAAATGAAAATGGGTTTTTAATAAAATACGAAGTAGTTCAAAAGAAAAAAAAATACTTAAAAGTTATATTGCAAAATATGCCAATTGGATGGCAATTTTAAATTAATCTTTACTGTTATCTCCCCTGTGCAACCTGAAGTTCTTTATTATCTTTATTATACAGTCCCACAATCGTGCCAGTCCCGCAGTACAGTAAAGGGAATATTCAATTGGCTTTTGAAAAAACAAAAACAAAAGCAAAACCAAAAAAGTGACTAATTTGCAAGGATGTTTTAATTAATCTGAGCTGGCAACTTTAGATGCTGAACTGTTGTGCTTTCTCACATTCTTGAAGGAAGGAACTGCATTTCTTTGCAGTTACACCTGTGCCAAATGTGTGTAGAACGACATGCTAGCCAGGCACAGATGACTGCAAAAGACTGAGAAGTCTTTCATTGCTTGAGGTGCTCACATGGTCAACTGGAAATGGGTGCTGTCTGCTCACATCATTAGGTATGAGTTTGTTTTTGGAGGAGTAAGTACAGGGTCAATTTCTAATGTTGCAGAAAAACAATGGCTTCTTTTTAGGTAAGCCTAATCTTGGTATTTAAGAGAGGGTGGGGGGAAAGTAAGAAAAGAAAACCTTTGTGCAGTTTCACATGCCAAGAGTCCTACTAACAGTTACAGTGGGAGCCTAAATATTGCTAAATTGATGAGGCACTTGATATTAAAACATTTGTCATTTACAGTTTTACAGAATAACTCTCACGTCCTGAGAACTGCCTGGTGAAGTCACACCACGTATTTGAAATGTTGAGAACGCATTCCCAGGGAACCTCCTTACTGAGTTCATATAAATCCAACGCTACCACAGTACATTTGCTTTTAAACACCTCTGGGCATGGTAAGCAGAGCTTGAGAAAGACTCCGGCACTGGAAAGCGCTCTGGGCCAGAATTCACCACCACACACAACATGGAAACACTGGCAGAACACAGTTTTCTGACATGGAATTAATCTGTCTGTGAACCTAGCAAATAACTTACAGTACCATAGGACTTAAATTGATTCCATTCGCTGGCTCGTGCTTTTGGCAATCTTTGCAAGCCCGCTGGCACAACGTATTGCAAAAAATGCACCACCTAAAGGCAGCCGTTCATTCTCCCAAAATATCAACATCAAAGCCAAATCAGGACTGTTGAGATTGCGTCCAGGTATCATTGCTATCAGAACTTATTCTCCCTGCTACAATTTGTTTGAAAATTATTTTCGTTTCCCTACACAGATAAAAGTGGAGACAAGGAAAATAACACTCCTAAGATGTTTCAAAACACAAGTTTTCTTTCAAAACTTAGTTACATGTGCCAACAGAAACCAGCCGCAGCTGCCTGATGCGATTCACAGCGCTCGGGCACAGAGAGGAAATAATCAGATAGCTACGGGTGTTCTGCAGACATCCCTCAGCACGTGTGAGCGGCAGACACGGCTTGTGCACGTCCCTTGCAGCAGGGCACCAAACAGCCTGCTTGGCCTACGGACTGGGACGATCCTTGACATTTGAGGAAAGAGTTCCTATGAGAATAATTCTGGAGAAGTAATTTCCTTTTTGCCATACATATATAAACAGCATACCTGAGAGAGAGCAGTCAAAAATCAAACTACCATACCGTGTGCTCAGTCGCAGAGAGCCTGGGCACCCACCTATCTGAATGGCCCCAGTGAACCCAAGGCCATGAGTGTCCCTTCGCTACAGCCCAAAGTTACCGGGAAAGTCCCTGCTGAGCGGGCACACACTTCTGATTTCAGCGGGCATTTCACACGCTGCTCAGCTCCAGGATGCACTCCTACATTTGTACATTAAAGAAAGATGTACAAAGTCTCTTCATTTCTCTCTGAGGGAATAAAGACCTGACAGATCTGAGAGCGTGACACAGTCTCGCTAGAGGGCATCCAGTTACTAACATCTAAAATGAGTGATGCTGATTTCCCTCCTCTGTGGCTTTTAATGACGATCGAAAGTAGGCTAACAAACACCATCCAGCTGGGGCTTGAAATATGTGGTTGGATACCGATTTTTTTTTTTTTAAAAGAACACAACACTTTTCACACAACTCCAGTACAAAATACTGTAATTATTAGCTGGTTGTTCAAAGCTAAACCCCCAAACCACACTTTCTGAAACTCCCACTCTGTATCAATAGTTACAGACATGCTCTTAGGGGAGCAGAGAACTGAACTTGCCTTTCACACAGTCCCCCTGAGCGCTCTGACCACTACTCTGTAAGCTTATTTTCTTTTTTGGGGAATATTGCTATCAAATGGAACCACTTCAAGCAGAGAGACAGAGCCAGATCTATTGTGGGATGCTTGTGGCCCTGTCTTGGGATGTAGGAAAGCTGGAATGACAGTTTTGCTTCGAGTCAAGAGGAACAAGGATTTGAGAATTAGACTCTTGCCCCAAGGTGAGTGTGTCGACCTTTAAGAGACTGTCTACACCAGGATGAATGTGTCTTATTCCAATGGCCTTTTGGGGGTGGAGAGTGACAAAAGAAATAAGTTTTCAGGAAACTGCCTAGCCAGAGCTCACAAGCAAGACAGATGGATACCTGCCTTAAATTAAAGGCAGCTCAGAATATCAGGGTCTTAAGAGCTTGTACATATCTACTGCCAGAAAAAGACAGGGGGCCCACGAGGAAAAGATGTGGAGTTAGGGTTGGTGCAAGACAGGATCTGAGAAGTTTGATGCTCCAAAACCTGATTTATATGTGCCCAATTCCTTAAGCAGTACAGACAGAAGGAGGGCCTTTAAGCCATGATCCAAGTCTCCCTACTGAGTCAGGAGCCCAGCAGACCTGGCTAATAGGAAAGATGCTCCCATGCAGCGCAGCAGAACATGCACGAGCAGTTTGGACTTGATCCCAAATGGTAGGGACTGTGGCACCTACCTTTAAAAGCGTCAGCACTTCTTTGACCTTTGCTGTTTGATAATTTTAGGGGTCCACCAGCATAGAGTTGGGGACCTAAAACTATAGCTATCAACTTCTTCGGAGGTCTGGCTGCCACCAACTACAAACTTGAAATTGCTCAAGTCACTTTTTGCTGGTCTGAATGAGATTTGATGCTGTGAATAAGAGCAAAGCAAAACTGTCCAACCTGAGTTGCAAGCATGAAAGATTCTAGGCACAACCATAATTTTCACATGGATTTATTGTTTGATGCATGTGTGTGGATGGGCACGCCGTATGCACCCATGCAAATCTCACCGTCTTGCCACTATTCAAGTTTCATGTACTTTTGACATGCAAAAAGTACAAACGCAAGCATACTTTTAGAAGCGTTGTTTGGAAAGAGAGTAGATTTGCTGTAATATTTTAGTCCCACGTGGGATAGGGTCTGTGCACTGTGGAATTATCACAGAGCAGAAGTCTAGCCCTTACTTCCCTGGAGCGAAAACCCAGCGGGCTAAGTCCAAGGACAAAGTTGAGGCAAGGGTGGGATGGATATTGCCACTCCAGTGCTACGGTTAAGGGCCTCGAGGCAGGGCTGTGCTGCAGGGCATCACAGACATACTTCACCAAGCTTTTGAATAGCTAGGTTTGGTAGCCGTGGCAAGCTAGTCCCTGCAGCACAGGGTTCAAAGGCAATGTCTGACCCATAGCGTGAGTACATCAGCATGCAGGGCTCCCAGATGGGAAGAGAAATCGCCACACAAGCCTGCTGTAGGTACGTGGGCTTCCAGGGCCAGCAAGGGTTGTGGGACCTGGCATGGGAAGTCCCCGCACTGGCTTTGGGGTCTGCAGCAACCTGGTGCAGTCTCAGTGAGCTGGCTCTTCTTCTCAAGGCCACTGTATTCCCTTTGAGAGTTTGAGCGGTTCTAGCTGGTGACAGAAATCTCACTACAAAAAACACAACCCTCCCCTGCTTCCCTCAACGTTAAATAAATTAAAAAACAGGTTTCCATAGGAAACAAATATAATGGCTAACCTAGCCACATTATTTTAAAGCATTCTGCCTAAAAATGTAGCTTAGCTCAAATAAAACTAGGAAAATTTACAAATCCACCCTGTTGTATGAAGTTCTTTCCTAGTATGGTTTCTTCTTCACCTGCCTCTATTCAATTTGCTCAACACAGAGAAAACAGATAAATGCTTTCTTGTAAATTCTTTCAGACCAACAAATGAGAAGAACCATGAAAGATTTAAACATCAAGGAAAAACTGATTGCAAATGTTGCAAGCTTGATTTATAAACACAAGAAGGTATTTCACTAGGAACAAGCCACACTTATATGGACTTTTAAAATGTCATATCAGATCATCTCAATTTCAGCTTTAAAAAGTCTGTGTTTCCCCTTCTATAAAAAAAGCTGGTGGGCCCAGATGTTTCCTCTTCAGACAGCTTACGCCATGATCAGCCAAAGATGAAATCCACAGAAGCGTGGTTTCCACACACCTTTTGAATGTTTCGTGTAAATCAGTTCATATGATGTAGTCAGTTATGCAAGGTCAAAGATGATGACTGCAGAGTAGCTCATTTTGGAAAGGGAAGTGCATAAATTTAACAAAGTTTCCCCCCAACTCCTCTCTAAAATTAATAAAATAATGAGGCCCAGGTATAGATGAAGTCCAAAGAAGTGGGTCACAAAGAACTACCCTTTTCATCTTAAAAAGCTATCCACCAAACCCGACGTCTGGATTTCTTTTATTCACCATTTCAGATTTCTGTCAAGACCTCTTCTGCAACTTCATGTAGGCAGGTTTGCTAGTCCCATGTTAAAACCCATAACTTTTTGCAGTGTTTCTCCCTGTCACTAATTTCCAAAGCTGTCAATTATTCACTTCTTGATGGCTAATTAGTTACACAGGGAAACAGAAACCAGCTTTGCGTACAACTCTGCCAAATGAACACAGCAAACAAAGATTTTTCAATAACTTTTTCAGTTCTGGTAGTCTAAGCTGTTACTTGTAGACCTAAAGGTACATTTTGCAGAAACAAAACAAGATTTTTTGAAAGACAAAAAAAAAAATAAAACAAGCCAGTGGAGGTACAGTCTATCTAGAGCAGATGTATGCTTTTGTAACATTTTCTGAAACAGGTACAATTATTTTCTGTAAGCAGAAAATTAGTTGGAGTTGAGAATAGAATTGGGTAAATGCATCCCTTACCTGGCAACTTTTCAGCTTTCTCCTTCATATTAAGGACCAATGAAATATTTAACAAAATGGCCGACAGTCCTAAGTGTTATTCCTGTTCATACTGCAAAACAAATAAATATTCATTGTTGAATCCTGGTAAAGTAGGTCACTACATGGGAGAAGTAAATGCTTGGGATCCTTGCGCAGAAAGCAATGTGTTATTGCTTCCAGTATTAAGAATAGTGATATTACAAATCCAAGAGAAAATATGAGTTGAAAATGCTTATGTATCAAAATTACGGGAGCTTTTCCCAGAAATAACACAACTTTTAGAAGAGGGGTGGGAAGAAGTAAGCATTCTTGTTCTTCCTAGTACTAAAACAAGATGTAATAGATGTATTAAACAGGATATTATTTATTACGTGAGGGTTTTTGTACGAATATTCAGAATTCTCCTGACTATCAAATGCCATGCAATACTATGACTCACTAAGTCAAGATCTAGGATGGTTCAATCCTGACCACCTCCTGCTAAGGGCTCAGCATCATCTATTCCCATTGCCTTCAACAGGACTGAGCAGTGCTTAGCACTTCTGCAAAACTGGGCCCTAGACAATGAAGGCTTTAGGTATGGGCTTCCTATTTCCTGCAGTGGATTTGTGTAGGTGGCCTTGTTACCAGAAATCCATACTCCTACACAGCAACTTCTGACTGTGTTTCTGCAGAAATGACTATGATGAAAGGAATGAAATATTTTTAAAATAAAAATCATGTGTTTGTTTCTCCAAACTGATTAGGGTATCTCCTGCTGGAGAGATTAATTTATTCACCTCCTGGGTGGCAAAATTAAGAGCAGGGTGGAAAACAACAGGATTAACGTTTGCAGAGGCACCGAGGCTCAGGCTGCTGCGCGCACGAAGAGGCGAGAGCCCGCCTGTACTGTCCCATCTCCATCGCCAGCGGCTGAGTCACTGGCCCAGCCTGCAGAGCTTCTCGCTGCTGCTTTTCGCAGCCAGGAAAATCCCACATCCTCCCAGTGGGTGTAGGAAACGCAGCCACAGCCTTTGGATGCGTCGGCACCAAAAACAAAGGGGAGATTGTGGCCGCGGGCTTGGGGCCAGTGAGCCAGGTCCTCGCTGCCGGCAGCCCAGGTGCTGGGGCACGAGCAGCCAGCGCTGCCCGCTGGTTTGCCAGCCCCGATGCCGCCGAGGTGCGTGACCGGCACCTGGTCCCCATGCAGGCACCTGCCGTGGCCCCTGGGAAACCGCCTCTCCCGTCCCACCCTGTCCTGTTTCTCTGCTCTTTCACGAGGGGCACGTTGCAGCCAGCCCTTGCTCATCTGCCCTGCAGGCCGCCCAGCCCAGGCTTTCACCTTCAGGTGCAAGGTCTTACTGAAATCAAGTCTTGCCATGCTGCTGTGGCCAGCACAGCCCCGGTCAGCTCCAGTGGAGGTCACCAGAAATGCTTCTGTCATCTCCCACCCATCTCGGCTCACTCCCAGCCATTCCCTGTGAGCAGAGGATTGAAGAGGTGGGTGCAGTCAGCCAGGGTGACTTCAATCTCTGGATTTGCCAATACCGATGGAGTGCTGCTTCAGTCAATGGCTCCACAAGCGTACTGCTGGGAGAGCAAGCGAAGACGCTGCTCACGGATCTGTACTATTTCCTTCTACGAGTTCCTCGCGGCACTTCCCAAGCTCATGGTGAGGGTGTTGTTACTCTGAGTAGACCACAAGCATCCTGGGTCAGGCAGCCAGAGCCTGTCTCTCCAGTCTAAGGATAAGTATTGCTGTTTGGAAGGAAAACATACGGGCAGACTGACAGGGGTTTGCTTGGCTGTCTGGGCAATAGCTGCAGACAAGGGCTCCTTTGAGAAGCTGCTCCTGTGAAGTTGACAAGAAGAGACCTGTCATCCCCCAGTGCGTGCTCACGCACACAGGTGGCAGCGGAGCTGGCACCGGCAGGGATTGCCTCAGGAACACAACCAAACAGCCTCTGTTAGTCCTCTGCGGTACAAGCCTTCCCACAGAAAGCCTCCAACGCCAACCCCAGGACACCACGCAGCCATTCTCAGCTGGCGCCATGCTTCCTTGGCGGCGGCTTCTCCTCTTCCTCCTTCACAGACCTGCTGCCCCTGCTCCTCCAGCACTGCCTTCCTGCTTTGTTTAACCGCCTGTACTTTTCCTAGGAAGGTTAAGAAGCGAGTACCATGCAGTAAATAAAGGAGAGAAAGCCTTTCCTGGCATTCATGCCCTGTCACATTTGTTCCATGCTCATATTGCACAAAACAGGAAAGTGCAGGCATGGGAAAATAGCTACATCTCAAAGGGAAAAATAAACCAGCCTTTCCCAGCTCCGTCTCGGCATGCATTCTTTGACTAGACCAAGTGCCGAGACCACGGGCAGACAAGAGAGCCTGCCTTTGTAATCTATGCCAACAAGGGAGAAACGAGGCCCAAGGAGTACTTTAGCACGTCCGGGTCACCATCTGGATGTTTCAACGTGGGAGTTCAACACCAACTTTTTCTTCAGAGGGGGCACCACAGGGCTAGCCGTGCCATCGGCCTGCCTGGGGAGAAGGCAACCACTCAGGGAAGAGCTGGTCACACCACAGGCTCCCCCTTCCTTGGGCTCATCATACCCACTATGAGGTAAACTGTTTAATACCGACAACAGTAGGTTTGTTTTACAGGCACTTCATAGCTACCATCTCAGATATTTCTGAATGCCTATGGCTGCATTCTTGGGGTGAATTTCCTTTTGCAAGGTGGAGTTGGAAAGAATTCATATAGGTGAATAGAATGTGAGCTGCTGCTTCATTGTCCTTAAGTTCAAAAGTTTATGGTGGTTTTTTTGAACACCACCT
Source organism: Anseranas semipalmata (assembly GCA_013399115.1). Taxonomy (NCBI): domain Eukaryota; kingdom Metazoa; phylum Chordata; class Aves; order Anseriformes; family Anseranatidae; genus Anseranas; species Anseranas semipalmata. Next base: position 371,443 of record VXAA01003226.1, read on the forward strand.
GAAAATGTAAAGGTGGCAGATGAGTTCCCTTTAAACTACAAAATAATCTGTTTTTAAAGAGCGAAGCACTAATTGAAACTGAATCTATGTATTTAATGGAAAACGGAGTCTAGGACAGTATTTTTTGTGGCATAGTTGCCATCCTGAAACTTTCGTAGTTCAAAAGGTGGCATAAGTCTTTGACAAAAATGAAATCATTTGACACTTATTTCAGCAGTTTCCATTGAGAAATTGGCTTGTTCAAGGCACCATCTCTTTAAAAACATTACATCAACTTCTGTAGATTTTACTTGATAACACTCACCGAGTTCCTAGCAATTACCACTATTTATTATTTGCATATGAGATTTTAGGGACTATCCAAGCAGAACAGTAATAGCTCCATGCCCTAGAAAGCCTTCAACCTCAGTGGAAGACAACTGATCGTGAACAGTACAGCAGAGAACACATAAGGCAGCACTGGCCAGAAATCCAAGGAACATTTAACATCCTTCTGATACTCTTTTCTTAAGAAAGAGATATTTCCCAAAGGCATTGGAAAAGTGAAATTGGATGCTCTGGAAACATCAAAAGATGTGTACTCCTAAATATGTAACAGGAAAGTGGTAGAGTCTCGGAGCACAGATCAGCAAGAGGCAGAAGGGAACACACTGGCAGCGAGTGGGAGATGTTAGTGAGGATGACAGTACATCACAGCCAGCCTTGGATGAGCAGACATTGTACTTGCATTTAATGCAATAGAGCAGTGAGATATCATCGAAATTATTTAAGCAGAGGGGTAGGCTTGGAAAATTAGCTTTGCAGCAGCACACAATGACTATGTGAAAGCCAAGAAGAATCCTGCAATAGCAGATACATAAGAAAAAGGATTTAGCTCCGTGAATAAAACCTTTACGTTACTGAATAAACACATCCAGATGTAAACATTATCTGGATACAGAGCAGTCCTTGTCAAAGATGGAAGTCTGAGTGAGAAGCAAGATGCTGCAGCTTTACTACTCAAACAGCAAGTACAGTCAACTCTTTGATGTCTGTGGGTACCTAATCCATTAGCCATGCTGCAAACGCGGAGGCACTGGAGAAGTCCCTGAGCAGAGCCAGCAGATTCGGGCATGGGTGAAGCAAGTGAAGCTGTACAGCTCTCTAGGCCTGGAGAGGTCCAAACTCAGTTTTTGTGCTTTGGGGTAGGGCTGCTCTTAAATCACCAACTTGTGGATTAGTCAGTGCAATGCCAAACCATTTGGGTGCTTTTGCCTGGGGCTGCTCAGAATTTTGGGTTCCAGCAGCACTAAGGAAAGCGAGCAAAGGCTTTACAACCACATGGAGCCAGCGCGGGTCTGGTGGCATGTTCACAACGACAAGCCTTGGTGGCACCAGGGCAATGTGCATAGAGACACCCAGGTGGCTGCTGTGGAGCCAACACACCAGGCAGGATGAAGCTGAGCCAGGTGTGATCCATCTTGCTTCACCTCCCTGCAGAAGGCCCAGATGGCCATACTCTGCACTATCCAATGTGCCATCAGTTCTGTCATGACACAGGCCTCCCAGCCCCTTCTTTACTTGGGCTGCAGTGCAAAAAGCCTAGTGGTAAATGCTGAGGCATGTTAGCTATGCTGAGCTTGAGCTCACGAGATACTGTCTTAATCATCCTTGGGCTAGAAGCACCCAACATGACGCTGACCTAGTAAGCACATGGGATGGCTACGATGTCAGGGACTGAAAGTGCCTTCTTACTGTCTCGTGCTGGGTCACGTACTCCACCATGCTTCCTGTACCTCCCTGGGTCTAGCACTGGGGAGCTGTCAGTAACCACAGTGCTATGAGTAACGCGACACACCACGGCACGCTCATGAGAACTGTCAGATCCTTTCCCAAGCGAGACAGCCTCGCAGGTAGGACAGGAAGAGCACGGCTCTCCCTCTGCCTCAGGAAGCCCGTGCAGCATCCGGCAGGGAGCTGGAAAGAGGTGCAGACAGCAGCAGCAGCAATTCATACGTAATATGCTCGAGCGCCTCAGGGAAACCTTACAGCAAGCTGCAGAGAAGTATCACATCAGGGAGCTGCCGTACCTTTTGCAAGGCTGTTCCTGGCCAGATCCCACCCCTGAAGCCAGCGGCTCCCCTGCCCGTTCACATCGCTGTGCCCAGCTCACCCGCTGCAGCTCAGCAAGCCCGGCTCTTTCTCCACCTCATTCTGCACCGCCGCCTCCACCTACACTGTCAGCTGCTTCGCAGCACCTCTCCCGTACGTGGATCTGCACCAATTTCAAGAATCGGGTTATTCTTGTAATATAATGCAATCTTTCAAAACAGCGCTGGAGGCTTTTTCGCCCATGTCCTTTATGGTGGCGAGCTGACCAGATATAACCACTACTGAACTGACGTGACAGAGTCCCCTCAGGGTGCTGTGACCTGCTGCTCGAGTTAACTTGGTTTCGATTTGATCAGCACAACCCATGCGCGCATGCCGCCGGGCAGAGCTGCACAGAAGGAAGAGCTGCAGCTGATCCGGAGCGTGTCCCCCATAGATTACTAAGGAAAGGGATCTGGCAGTCACACGGGCAATGAGTAGCTAAATAAGCACTCAGCAAGAATCTCTGCATAGAAAAGTGTAAAGCAACCTCACCGAAAACCCAGCTTTAGGCAAGGGATGGGTGAACTGAAGCACCTTCGCATACCGAGATGGGCAGCCAAGCGAAGACAGGCTGCCCGGGGCAGTCCTGATCCAAGCAAGGCAGGACCTGTAGCGGGACAGCGACTTCATGAGGATGTAAAGAAACAGCCTCAAGTTGCACCAGGGGAGATTTACACTGGATATCAGGAATATTTCTTAGTGGAAGGGGTGGTCAGGCATTGGAACAGGCTGCCCAGAGAGCAGGTGGAGTCACCATCCCTGGAGGTATTTAAGAGCCATGTGGCTCTCAGGGACACGGTTAGTGGTGGACTTGGTAGTGTTAGGTGGATGGTTGGTCTTGATGATCTCAAGGGTCTTTTCCAACCTAAATGGTTCTACGATTCTATTCTATTCCATGATTCATGTAACACAAGGATATTTGCATGATGCTGGGGGACTATGATTAACACAGCTAATGGAATTAATCTGAATTTATGTCAAAATCAGCTGTGTTTTTCAGTTTCCCCTTTCCTTATACATTTACTTTGTAGCAAGACAGTAATGTCTAACCTGCATCTTTATGTTTGCAGGAACTACGATCAAAACAGGCATCCGTCCCCAGAAGCAGGACTTTCAAAGCACCAGGTCCTCTGTATATCTGTGTGTCAGTAGGACATCACTTTTTACTACAAGCCCACCAGGGTCCTGCTTATCGTTCCTATCTGTCCTTCACCTTCTGCACCAGTTGTTTTTAATGAGAGTGGATATGCTTGTTCTTCGGAGTCCTTACTCTTACAACTCAATATTTACCTCAAGATGCACTTCTACATGTTTGCCCCCAGAGGGGCAAAGTCAGTCACGGCACTGGGTAGGAATATTTACAAAGCATCTACAGGATTTGGAAGCACAAGTTCTGGTACTTACTATGTCTTCTGATGGTAACTATCTCTGACATTTTTGAAAATTTCCCTTAAAGGTTAAAAACTGAATACTAAAGAAGATTTGGATTAATTTTCACCTTTAGCTGAAGAATAACACAACAGAGGATCATTTCAAGTTAGAAACAAGAAGCATTCAACAGAGAGTGGTGGAGAAAGTTCGTCTAAGTCTTAGAGGGACAACTAGGGAACAGGGAGTGCTGGAGAAAAAAGGAGGGGAACCACCATGGTCACTTGAGCAAGTACTGAATCCAAATCCCCTTCAACACCCAAAACTGAATGGCATGAATCTATAAACCACCTTTAAACTGGTGATGTACTCCACATGGTTAGATGACCAGCATCTCCCCCCTGTCCTGCTTTGTGTTAATGCCATCTCCTCCAGCAAGGCCTCCCCAGCCCCACACACCAATGCCAGAGGGAGCTCCCTCTCAGGGCAAGGACCAGGACTGAAGTCCCTGTCATAGCTTCTCCTAAGACAATTTTACATCATTTCCCTGTTTCTCCCGCTGGTCACAGCTCCTCTCCACTTCTCTCACACAACTTAGGAAACTGCAAAGTGCTTGTCCCCTGTACGGGAGCCGAGGGCTCCCCAGCAGAGACCTGTGGGAGGAAAGCTGCTTTCCTCCTAGCAAGGCAAGACATTGCCCTCTCCCACTGTATGAGCCAGGTGAAAGCAGGGCTCAGCAGAGTTCACTTGGGTGCAACTCATTTAGGATGCCTCCAGGGTCAGAGCAGAAAGTTGATCTATCTGACCTGCAAAATTAATAATTGCTAATACATCATCTACCCATCTTAGCCCAGGGTTCTGCATGTGAATCATTCACAAACCAGTACTGCTTCCTGCAAATAACATTCATCACCAGTTTTTCCCCATGACAGACCACTTGCCAGGGAATGGATTATGAACAGCTCACTTCAATCAGGAAGTCTTTGTGTATACAATGACTGGTGCTGGTTGGCTATGGCACACGCTATCATTTCTTAATCTTTATCTGAGTGACAAGCTTTCTAGTTGGAAGACTAAAACACCAAATGGGAGCTAACAAATAATACATCCTCCATGTCTTCTTGGAGATCTGATAACTTCTGTTAAAATTCAAAGATGCACAAGCAAAAGCACAGGGAAATAGTATAGTTTTCTGAAACTAACAATGGCCATCTGATTTCAGGGATTGGCTTTGGATCTGGCAAGCAGAGGGTTTTTTCAGTACTTTTCAACTCATTATTTCTTGAGCATCTTCAGTGACATGCACGTTTTCTGCTTTACTCATTTATGTTATTTTCTGCTTTATTCATTTATATGGGCTTTTGGTCAGAGCAGTATTAAAGACTGAGCACAAAACTACACAGGACCCTCCCATCTACTGGCTCAGGCCAGCAACACACATTTGTGCAGTAAATTTAATTCAGTTGTCAAGCTTTCCATTCGACCTTTTAAACACGAGCATGCAGCCTCAGTCTCTTTGCAGCCCCACATCGCTGTCGTTAGTGACTCAGCAGCTCATTGGACACCCTGTGAAGTCTGCAGGCATACAGGATAATGTGGTTTTCAGTGATAATTTTCCATCAATGCTCTTTACTTCCTTTTTAATTTAAGTAAGTCTCTTATTAATGAACAAAAGATGGAAGCCCTTGATAATTTCCTCTTCAGCAGACTGGACAAGGTATGTTAATTACATATATGAAAATCATGCTGCTAAAATGAGGCATACCACGCCACCTTATGACTGTATGTCCCTCTTTTAAAAAAAAAAATTGGTTCTCAATGCTTTTTTTAATGACCATTTGCTGATATTTAGTGGCTGATATAGGTTGGACTAGGTGATCTATAGGTTGGATTCAGTGATCTTGGAGGTCTCTTCCAACCTAAATGATTCTGTTTCCTAATTTAGCTACTTTGATTTACAGACCTGTTTATGAATGCCTGATATACTTGTATCATATTGTAGCACTTGTGGTCAAATGCAATTTCCATGGCATAACTGAGAATGCAATGAGGCAAGCATGAGGAGAAATAGGATCCTGTAGGTACTACACAGCTTGCATCGCTTGCACAGTTCAGTCATGGGTGGCTGCTTATTTTATGTGGCTGTAGAAGTACACACGAGAGATTATTTTTGGCAAAGATTGATCTACTATAACCAAGTGATTTTAAGCGGTTCAGAAATGTTTTTATATAGAGAAACCCTGGGAAATTGTTTCAGGCACCTCCTTTTCATCCTTATCTCTTAAAACCAAGATTCGCTCAGGTATAAAAACAAGACGAAATGGAGAAAAACAGATGCTAGTAGTGAGACACTAAGGCAGGAAAAATACTGTTTGTAGAGAAGACCGTGGAGACGTATACCACAACACTACCTATGGCTCTGCTGCAAGTGAAGTTAGTCCTTCCGCATCAGACGGCTTGAAAAGGAAATTCCAGATACAGAGCAGAACAGCTTCAACATGACCAGAATCTGACTCTCCAGAGACACAGGAAATTGCCAGGAAAGAGCAGTATGTTTGCAAAGCCAAGCTATTATGTTTAAGAGCAGCAATAACTATTTTTGCTTAGTTAAGTCCCATGTTGAGTACCATTACTAGTTTTTAATTACATGACCTTACAGATTTTTCTATACAATTCTTGCTACTGACAGAAAAATTACCCAGTTTATTGACCTTTCAATTCTTTGCGTTGTTTTGTATACTGTGTAAATCCAACATCAGTTCCTGTATAAAAAAAAATATCAATTTTATGTGGTAAGCTCATCCAAATCTCCTTACTCCTTACAAACATGAACATATTTACTTGCAAACAGCTGAAAAGCAACACAGCATTGTTTCCATCTTTCTCTCACATGAAGCCCAGAGAGAAAATAGAGGCAACAATCAAGAAAATCAGCAAGCTTCTCATGCTGAGAGCCTAATATTCCCGAGCATGTTTTTTGTACGAATACCTAGCATGAAGCGCCACTTTCTGACAGCCATATCGCTCACCTCTTCATCAAGGCCCCAGGCATCCTAAGCTGGGCATCCAGAAAACGCACAATTTCTGGCTCTGCATTGCAAAAATCTTGGTCTTTGCAGCCTGCTGAGCATTATGTACAGTCTGAGGTGAAGCCAGGGAGTCCATGCAGGCAAAAGGGCTTCTATAAATCCCTTGATAGAGGAGGTCAGTGGAGGATAATGAAATTGGAGCAGAATTAATTGCTGGGATGAGGGACAGGTGGAAGGGGAGTGAGAGGACAGCCTGACTTCAGCATCGGTAATCTAGGGAGAAGCTGAAAGCCCCACAAACAGATATCCCCTATCCACAGGCCAAAATGTTCTGACTCGTGCACATACACAAACAAAAAGTGATGGTTACATAGATGATAAAAAATCCCCTCCCCAATCTTTTGAAGGAGTCTGACTCATGATTTTCAAACTTTTGGGGACTTTTAAAGACTTCTCACAGTACAAGCCATAGACACAGCTTTGAAAAAGCAAAGGTGGGTGGGAAGGGCATAAACACACCAGCATCATGCAGAAAGGAGCTGTAAAGCTGTCAGGGCGTTTCTTAATTTTGAACACAGAATTCTGAACTCTGAACAAGCTTTTACCAGGATTTCTTTTGGGTCAAGGTAGAACTTGTTTCCTTGATTAGGTTTCTAACATTTAAAACAAAAGGGAAGCTTGCATTCCCTGTTCAGAAATCACGCAGACACCTGCTCTTTGTGATCAAGGTAGCTGGGATACAGACAGCCCCAGTGCTGGCCTCTGTCCTTCAAGCTAATCCCTTTCCTAAGAGCATGAAGGTTTTCATCCTCTGCATGGACCTGCCTCTGGAGAGATGGATGCACTGTTTCAGCCTTGCCATGCCACCACCCTTGTAGCACAGATACCTCCCGTCCTCTTTTGTTCACTTCTCTCTTCTGCCACTACCTATTTTTTGCCTTCCTTTTCTCCTCCTCTGGTCCCACCAACACAGAGCCCTGCCAGCTCCCTCTCCTGTCCAGCCCCCTCTTGCCTAACCCAAAACATCTGTCCTCCAGCTTTCTCCCTCTCTGGATCTCTCTTCCTCTAACACCACTGCTTTCTCTGCTAAGGAAATTATGGAACAGGTTATTAAGGGGTATTAGGAGAAACTCAGTTCTGAAGCCACAGTCACCTCCCCCTGCTGAGGAAGATGTGGTTGGCCATGCTACCTTCAGCCACAGCATCCTCAGTGGAAGGTGCTTCAGGCAATTCTGTTGTCAACCACTAGAAAGACCCTACCAGCAAAATGCTTGGGGTTTGTCACCTGGCTGTGTTTGAGGAAGGGATTTTCATGACGCTAGCATGGGTGACACCTCCCCTGTTCCTCAGGCAAACATGACAATCTTGTTCCAGCAGTTAGAACGGTTAGAGGCCCTCCATGAAAAAGCTGTAAAGATTATATATATATGTATATTCGTATACTCGGAAATAGATCAATTATTGTAAGTGAAGTTTAGTAACAGCGATAATCACTGTGCTGTCTGACATGAAAACTTCTGCCTTTGTGAGCTGCAAACAGCAAGTGCTGAGCTGAAGTAACAGTGGGCATTTCAACCTGCAATGGTTGCGATCCACACTCCAAAGCAATGCACCCCCAAAAAACCACTCCCTTTCTTCCCCCTAAAAGCAAAACCCTTGCTTTTTTTGTTTAGAATAAATCTCTCCTAAGCAGGCATTGGGCTTTTAGGAAAAATATTCCCTGAGGATGATGCCAGGTTTTCTCGACAGGTCTTTGACTATTATCTCCTCTTCACATGATGTGAAATGAGACGAGATGAGTGAGCCCTCTGCTGCACATCTTCCAATTCATGCAAATTTTAGGAATTTTGAAGCCCAACCCTGCACATTTGAATTTAAAGGAATCAAGCACAGCCTATTTAAGCAGTAAAGTATCTGGCCTGTAGCTGGAGACTTCTGAGGTCAGATCTTGTTGTACCGGTATTCTTTATTTTCTTTTTCTATTGTCTTTTTCACTGCCATATCATTTCAGTGTCATATCATGCATTCCTTTTGGCAATCTTTACCTAGAAAAAACAACCACCTTCTGGTTTCTGCAAAACTTCATTCCAGTAGCATGTGTGCTCATGACCTGTGCTTGTTTTCCATCTTAAATAATCCTTAACAGTCATGTTCCTACCCCAAAAAAAGGCATTGCTTTTTTTTTTTTTTCCTAATTTAGCTACTTTGGCAAAGGTTATACATGGTTGATCAGATACGTAGTAAATGAATGTTACTGTCAGTCTCAGTTCACTTCTGAGTAAGAGAAGCCCCCACAAGCTAACAGATGTACTAATGTACAGGCGGAACCAGCGGTTAGGCTGAAATTTTTTTATTTTAAGAAGCCTCTTTGCAGACCCGTTTGCTTCCTATACCAAAGAAATGCAGCACTGCAGATATGAGCTTTTTTCTTCAAACCATTGACACAGACAATGGTTTAATCATTATTTTTTTCCCCTTGCACAGCTTTCATTTCAGAACTGACATTTGCATTTTATGGATGAGTAATTCGGAGGGAGAATGCATACTAAAAAGGTAAGACTACAGAACTGTGTCTGTCTGACTTTGGGAAGACTCTAGCCCTTGTTTAAGCTGATGTTCCTGCTATGCATTTCTATGGGTACAATCTGAATCCATTGAAGAGCAATTCTTTCTGAAGAATGTGCAGATTGGTGTATTCTGGATTAAGAGTGATGGGTCTCCATATAGTTTATCCATTTTTATTCTTCCTTGTGTAGGTTGCCAAAGAGAGGGAGAAGATCTTGTTCTGATGATTACTTCTTCCAAATATTTAACTTCTAGGATGTAAAGGCAGGTTTTTCCCAGTACAGAAATTCTTTCTGCATATTTCTGATAGGAAAAACAGTCCACTGTATCCTGTAAGTCTTTCTTTTCCTAATGTAACTTTGTCCAGATTAAATATTAGACAGTGCTCTGCCTCTCACATGCCCTTTCAGCAAAGCCTTTCCCCCTTCATTATTCAATCAGAAAAGGATTATATTTGGGAAACTGCAAGATTATATCTGAAGATACAAATTCAAATTAAGGACCCTTTCCTTAGTCAACTTTGACTAACTCTTCAACACACAGACTGAGTCCGGTAACACCCGTCCACAACCCATAATTTCAAAGATACTACTCCCTCTACTAAGAGCTATACCTTCTGCTCTTTAGGCCTTGGCTTGCCTCTGAAAAAAGAATTCTTAATAGGAGTTGGCTAACTCAAAGTGAAATCCTTGTGGAGATAAGACAGGGTCTGGTTTTCCCATAAGCTAGCATTAGGGTCTTTGGGGTGGTGCATTTATGACAATGATAATATAGAACGGTTGCATGGTATTTTCCTGCTTCATGATTTCTGATTGATGTAAGTATGCAGATAGACTCTGTGCAACATAAATCAGTAGAACTGCACAGCCAAAGCCCGTCTGACATTCTTAGCTGCCCACACAGGTCCCCTGACTGTGTTAAGCACCCCGGACCTGTATGCCGCTCCCAGACATTAAGCATGAACCCAACCCCAAGCTTCTGCACCCTGCTGCAGCTGACACGAGAAAATCTGCTTTGGCTCTTCTGAAATAAATCTAAAATAAAACCAGACAGCTGATTCCTTGGGTGCAGAAACACTGAAAGAAATGACTGAAAAATCCAATGGCAACCTCAATCCACGCTTCCCAGCTGTGGCCTGCAGCAGTCACCAGAAATGATGTGCCACGAATTCCCCCTGCTGTGCTGCCCTGCTGCAGTCCTGTGCAGCAGAGTATTTCTCCTCCCCAAACCTATTTGCCCCAGTCCACTAACACTGCGAGCAAAGGCATCCTGAATCATCTCCAGCTGCTTTTGCAGCTTGTCCATTGGCACTGGGCAATTCCACTGCTGCTTAGAAAGAGCAACTTAGGAAATGATAGTTGAAGCAAAGGCAAACGGCCACCCCATATGTGCCCAAATATTTCTGCGTGGTGGAGTACTCCCTAAAGGGCAAAATTTTCCATTTCTAAAAACAAGAATTCTGCTCTTCTTATTCTAGGTCACTCATAGAACCACACAGATAACAGATCTTAGCAAAATGTCACTGAAGATAAAGTCCGGGGTTTTCAGAACAGTGCTTCTGAAGGTAGGCACTTTGTTTAGGCGTCTACATGGAGGGGACAATTTTCACACGCAATTTCTAGGACTTATTTTTGAAAGCATTGGCCCAAGTAGTGCCACTGTACTTGGATATTCAACAGGTAAGCAGGCGGGTCTGGGTGGTGCGACAGGGAAAGGAAAACTGCAGTGGTCAGTTTAAACGCTGACTTGCCAAGTAGGATGGGGCAGAGGCCACACCATCATCTGCACCACAAACACTGCTATTTTCTGACTGACTGCGACTGCTCAGGACTGAGTCACCGAATTTGTAGCTGCCAGTGCAACGCAGCCAGCCTGCGGGCTGGAAACAGCAGGTCGGCTTTTATCCCAGAGCCTGCCTCTTTGCTCCCTGCTTCGCTAGGACTGAAATTTTTGTTGCAGCTGAACAGCTGACGAAAAAGAAGGCCTAAACATGCACAATGTACCACATGCAAGGGAAAATTCTGCAAAACGTAGGGCCGATCATTGGTTGCATGGTAGCTTCTGTCTGGCACCTGAACGGTGCTGTCCTATGATCTCCTCCATGGTTCAAAAGCCGTAACTAGGGAAAAATCCAACAGACACTGTTCTCAGCAGCCAGCCAGTAAAATAATGGCCTTTGGCTGAAAAAAAATCATTATCACTGAGCCATAATCACAATATCATTTTGTTTTTAAAGAACAGTTTAGCTTCAAGGCCCTTGAGTCCATGGCAGCTGTGCTGCGTCTCGACATGCAGGGGGAAAAAATGTAGACTTGTTTCCACTTTTCTCTGTTCTCACTTGAATGACTGGATGAAGGTTAAACGACCGCAGACCAGGAGGAAAAATGATCACTGAACAGAAGTGGAAACGTGAAATACGTCAAATGATATTCTTTTTTTTTTGTCGTCAGAGGTGCTCGGGGGTTGTGGCCAACAAGAAAAGAATAGACAGGCAGTCTGCAGAACGGGAGATTTCTGACGGTGAAGTCCTATTGGGGTTTTTTGGGACAGTTACATATAAGACACCAAAGGAATGGCTCAGAACTACTATCCCCACCTACAGTGTTTCTTTTCCTCTTCATTTACGGTAACAATGTTCAGGCAACAGTTTGGTTTTTTCAGTTCCCACTTACTATTCATTGTGAAACTTGGTAAGATTGGCCAGGTTTTAATGCTACTCCACAAGTATACGGATAAAAACATTTTTCTTCAACAGCTTTTTGCTATTTATAAACCTATCCGACTGTATGGGTCATTCCTTAAGGCAAATAGCATGGTTGGCATCAGTCTGTCCTAAACCTTCCGCTATTTCTCTCATTTTTATTACTGTGCATAGAAAACATATACAAGTGTTTTTTCTGACACTTTGCCCAACCGCGTAAACACTGAGTATCAAAATTAATTGCAGAAATCTTCATCATTGATACAGGAGGTGACTTAGTAATAGGCATGATTTGGAGCAAAGGGCAAATCTGTAAGAATGAATACTAAAGTAAAACTCCAGATAACAAGAGCAGCAGCAGCACAGCAAACTACAAACATCAAGTTACAAACTGAAGCATTCCAGAGTTTTTAATGGAAGTAACTAGCCTGAAATCAAAGCTTCCACCTTAAGCCAGATAATATGTGCAAATGAAAGGGATTCATTTGGTTGTGCTACAGAACCTTTCCAAATTGTACTGTAGTGCTGCTATTCCTTTTATTTAGTAACTGTAAAATACTTTATTTTAGGTTATCTAGGACTTAAGTTCACAGAAAAGCATATTTATATTGACTCCATAGTCATCAAAGTTTAGTAGCTTTATTGAATGCAATTGAGAACAGCATGGAATATCTGAGTCCTAGACTGTTTAGCGAAACTCGACCTTGTACGGTACCAACCAAGTAAAAACCCCTCTTAATGCCATTTCCAGCTGCAGTAGATAGGTACTATTTTTAAAGCAATCTTGAATGAGAATTTTTGATGTCTGACAACTTTTTCAATACCCGGGATTTACCCGCTGCTGGAAAACTTTCTGGTGGCTGAGCACTGCTTTGGTAGACAAGTTTGTCTTTGACCGTGGTTAAGGCCGAATTTACAAAATACCTGTCTATATATCGAGGAGCAAATTTTAACCTCAGAAATTCAAGTCTGTAAGCAAACCAGAATAAAAATCCACTGCTACTCATGTATGGGACTGCAAAATATAAAGCAAATAGTAAAAGTGAGAGAAGATCAGCCTAAATTTCCATATTATAATTTCATTAAAAGAAGGTATCCTTAAAAACTCCCATTACGCTGTCTTGCTCTTCACTGTTCTTTTTAAAACGCTGCCTTATCACTGTTCACATGCTCTATATTCTTGATGGTAGTTACAGTGTCCAGGTTTAGTCATAGCTTATTCATCACTTGATGCTGAAGGGGTACATTTCTAAGCAAGACATTGCCTGGGCACCCACAAAACCATGTGTGAACGTCCCCATGCTCCCTTTTGCCACAAAGCAGCACAAGTTTGCACACTGACATTTGCATTTTGAAAACACTGGCAGTGAACAAACTGATACGAGCATGTGCCCAGGTGAGAGCATTTGTGACCGCAATGCTCAGCAAGGTTTCTGGAGGTGCAAGTTTTGACACTTGCAAACACTCAGTTGTTTACTGACAGTTTCTGCATAATCCCAGGTCTCCAGTTGCTGAGGAAAGGGGCACTGACATGTACGTGAGAACCTGCTAGCACCTAGCTGGAAACTGCAGTACGCATGTTGCTGTAGCTGTGAATACCTACGGATATAAGTGAATCAAGGATAGGGAATGGAAGCTGTGTCTTGCCAGCTTGACTGAAGCTAGGAGGAAGCCTCTATGAGATCTCCCGCTATTTCATTTCAGGCTGAACAACTATTTTTGCTGTTGCTGGTTTTGAACTCTCTGCAGTATATCCATCTCCATTCTGACCGCAAATTCCCCAGAACAAAGCATGCCAGTTTTCTCTTTCGTGTGACAAATCTTACCCACCACTTTTGCTGCTTTACAGTATAGTAAACGCATCTAAAGTTTGCTCTCTAGACTCATCTTAGCATCCTTTTTCCGAGCTTTGTTGCCCTCCACTGAATAGACATGTCATCTTCTAAGAGTGTTTTGAAAAAACCACTCCACAAGTAACACAAACACCATTAAGTACAAGCATAGCAGACAGACACACAAAGTTACCTGGGAAACTGACGTTTGAAAATGTGTCTGCGGTACTTGGAGAACTCGATATCGGCAACTACCTAAACAGAAATAGTGCTTTTTCTGGGAAGCCTGGCATGTCAGTTCCAGAACAGAAATCTCAGCAGCCTTTCTCAGCACACCGGGTTTCCCAACTGACATGCCAACCTCTCGCCCCAAAAGAAAGAACTGAGGCGGCACCAAAGGAACACATGCACTGTAATTCAAGATGGTTAACACATTATTATGCCTCACCAGGACTTACCAATTCAGCATAAGCTACGTATGAAAATGGCCACAGCTGGTCTAACCAAAGATCCAGTTCCCTACTTTTAATAGCAGTCAAACAGCAGAGAGGAAGAAGATGGCAGTCACAGCAAGCACTCACCAGCTGAGGCACAGTACCTGGGTGTGCAGCTGAAGCGACCCAACGCATTTAGCACCGAAATGATCCAGGAGTGCTCACCCACTCAGCTATCACGGCTCAGTTATGGGCTGTAACTGCAAACATTCGTCTTGCTATGCTCTACCTTTTCATGGCAAAACCAGGACATCCAAGCTGACCACGGTCTAAGCAACGCTCACAATTAAAATTCACTATCTTATGCATAAGCCTGGAAAAATCATCTGGCTGAGCATTCATTACATTCTGAAATGGGATTGAGACTGCCATTTCTGCCCCTAAGAGATGGGCATTTACTGGTGTGAGATCTCACAGTCGAAGAACACACTAAAAGTATAAAAAATATGTATCTTCTTTTCCCTGTGATATATTTGGCTTGAAATTCAGTTATGGCTGAGGGATCTTAATTTTTTCCCACATGAATACAACTACACTAGTACATTAGGAAGAATGTCTTTGAAAAGCAAATTCCTCAGAACAATGCATACAAGTTCTTTCTTTTGTGTCACAAATCATATCTATCACTTTTGCCACCTCACACTAAACTTGGTTGGTAGGTACTTCAAAAGTATATCTACCAAAGTATGTAGACTGCGAAAATTAGGTTAAGGGGCAGTTTGATTGGTTGGCAATCCTTACAAAGTCTGTCTGGGGAAACTACCAATGCATATGCTTTATGTGCATGTGCAGATCTCTTTGTACATCGTTGCTGCCATGCTGCCTCTGCCAACAGAGAAAGTTTGCCCCGTCAGCAGCAGTGCTTCTGGCCACACTCAGTGCTGATTCCTCTTCATATTTCCACCTCCCACCAGCTTCACAAGAATTAATCAAAAGTCATTCATGAAAAGCTTTCACCTTACAGCAGTTTTTGATTTCTACTCCACACAGCCTTTGACAAAGAGTCAAAGAGCTGGGCCATTTGACCTCATGTGCCCTTTGTTCAACTCACAGCACCCACATCTCCGCTGAAATTATCACACCTCGTTCACGATAGGTCTTCATGGCAGCCTTTGTTTTGCTAACTTCTGTCACCCTCTTAATCACACCTCCTCCTAAAGTCACCCGGTGCTGCACTGACCTGCAGGAGCAGAGGGGCTGGCAGATGAGTGCCTGCAGGGAATGTGCCTCGGGGGCTGCCAGCTGCTGCGGAGCTCAGGAGGAGCATGGGCCACTTCTCAGCTCCTTTGTAGCAATGCTTGGTTACTTGCAGTCTTTTTGGAATAATTTCGAAAAAAGCCTGTTAGGGAAATGCAAAATAAAGAGCATTTAAGTACTGCACTCAAAGCTTTTGTTTAAATCCAGTGCAATTTGTTGTGAGCCCTTCCCCTCCCCGACCAGTCCCCCTCAGTCCCCTGAACAGCCACCAGGTCTCCAGAGGGCTCCCGCAGCTAATGCAGTTTGACTTCTACCAAAGTGGTTTTGTGGTCCTCCTCTTGGAGGACAGTGTGAGAATCTAAAAGGAGACAGAAAGCTCATGTGAACAGTGTAGGTTTCCACACGGATTACAAAACGCTCCCGCTGCTCACTACACAGAAATGGGAACATAAACCTCACACTGCACCAGACTTTTGGTCTGATTTCACCAACATGGCCATGAATTTGGGTGAAGGTAGGGAGACTGCTGTCCCTGAAAGCCCCAACATACTGCAGGTCAGCCAACGGCCCGCCAAATCCCGCACAAATCCTGCTTGCCAAGGAAGTGCCTCCCAGAGGCTGCAGAGCCTGGCAGGACTGAAACCCAGCCGAGGGAGCACCGGCAGCCTGCTGCGCCGGGCACAGCTTCGGCACCGCAGGGAACGCACCACATCTCCGTCCCCCAGCCCAGAGGTTTTCTTTTTATCTGTTTTAGGTAAGTTATCAGTTAGCCTAACTGCTTGCACTCTCCTGAAGGTCTTGCCCTCGGCACTACTGAGGCAAAAACTTCCACAGCTTGATTTTTTTGCATCTCCTTTCACTGGTTCTAATTGTGCTGCATTTTTATTGTATCACTTGTTATTCATTATACATTTACCTAAATTTTCCAAAATACTCTGTAGTCTCAAAGACTATGCTCCACGTTCTTGATGATATAAGCAAAAACAGCCTTTAAATTTACCAACAAAATAAAATCATCTCCCAGAATGAATCAATAAAACCGCTAGGCCATTTTCAAGTAAAGTGATACCACATTGCCAGAATGACAAGCACAGAATTGCCTCACAGATAATAAACCAGAACTGAATTTGAGAAACCTCACATAGACTTTCTATAGTGAATCATCTTTTTTTTTTATTATTTTTAGGTGGGGGTTGAAGAAAGGGTGATTCATTCTATTCTGAAATTGTTTTCTGTTTCAATACAATACAACTTTGTTTTCTGCAACATCTTTTGAGCAATCTTGGAAGCACAGAATAATAACCCAGTTATTATTAAATCAGTCCCAGCAGCAGAGAAAAACAAGTCTGGGGAAAGGAAGAAACATTTTTCTTCTGAGATTTAGGAATAAGTGGAGAACCAATGAGGCAGAGTTGTGTGCAAAAGCCTTTCTCAAGGCAAAGAAAACTCATCATTTTAAAAGAAAAAATTTTGAAGGCAGAGAGCAAAATGGTCAATATGAGGTGAAAAACAGAGCCATGGGCTTTAGAAACAGTAAGGCATTTGGGGGCTGCTTCTTAGCCAGCAGAGGAGTGCAGGGCTTGCGATGCAGACACGCCAGTTGCGTTGCAGCCACGGGCTGGTGACGCTGCAGATGCACCGGGGCGGCAGGAGCTGGGGCGAGGGGGAAGGAAGCAGTGGATGAGGATGCGCCAATACCGCCCATACCGCACGTAACAGCGCGGGAGCGCCGAGCGCTGACATGCTCGCAGGGCCAAAGTGAGAGGGAACATAAACTGAAAGCTGGGGAGGAAACGGATGCTAAAATAACAATCAGAGGGATAAGCCAGGTTTGGGAGAGCCTCTCTTGCTCAAATTGGGAACCCTGACTTTGAGACTCCTAGCAACAAAGCTGAAATAAAACCACAAGCTTTCTTGCTCAGCCAGCCAGCACGACTGCAGGCTGTCGCTAGCTGTGACTAATGCCATAGATATTTTTATCGATGCTGAGAACCTGCAGGTCCTGTGTCTTGAGCAGAGGTACACACTAGGCACTGAAGTCACTTACATATCTCTCACCTACAAATTTAGGAGAAAAATATTGTCTGTACTTTTAATTTTCAGAGCTTTGACTAAACTGATTTATTTGGTGAAATTATCCCAGGGAAACTGTTTGCCAGGAAGGATTTGATGGAGGAGGAAAGGGTGGCTTGGCACCTCCATTGCAGCAGCCATTCCTGAAGGTGCTGGAGATGATGCCTCCTGGAGAGGGCAGGACAAGCAGGCAGGGATTTGGGAAGGTGCAGATGCCCAGCATGCGCAGCCAGGAGCAAGCAGGTGACTGCAGGCAGGAGCTGCCTGTGGGAAGGGCGCAGTGGGGCTGGCTAGCCATGGGGGTGCAGCCCCTCTGCTGCTGGGCCCTTGAGTGCATCCCGAACTCTGCAACCACCCAGGACTGTCTTCACCTGCTGGCCTGCAAATCTTAACAAGAAACCCAAATTTTGAAGAACCTTTTTGGTCATCTAACCCAGGGCTCAGCTCCCCACAGGCAGCTGTCTCCTACAAGTGTGCTGCTGAGTCATGATGCTGTTTCTCCAGGTACAAAGGATGTGGGACTCTGCTTCACCTTTCTTCTCCGAGACACCCACTATAACCGTATTTTCAACCCTATGAACTGCAGTTTGAGGTGACCTGCGTGATAAGTGTCCTGTACCGATCTCAGACCCTCGGGTGTTGTTCTTACCTCAGCTGGTGAGATCCAGCATGGACAAGACCATGTTCACAATGATGAGAGATGTGATCTCAGCCACATGGCTCCCCAGCAAAGAACTGCCACCTCACATAACCCGGAGAAGGACATTTACTGCTTGGTGGGTGGGGGGAAGATGCCAGAGGGCCCCAGTGATACCAGTGTAATGGTAAAAGAGCAAAAAGCAAGAAGGAAAAAAGTCCTCTTCACACGAGCAAGAACAGAAAGGGATAGAGGAAATTTAGGGGGAGGAAGGGTGAGAAGAAAATTCCAAAAAGAGATCAAGGTATCTCTTCTTCCTATCGGAAAAGTCCCCTTAAATCTAACCTATAGTTCCTCTCTTTCCCTCTAGCCATTTCTAATGTGCTCACGTTCACGCCTGCGTACCTTGCAGGCCCTGGGGAGCAGTGCTACGGGAGAGGTGCATAGCAGCCTTCCCTTCCTCTGTTAGCAGTGGCCCGCTGTATCATGGTCCTGCATCTCCTGGATGGCTGTGAGCCCTGCTTCTCACTTTAAATTGCCTGTTCTTGTCATTTATTGTGAATAAACATACGAAAAATATACCAAGTATGGATGTGGGGAAAAGGAAGTGACCTCTCAAGGTTCCTTCCAGTCCTGTCCTAAGGCTACGTCACATCCGAAATATTTCCAGTGATGTATCCTTTTCCTAAACAGGTGTAGCAGCAAAAAAGTCCTCATGTGGGACTTAATATTTCTCCTTTTCAACCCACACCTGAGCAACAAACGTATCAAGAGGAGGAGTTTGGAGAGTGGCTATGATGCCATTCAGTTAGTTGTGCTCATCAAACCTCTCCATCTACAAACTCCTGCCAAGATTGTCTATCAAATCATAAATGTGTACTGCATTCAGACGAAAATCCTACAGTGATTGTAGAACCATAGAATCTCCTGAGTTGGGACCCACAAGGATCATCTAACCCAACTCCCGGCTCCACACAGGACCACCCAAAAATCAAACCGTACATCTGAGAGCGTTGTTCAGCTTTCCAACTAGTACCCAAGGATTATTTAACCAGTGGTGGATCTGGGCTGCTTTTCTTGCACTGATATGATGTCCACACTACTGCAAGCCAGCTGGTGGGAACCTGGCTTAAGACTGGTTTCATTCTAGCAGGGCAGTCAGATCCTGCTCAGTTCCACCCATCCTTTGCAGCACAGTACTGCCCACAGGATTGCTGTAACTCATATACTTCAAGCCCTGCTTATTCTGCGGTGCCGTACATCAAAAGTTAGGCTAACTCCTTCGCCAACTGGAGTCAGGGCTTCTGGAAAAGAAGCTGAGGGCTACTCTTCTCCTTTTCTATGTCCTAGATTAAATGCACTTTGGTTATGTCTAGTCCTCAGTCACGTAAAAGATTGCCAGGTTTAATAGTAATGCTGGGGCTCTTCTGTAAATTTTTTCACTCAAAGCTCTTGGAAAAGGGAAGAGAAGTCAATTCCCAACCTGACAGCCCAGGGAAGAGAGGAGTGGCACAAAAGGCTTGGCCTCTGTGGCCAAGCCCCATGAGGCCCCATGAGGCGCTAGGGCATAAAACACCAACAATTATAAATAGCTTGCACAAGATTTAGCTGCTACAGCTTCTCCACTATTTTTAAACCTCTTGCTGCTCATTTATTCCCTCATGTGCAATCTACTAGGATTACTTATTGTTCTGCTCAGCATTACACTGTGTACAGAGTATATGAAAAAAATAACTCAGGTGGACAGTGGTATTTGTGCTGCTGTCCTCCATTGTGAGTCACATCAAATGAAACAGCATCTGAAGCCTTTAGTGTAAATGACCTTTTAGCTCCCAGCTGCTCTCACGCACAGCTGTGCAGCATATAAGCAACGGTATAATCAGTGAGGAACAAAACACTAGTTAGATCAGGGGACCTTGAAAGGCAGAGGTTTCAAGTTATTTGCTTCCCTCCCAGATAATGGTCTATCAAAATATAAACCGCCCCACCCTAGTTTCAAAACACCAACATGCTACAGCGCTACAGTCCTACAGTGGGGTAAACTAAGTGCATTCCCTCCCTGCCTTTTTTTAATAAACATTATTATTGAGCTTTATTCAAGCAACAGCAGTTAAGCAAAACAAACAAACAAACAAACAAAAACAATGTATAGGAGACCAACCTTAAAGAAAACCTCTTTCTCGCTATCCACATACAATATCATCTATTTTTTTGCATAAGATACAAAAGTCCTGTTCCTGATATCTGTGTGTAACTCAGAACCACGAAGTTACACAATGGTGAATGAACTGGGCTGGTCATACTGCTGGTATGCCTCTCTGTCTCTCCTTTGGAGAGATACTCCAACACCTCTCACGGCTTACCTGGAGGGGAGCAGACTGGACTGCACCAAGGGTTTGGACAACGCCTGGCCTGGTGCAGGTCCCTGCGAGGGAGGCTCTGCCATACTCTTGTGTGTAGGAAGCATGCGTGTTGAAGCTCCCAGGCTTGGGGGGCTGAGGGTAGCTTCCCTGTGCACCAACTCTTTTTATTTCTAAAAGGCAACTGAGCTTACTCTGCATTGCTGCACACTCCCTAAAGAAGCAAAGAAACAAAAAAATAGATACAGTTCAAAAAACTGTTTGATACCCTTCATCTACTTAGACTTCTAAAGCAGGTGAAGTACCTTTCCATGCAAAAGGCTGATTGTCATACAAGGTACTCTCCAGAAGAAAACCCAGCCATTTGTCCAAGTTAAATTAAGAGAATGGCCACCTCCTGGTTATCTTGGTTCCTAAATAAACCTATCAAATCCTTCCTCTGAAGACTCACATCTCATTAAATCTCAGCCTTTGCAGGAAGGACTAAGCCTCTATTTTATCTTTTGCAAAAAGAGTGCATGGATTTTCAGCTGAAAGACTTCAAGGCATTTTGTTAATTAGAAGTAAGAAATAATACAATACTTTGTGTTTTAAGTTACTTCCTACTGTATCCTCTCGATAAAATAAAGGCTATACGCCTTCACAATTTTCCATTTACACGGAATTCCACCAGTTTAATCAAAGTGAAACATAAGGTACTGTTATGGTCCTTGTACCTTCAGATTTCCTTACTGATAACCCACATACTATCCGTTAACCCATTGCATCATTCAGAAGAATAAACAACTTGGGCTCATCATACAGGAAGTTGAACAAAAAGGAAATAGAAAATATTAGTTTTCAAATATATATTTTGACCTCTGCACAGCTCAGACTGATATATTTTCACAGATCAAGGCTATCCTTCAGAAGAGCCTACTAAGTTCACTACAAAAAGCATTTCCTATTTTGATTTTTCAAGTTTGGAAACTTTCACATGTGAATCATTTTGTTACCTCAATCCCATCCCTAAAGGATGGATCTGGTGGTTAATAAGGGTAGCAAAAGTTGGACTTTCTTTGTAGTTTCTTGTATCAAGCTACCAAAAATCACTCAGGATATACCAACATGAATATGCGTATTTCTAAGCATCCTCCGTCTGGTTTAGCAATAGTGCCACATACATGTCACCATGTCCCCTTTTCACAACTGCATGGACTTGGGAAGTTAATTGCTTTAACGTTGCTGAGATGATTATGAAGGCATTTTATCAGCTTACAAGGCTGAAATCAATTGAATTATGAATCGGCTTTGTATGAAGTGGGACAGCATGGTGCCATCATAATGTACTTGAAGGGCAGATGTCTTCACCCATAACTTATTTCTTTTGTGCCTTTAAGATTTGGGATGCTGTCACCTCCTATCTCTAAGGGCAGCTTTTTGTTTGGCACTTCCTAATTAGCAGGCTATCAGTGTGCCCCAGCTGGCATGGTGTCTGAGCCCTGGGGAAGAGGGACAGCCACAGCATGAAGGCTGGCAGGAAAACCCTTGGTGCTCCCCTGAGGATTAGCTGTCATGGAGAAATGACCAAAGAGGTATTCCATACCTTATAATGTCATGCTCAGCAATAAAATCTGGGGCTCTTTATCTTCCAAGGTAGCCATTGCTCAGAGACTGGCTGAGCACTGTTCTCCTTGCAGGAAGGGGTGAGTGATTGCCTTTACATCCCTTTTTTTCCCCCTCTTTCATTCACTAAACTGCCTTTGTCTTAACCCATGAGGGTTTTTTGCTTTTGTTCTTCCCGCATCCAGCGGGGGGAAGGAGCGAGCCACTGTGTGGATGCTTAGCTGCTGGCTGGGGTCAACCCACAACAGTGGGAAGGAACTTGGTGCTTTGAAAGAGACCAGAGGCAGTTGCTTATGTTCTGCTCTGGTGTTTGCTGACCCCACAGAACCATGCCTCATGTACTTCTGCAGTGCCAGTGTGAGAATGGACCACAGCGGCACTTTTCCCTCGTGTTTCCTGTTACGGTCAATAAAAAAAAAAAAAACAACACCAGATACCAGATGGAAATTTTAACAGCACCAGCCAAGGTGAAATTCTGTTTAGATTCCCCAGTCATCATTCAGGCAGGTTTTTCTTCGGCAACAGACCACTGAGGAGAAGGATGTGGTGCATTTTTATACGTAATAGGACTTGCTGATAGAGCTACCCTGTACGAATAGCAGACAGATGAACGACCTACAGTTGAATTCTTCCAACAGCACCTATTAAAACCCTTTTCCAGGTAGAAGGACATTTTTTGTTGACGTAATTACATCAACATGGGATGCTGCATCTACTAGAAGTGATTAAAAGCGCCCTCAGCCCTTCCTTATATCTTCCATACCGGTGTTCTAGAAGTTTTATAAGTGATTGCAATACAGAGTATACCTTTACTGCAACATCTATTTTCCATTAGAGAAAGTGTGTACCACTACCGCTACTATAAAATACTCTAGGAATCAGCACAAAGCAAGTAGTATCTTGCTGAGGGACAGGACTTTATCCAGGCGGCATACTATACTCCTAATTGGAGCGGAACAGAGAACCACTAAAAGGAGCCATTTGGTAACTTCTTCCTGTATCACTCATTTGTTTTCTGCTAATTGGGAAAACATTTTTTTTTCCTTTTTTTCTTTCTTTTTTAATAAGTTTCTGTGGGCTAAGGTGGCTATTGTCCATTTAAAATTGAATTAGGTAATACAGCTCCAAATACAGTGTCTTTAGCACTGCACCAAAATACCTTATTATTAAAGCTAAAGCTCACACACACATGGATGATTAAGGTAGTGTAAGACCTCATAATAGAGGTTACTTTTTTCATTTCTTCCATGTTTTGCTAGACTTCTTTATGGTGTGATTACTTTTCTCAATAATTTACATCGAAATCTAAGAAATGGAATGTCCAGGTTATTTCTAAAGCCACTTGTGAAATACGTACTACATCTTAAGCAAACCTTCTTGGAAAATATGTAAAAACTACTTTGGGTTAAGTACTGGTTATTTTATCATATGCATAATTTTGTTCATATTAAAGACTGATTTTTTCAGCCACATCCATAAACCTTCAGTGGGTTTGAGTTACATTATTTGGACCCTAAGTTATTGCAAGGCTGCTTATGAACTCTGACACTGATTTTTGCTTAAGTTATTGCAATAAAGGAATGTAACCAATAGATTTGTTCTGAAATTCTTCTAGGGATTACCCATCAAGAAATCAATATAGGCAGAAGATTAATTCTGGGGGCATTTGGTGGATATGGGAGAATTCCTTGACATATAGTGGAGAGCTACCTAAGCACCGAGCCCGTAAAGCTGCTGCTGCTGCTGCTGAGGTCAGGAGCAGAAACGCCACATTTCACCCCGTGCTGTCCCTGGGTGTGTGTGTAGGCAGAGCACTGCTCTGTACCACACCCAGCCCAGACCCTGCTGGGCAGCCAGGCTGCCTGAGGCCCTCTGTGTGCATGCACTTATGCTGGGCATGCTGATATATTTGACTTTGACCCCACTGATATCAGTAGTTTCTCTCCTGAGAAAGCCTCAGTGGACCTCACCTTCCCAAATGCCGAAGTCCTACATGCGGTAGGTAATTTCTTCTCTGCTTTCTTTCTGTACAGCATTAGCACAAGGAAATAAGCACTTGCACTTTGCACACCTTCTCACCTTCTCTGATAAATGAGTTTTCCTTAACTCTAAGATATTTGCCGCTCTTGCATAATGCTAAATGGAAGCGCTGGTCCCTGCAAATAAAACAATGACAAATACTTAATGAAATATTGCTCACCACAGCATTGGACACTAGATATTTTTTTTAAGTTGCTGTTCATTCTTCACTGTAGCCCTAGTGTAAGTCAGCTACATGAGGAGGTGAGAGACAGCCAAAAAATGAAGCACCAGCTGAACTCACACACGTAGGAAGTTTTCATCTTCTTTCTGTCACTCAGCAGAAGCATCTACATGATCATCTTCTGGGGATGTTAACTGTATTTACATTGGTGACACTATTCACAAATCCACTAGAGAGCAGCTATGCCTCACATTTACTGAGGTTTCTTTTTTTTGTATTAGTTTCTCTGGCATTTATTGCACTTAACGCAAATGACTAATCAGACCTGAAAAGCTTTCTCAGTACTAGACTGAGAAACGACAGAGGGGTGGACTCAGGGTGCTCTGATTCACACCCATGTAATCTCTCTCTCTTACCACCAACCTGGTCTTGTTCATACCAATGCACAATATCATTCTTACGGAAAGCTTGGTTCATATTCTAGTTTGGGATATTTCATTTAAACTAAAGAAATGCAGAGCTGGCTTAGAGGCTTTTCCTCAAGCAAGCCTTGAGTGTCCCATATTGTGGCCTGCCCTGAATTCCTTCAGGAAGGGCAGGAGTACAGATTATGTGGAAGAAGTCCAGAGCAAGGGGCAGCCACAGTGCTCGCTGTGTTTCCAGTGCCTAGCCTGGCCTTTCCAGTCAGTTGTTAAAACAGGAACTGCAAAATAGATAAATAAAGCTCTTCTATGCCACTTCCACTATACACAAAGAAGTGCTGTGGAGGCCCACAGAACTAGTATGGCACAGCAGTCCACATCAACCTGTACTAGGCCATCTTCCACTTATGGAAGATGTTAAATGATACTGAACAATGTTTTACATAAATAAGAAGGTAAGTTTTTATTGTTTAAAATATTGGCTTCTCCTGACTGTTATCTTAATGTTTGAAAGTAAAAAAAGTTAAATTTGTCTTTCTGTAAACATCAATGAGGAGGCTAGATATAAAGACACAGTTCAAATTCCAAAAGCCACACTATTTAACTTACTGTAAAGGGGAAAAAACAAGAAAAAAAAAAAAAAGGAAACTACTACCTGTCATAATAGCTGGTAAGTCCAGATTCCCTAGCCTGGTCTCGTAAGTCGAAGCAACTTGCTGTGGCCTTGTTAGAAGCAGAAAAGCATTACTGAAGTAGAAGGCTCTTCTCCAGCCCCCAGACTTACGCAGACATGCTTAGCTGGGGTAAAGGGCCCACGCCTCTCCCCAATATGCAGTTTCCCAGCCCCTCCTTCCCAGAGTCCTTCAAGTCCCAGCATTTTCTTCTACCTGCATTATCCCAGAGCCTCATAAACTGCTTTAAACAGCCTGGGTACTTCTACTTTACCACACATCGGCTTGCTGACCTCTCTTTTTTTCTTGTATCAAATCACTTAACCCCCATGCCTAAAATAGGCAGGACAAGGACTCATTTCAGAGTTTGTAAATGCCGCAGGTCAAGTTTTCCTCGCATACTTTAGCAGTTCCTTCTTTGTCCTTCATTTTCTGGAGTACTGATTACCCATTGTATACAACTATGGCATTGTTTCCCACCTGTAAAAAAATAAAGAGTGAGCACAGAAATGTTTTGGAGCCACCAGGCATGTGTATTAAATCATAAAGACCTAAGAAAGCACAGAGAATGACTGGTAAATGTTAGACTGGTTGCCTAAACAGGCTGAGCATGTGATCTTTTCATTTGCCAGAAGATACATGCAGTGGCATGAAATGCACTGCAGTTATTGAGATGATCAAGCAAAAAAAGCTCACTTCAGGTTGAATATTCTGCATCAGACTATGAAGAAAGATTTCTTTCCCAGCACTTAAAAACTATTACAAATAAAACTTCAGACTGAAATACTATAAACAGAAAACTGAAATGCTTATATAAAAGTGTCAGCATGAAATATTTTGATATTTCACTTTATTAGTTTTGACAAAAATTGGATAAAATCAAAGAGGAAATGATGAAGTATAGAGGTAAGAGGGAAAACATGTTTAGTTTGATCCTCAAAACCACTGAACCAGATCTAGCAATAGAGGAAAAAAGGCAGGTCAGAGAATGAGTAAGGAGAGTTTCCATGGCATATGACTATATCAGAAGGTAAAATAGTTTAATCTTTGCCCAATTTAAAGATGATTTAAGTGAAGTGAATGGTGGCTTTTCTCTCACAAATACTTAGCATGGCCAACAGAAAATGCAGAGGACAATGGCAAGAAGAGAACCAGGAGGAAAGCTCTAAGAGTAGACTTCACAGAGTCTACTGCTTTCTGCAATACGCAGAAATACTCCAAAATAGAGTAATGTTCATCTTTAATCTTCTCCTGCAGCTCCGCCACAAACAGCAGTCTGAAAAACGTCAGCCTCCTTTGATCTCCGGTTATTGTTTTGGAAATTGCATCTTTGTCTCCTTTGTTCCTTCAGGCCGTTTCTGACATTCTCATTCTAACATAAGCAAAGAGTTCTCAGCTCTAGCGTTTCCACTTCCCTTCATGTTGTCACCCGCTGTGTAGCAACATCAAATATAATTATTTTGCAGACTCTGGAGTCCAATCAATATTTCCTTACTGTATGGTGCATGATACAGACACAACTACAGAAGATCAAGGTAGTGTGACCAGAAGTACTGTTGTCTGTACACTCTTTGACCAGTCCAATGCAAGCTTCCTACTGATTTAAGCTTTTAACATTTTATTTTGCCTGTGGTTGGGCTACAAGTACATACACAGTTCCTGCAAGTGGCTCTGCAGATGACAGTAGTGGGTGAAGGTCTGGGTTGAAGGCGAAGGCTGGGTAGGACACTGTCACATCCACCCTCTCCTCCTGCCTGCTAGATGTCACAGCCCTCCATGCCCAGTGGTGCAGAGACAATTGCCCATGGCCCACTCATAAATCAAATGGCCAAAATGATCGGAGTTAAAATGAGTACCCCGAAAAGGGTGAAGAGGATGACAGAAGAGGTATAGCCTTCTAGGCTGTGGGTTAATGAAACACCGAGGTGGGCTTCCACTGTTACCTCAGTCATTTGCCCATGGTCTACAGCAGCGTTTCTCAGCTGGTAAAAGCACATCTCAATGGGAAGGCATGGCAAGGCTGCCGCAGTGTCTCTGTGCCCAGAGTGCCATGACAGCTGGTCCAGTCTAACAGCTCCCTACTGGGGCAAGGCACATTTTTGGCTGCGTCAGTGAGAGACTTTGCTTCCTGAAAGGCAAACAGAAGCTGGTGAATGGCTGGCACTGGAAAGAGGGGGAAAAAAAAGGCCTCCTGTGACTTTTGAGCTGGGTCCTCAACACTGAGGGATGAAACCTGCTGAAGGGGAGATGTAAGCTGCTGCTTTTGCTCCACAGCACCCTAGATGCAACTATCCTGGGAGGGAGAGGCGTGCCTGGTGCAGGTGTGCAGCACTGGTGCTTCACTGCCTATCCCTGGCCAGCAACAGGCAGGTAGAGTACGAAGAAGGCAGCCATAGAGAGGCAAGTGGAAATGTAGTGTAGTGGCTAAGAAACCACCTAAAAATGCTGCCAGCAAGGCATCTGAAGAACTGTAGGCTTAGTTACACAGCAAAAGAAAAAACAGGAATACACAGTTTTTCCCTGAGTTCAGTAACAGAGTAGTTGTGTAATCCTTGTGATAATCAGAAGAACAGGATGTGGACCTAAAATCCAGATATATGGAGAGGAATAGAGGAATACCAAATCTTAAGATAGTGTTTCTGAGTAAATTTTGGATGTTCAAAAGACGGTTCTTCCTTGGTTATCTGCATTTTCCGCATTTGAAATAATTATGGGGGAAAAATATTATTTTCAAAAGCCTCTGTTGATTTGGACTAGTGTCTGCAGCGCATCCTCATTTTTCTCTCAGCTTCCTGTAAGTTCAGACAAACAGCACTGTCTGCCCAAGGAACCTCATGTCAAGTGTTAAGTCTGCAACAAGCACATAAATAACAGGCAAGAAAAATGTCATTGTCCAGAAAAGTACCTTAAGACAGTAATTTTACTATTTCCTTGTATTCTTACCTGCACCTGTAGCTACAATGATTATTGGCTCAGGTTTCTGGAAAGAAAACACAAGCAGGACAAGACATTTTCCAGTCCATGGTACAATATTAGAGTAACAATTTTTTTCCCCCCTTTTTGAAAAAGAACAAATCTATCAGGACCAATGAGACAGTAGCAAGGAATTAAAATCTATTGTTTTCTATTGATGTTTCGATATAGAAATTACTGAAAATTATTAATATGAATCTTGCCGGTCCTCCCTGAAGTAAATTGATAGTGAGTGATCACACTTTCAGTCTTTGCTTACACAGAAGTATTATATAATCTTTGACTAACACTTCCAGACAGATTCTTGTACTCCCACAAACTCACTGAGTCGTTATTTTTCACATAGGTAGTCATTTCATTTATATTTTAGCAAGAAACTTTGTTTTGTGCCTTGAATGTTCTTTTTCTTCTCCTTTGTTTTCTATTCAGAAAAAAGGTCTTTGATCATTTTAAATATGTTTCCACAGATTCACTTATCATGTCACACCATACAGGGAATGGCGTACACGCTTCTGGGAACTTACCTGCCAGAGGCAAAACTTGCTCTTGGTAGTCAGTGTGGTTCTGCTGCTCACGACAGAGAAGGGAACGTGATTTGCCAGTATTACAGGCTCAGGTATCCATTACTGCCACAGCTCAGCTTTCTGGAGATTTACATGATGGTA
Source organism: Anseranas semipalmata (assembly GCA_013399115.1). Lineage (NCBI taxonomy): Eukaryota > Metazoa > Chordata > Aves > Anseriformes > Anseranatidae > Anseranas > Anseranas semipalmata. Next base: position 400,371 of record VXAA01003226.1, read on the forward strand.
GGTGCTCACCAGAGCAGAAGGTAGCAGAGCAAGTAAGGAAGAGAAGGGTAATGCAGGTGGGTCCATGACTCTCCCAGTTCTAGTTCGACAATGCAGACATGGATGTGTTTCTTCTAAAGCTACACAGCACAGAGAGGCCAAGATATTTATTTTCCCCTCCTTCCAGTTCCAGCTGTGCATACCTGCTTTGTCCTTTGCACCAACACTAGCCCATTTCACCTGTCAAGGAATTGGATCAATTCACTGAACTTAGCATAATACTAAACTAGGAAAGAAAAAAAGCACATGAACTGATCTAGTGATGAATTGCCTTTTTTTTGTGTGTGATTTCAACTGTTTCTGCTGCAGATCCATTAGTCTTGCATTTGCCCTGCATATGAACTTACTGGTGTGTTTAGACCATCTGAAAGACCACAGATATTGCAGGTTATCCTAAATAGTACCAGTACCATGTCTTATTCTATACTATCTTACTTAGGTTTAATTTTTTTTTTCAAATCATATTCTCACTTGGGAGATTTTTATTTTGTAATGTCTGTGTGACTTCCCATAGCTAATTTCTCTATTTGTCTCCACACTTGAGAAATACTTTCTTCTCACCTGCAACTCCCTGTATTTAATGTTAATTTCCTTCTTAGACCTTAATCATAATCAAGAATATCTTGATTCTTCTCCCTTTTAAGGTCAAAACAGGTTCACAGTACATCTTAAAACATTTCCATTATTGTTTCCACTGAATGCAGGGAAAATATAATGTTGACTTCATTAAAAAAAAAAAAGAATAAAATTAAACCAGAGATAATTTTCATAAATTAGATGTACAGATTTCACAGCTCAGAAACAAGGATGTCAAACGTGTCCAGCTTGTACAACCTCCTACGCAGAAACCGCAAGGTTTCAACGATAAGTCACTGAAACCACAGCATTCAGCTTTTTATCCAAGACTGCCTTTACCGAACGGGTGCTGCCGCTTCAGTGCGATGACTGATCACACAATAGTTTTTCCAAGGTTCGCTTAAGGTGCTGACCTGTGAAAAAAAATGAAACTCATTATGCAAAGCAACTGTGCAGCTTTTTACATTTCTATGTGCGCATATAAAAGACATATCTGTGGATGCAGGCATATACATTCATGTCTGTTATATATGTCTGGTTATAGATGAAGGCAGAGAGAAAGACTTCTGAAAAAGTTTACTGAGAAAAGCTTTTTTTTTCAGAGATAGATACTGCATTTAAGTTTTATCTGTTGAGGCCAGTATGGGGCAGTTATCTCAGAGCATTCCATAACCTGCTGTAAACAATGAAATAGCAGATTTATTTAAGTATAAAGTCATATAAATTACTCTGTGAATATAATGCACTATATGAGAAACGGGATAGTTAGTATTCCTATTTAATAGAATTCTATACTGGTATAGTTGCAACCACATCAGAGACTTTATTGATATAACTGCCTGGAAAAACAAACAAACAGCAAACCAACAAAACCTGCCCGATTGAGAAGATTATACCTGCAAGTTTTAAACGTAGACCAGGCTGCAGAGTTAAGACTTTCCTAAATCCTCTTCCTTAAAATGATTCTGTCAGAAACTATATTTCAGCCACAGCTAGAAGACTTAATTCTCTTTGCACTGGCACCAAAGCGCTGTTCCTGGAATGCTGTTGCTCAGTGATACCCACTGCCACTGGCCCCCTCAGCCTTGTGTGCTAAGGAGGTACTTGTTGCGTAGGCGATCCATGGTTTTGATCAGCAGCAGAGCCAGTAGAAGAGGAGTTTCTGACTTCTAGCAACTCATTGCTGTTTGTAAATCTGCCAGTTGTGCTAAGGAGAAAGCAGAGTTGATAGTGAAATCATTCCAATCAAAACAAAGCAAACAAAACAAACAAACAAACAAACTCTCAAGCTGTTTCCAAGAGGGATTTTTAACCCGGATCAATTCATTGATCCAAGCAGCTTTAACAGAGGCTCCTGACAGTGCAATACACTGTGATACAGAGCCACAACAGAGTGGTGGTGACCTGGACTAGACAGTTCTTTAAATGGCTTTGCTGCTGAAGAAAGCACTCGCATTACTACATCCCAAGATTTGCAGATGTGGCTCTGGCCTCAGCCTGCCCTTTGGTTATGCAGCGTGACACTACAGCCTCTTTTCTGCTGCAGGAGCTGAAGTGTAAACAGCATCTAATGGCTGATCCAGTGGTTTGCAGCACTCATCGCAGTGGTGCACACAGAAGTTGAGGAGCTGGTCTGCAAGCAGGTACGTGGAGTCACTTTAAGTGGAGGTAGACCACATCCTCCAGTGCATTCTCACGCTGCTCCTCTGCCTTCACCATGTCTCACTGTACCACAGAAGTGCACTAGCATGGCATGGCAGGACAGTTCCTGGGCCTGGGAAACAATAACCATGGCAAGAGAACAAAGTCAATCAGTTCACAGAACTTTAAACCAGCATTATCATTAAATAATTCTAATAAAAACTGTGTATGCACACATTTATACATATATGAAGAGTGATTCAATCTAAAGATTGCAATATTTTGGTAACACATGAGAACCAGAAAGTGAAACTAGTTAGAAATAAAAGCAGTATTCAGTCACCTGCTTCTACCAAGACATGCCAAAAGGTAAAGCATAATAAAAAGTGAAAAAATGCATTTGATTTTAAAGATAATTTAATGTAGAATGTATTTGTAAGGAAGGTAAATTCAGTGCAGATTTGCTGGAGAGGAGGGAAAAGAGGCCATAGCCCCTCACTAGCTGCGCCCCATTGTTTGCCCTAGACCATGTAAAAAGGGGAACAATTATACTGCTGCAGAGATCCCACACCAGCGCAGTAGCCTCACCAAACCCAGAGAGTGACTTCCAAAATAATCCATATCAAACTTTGAATTTTGATATTGAAACACAGGCTGTAATGTCATGCTAATCACTATGTAATGCATGTCAGGCTAGAGGAAGGCCCAAAAGCCAGTGGAGTAATTATGCATGTCACACATTGCCAGAGACTGCAGCAGAATCTGCATCAGATTTGTCCATGTGGAACCTGTAATAGTTTGTTTTTTACTTGTTTGATAGTGTTGATACTATAACATGAAAGTAACTCTCCTCCAACTTTTGTTCCCTCTCTTCATTAACACTGTAAGTGAACAAAGGCAGCATTTTACACTGCGTCATTCTGCTTCCTCCGTTCACTGTCCAACATCTGCATATATCTCTTTTGATTTTTCTTTTCGAACATTTTGAATGAACACGACGTTTACTTTTGGGTTTCAGTACTACCACATCACTGCTTTTCACACCATAGGCCATACTGTCTCCTACTGGAGTTGTCAGGAAATGTGGTACATATAGAGAACAGCTCTGTGGTAGAAAGATTGCGCAGTGCTTGGCCATGTTTCCTGAGAAGACCTGAAGATTCACAGTGCAATGCCACCAAGAAGCAGAGCTGCAGGAGAACCCATTGTTGCAATACAGAAGAGGAACATTGACTTTTCTTGTTTGTTGCCCCCACTTCTACTTACACCCATGTCTTTCAGATGAAGATCTACTTTCTGCCCTCAAATTGCTAAAGAAACTGTAGAATCTTGACTTCCTGTGAACTGCTGCCTTGTCTTCTGAAGGTGGCTGTCCACTAAAAATGGGGAAAGAATATTAGTAGTACCGTAAACAAAAATGAAGTTGCCCTATAAAAGCTGGAACACAGCACAAGCACAGAAAAAGCTTTCATCTCTTATCGTTACAAAGATTGAAGTGATAATGCCCTATGCAGGAGTTTTTAGCTGAGATGTGAAAGGGACTATATGACGTGGATGCCTGCAATGGCAGACGACTAGACTCAGTGACCCAGCAAGGCTCCTTCCATCCTACATGCAGAGAAAGGTGGGACCCAGGAGGTGGGAGGCTGCTCCAACATTAAAGGAAAGACTTGCAAGGATGTGACCACAAAAGGACCGTTCTTCCGAGTATCTCGTTCTCCGCATAGCTGGTCCAGGCTTGTCTCAGGCTCTGGATGTCAACAACGCGCCTTCTCAATATAGTTTGTTATTATTAGTTGATAAGGCTGCAAATACATCAACAACGCTATGTGCGTAACAAACATCATTGGGTTGACCTAGGAGCAGGATGCACCTGGTATTTAACACACATACATTTACTGTTAACGTTAAATTGTTCTGCTTTGTAGTCATAGTCACCCGCTTCTGCTGAACAAGGGAGAAAGAACTAAGACGGTAACGCCTGGTACAAAGCAAACGAGGCAGTACAGGAACATTTACAAATGGCTTTGCATTTCTTATGCATCTTCACTAGCTGAAGCTGTTTCCAGAGCTTAGATAAAACCATGAGCAGGGTTGTACTAGATTCAGAAAGATTTTGCCTATTCTTGAAAGCAGGTTCTACTTTCCATCCACCAAGTCTCTTTCATTCTTACATTGCCTCTTTTTCTGTTACGTGGCATTGCATCTCAGCCTTAACTGCAATCAAGAACCACAGATTATAATGTCAATGTTGGTCATGTTCATTACTAGAAGCGTAAAATAATGACTTTTAAATCTGGTAATAGCTAGAGGCTGAACACAAGCATGCCCCCAGTACCTAGGTACCAATTCAGCCCCTATACAAACTGCAGATAGGGGCGTTCTTTGACACACACAAGTCCTCTGCAGACAGGAGAAATCTGTTCAGTGATTTCTCTGTACTATATACAAGGTCTTATTTTCCTCTTCTCAATGACCTTTGGCTTTGAAAAATGAATGGGACAGATATGATGTTTTTTCAGCTTCAGGACTGTGAGCTAGTTCTGCTCCAGTTGTCCATCTTTTTATATCAGTTCAAAGACACTAGTGCTGGGGCTAGTAGAGTCACATACTTAGTCCTCATGTGGAAGACATTCTATGCATTTGATGAATTTCTTGCTCATGAGTTTGGTCTGGGTGGGCAAATATGGTAATGGAAGTTCTACTGTGTTTCTCATCACAAACAGGAGAATAGGAGGATGATTCTGTTCTTTTAGTGTCCAGGAGCAAGGAAGAGATGGAGTACAATACAGATACTTTAATTTGACTCGCCAATAATGAACTCTAAGATTTTACTTTATAACCCAGCCAGATAAGTGCTTGTTGTACTCTTTTCCTCGCTTTCCAGCAACTGGAAACCATCTTAAATACTCAGCTCAACGTAATCGCCCTTACATGACGTAAGAAGAATCTTCTATAATACAAGCTCTTGCTTGGCACCTCTTTGATCTTCAAAACATTCTCTCAGGACAGAAATGCACAATCTCCTGTAACAGCTGCTCCGTTTATTCCTCCAATTCCTTCATCTACTGCATGGAAGCTTTTTATTAGCCAATGTTAGGCCCACTTCAATATGGATTAGAAATTGTCTATAACATAACTGTGGAGGAACATTACGGAGAATCTCAATGGTTTTATAGTGCCATATGTAGTCTATTAATTTTTCAGTGTCTATTCACCACATTCAGAGTTATATTTATTCTGATTTTTATAATAAATAAAAATTAAAGTTAGGAATAGATTTTTTCCCCTGCTTTTGGTGATTTCATTTCTCTTTTCTAAGCAAGGTTAAAAGATGGAAGAATTATACAAAAGCTAATCATAAGAAAATAAGATTTAGAATGGACTTGCAGAGCTGTCAAATATTGTAAAAACTAGTTTTCCTAAATCTGTTATACAGAGGTCCTCTTCCTAGTCTCCCATTTTCAGCATAACTCTCTCCCCTTGCTTTCCTACATTCCCCCCAAGTCGCAGACAGTACATACATGAAATCTCACATAAGTTACAAAAATTCTTTGAAAGCAGCCCTGTGAATTACAGGCTTCTTTTTTGGCTGAGCCATAGCAATGACTAAGCTATGGGAAAAGCCTCCATTCAGCTATACTGTAAAGGAAAATGTGGGTGGGGGAACTGGGCTTTCATTCAGCACTTGGGTGTGGAGTGGCAATGTCGCAAAGAGGAAAGAGGAGGACTCAGCCTTGTGGGCCAGGGATGGGAGGTTTTTCAGATTTCCACTCTGCAGCCATCCCTCCAGGGCCAGGCAGACGATGGTGTGAGAGAGAGTGTCATTATTTGACTCAGCATGTTCCTAAGCCACAAAAGAGAAGTGACGTATATAAAAAGCATGTTGCTCACTCTTATCTGATAAGAGGGATATCAAGGAGTTTTCTCCACTGCCTAGACACAAAGGAAGTTCTTTGTCCTTATATTTCACTTTCTCTGTCAGTGTGCCTTTCTTCAAGCAATTATTGTGCTCTTATAGCCTCTAACACAAAGCAAAAGACTACACCGTTTCAGAGAAATTACATGCAACTACTGCTACCACATTACCAAATACCTGTTGTTCAGCTTCTCATTCTAATTGCTCCACCAACTTTATAACTGATTTCTGATAAAATAGATTTAATTTAAGATTATTTCAGATAGAGGCATCTCACCAGTATACCTCCAACAAACCCATGAATTATCCTGCTGGACCAGTAAATGAATGAGGTCTGTCATATTTCTGTGATGGTTCTGGGTGGAAAGTGACAATGCCTCACTTACTACCTGCTGCCCAAACGGCCTCTGGTGATGTACAGACATTCTTTCAACAGCAGGTTTCAATGTAAAATAGGCAGTGATCTTCACCACCGCTTACCTTTCACATAAAAAAATTTTCATCTCCTCTAATATCATAAACAGCCTTTTACAGTGCAGTGTCATACAAAAAGGTTTTTTTAGGACCACAAACAGCACGTACAACCTGCCAGCCATAAGCAGGGTTCTCCATTAATTTGCAGTATCATTAAGTAAACCTAAATGTGAAGGGAAAACCACTGCCTAACAAAACAGCTTTGCTTAAAGAAGAACCTTGTGATGACTCAGTCTCCTCAAAACAAAGAGAATTTTAAAACAGTTCTCATCGGGCTTGAGCCTGGCTCAGTGAATTTAAAGCTGCCCTTCTCTGCCATTATAATTTCTTTCTTTCCTAAAGCGACAGGATCTCAGGACCATCCAGGCTAGAAACAGGCTAAGCCTCACAATTATCTCACTGTTTTGTTATTCAGATTGTATCTCCAGAAACAGCAGTATTTTAAGACCCAATCACTGCATTATATCCTTAATTATTGCAATTTTAGGAAAAAACAAAACATGAAAATTAAAATGGTTGTCAGCTACACAGGTATGATTCTACTATAGAGCTGGAGGATCTTGTAAAGTGTGACTGTACTGGCCAGGGCCACTGTCTGGAAATGACTCCAGAGACACAGCAATATCCAGAATGCAGCTGTGCATTACTCTTGTCCAGCAAATCACCAAGGACCAACAAAACACAATGTTAGTCTGGAATAGGTGAAGTGTTTCTAGCTGGTATGATAAAATATTATAGCTACTGTACAATGAGATGTTGGGACCTCATCCAGAATATCATTCCAGTGAAGAAAGATGAATTGGAGGTGTGCAGAGCAGAACTGATGGGATGATTGGGGAAAGGTACACTAAAAGACCTCGTTTTGTTTAGTTCAGGGTCAAAGGGAATATGACTGCTCTCTCTAAGCTAAGCAAATGAGGAAGCATCGGGCTGGGGAGAAGATGACTTAGGTTGAAGGACAGTATCAGGATAAGAACAGAAGAGGCTAAACTAACAGTCAACGCATTTGGGTGGATATCAGAAAGTTTCTGACTGCTAAACACAGAGACATTACAAACCAGCCACGGAGGCAAACACAACTGTTAAATAATTACAATGTCTTGTCATGGCAGGGGACAGGAGCTGATGCCCTCTATGTTGTCCCTTCAAGTCCTGCATTTCTGGAAATGTAAGGATAGCACTGAGTGGTCCTGAAGTTGTCTAGTCAATGCAGACTCTCTGCAGTGGCATCTTTGCATGAGTAATTGCCAACCATCTAATGAGGATATAGCTAACAAAGTCCACCCCACATCCAAATGGAAAGCTTCCAACCTATCAACCAGATAAAGCTGCATAAAATAAGAGCCGACAGGGCTAGCATGATCACCTACAGTAGCTGGGCTCAAGGGAACTTCTCAAAAGAATTCAAAGTTGAAATCCTGACAACAAAAAGCAGGAGCAGGCATTATCACCAGCCTGCTCCTTGACTATTAACATGGCATAGTCAACAACTGGATTGAGAATACAACGCGTGTTGATAACCTACAGAGAAAATGAAGGTTCAGTTATGGTAAAGAGGAGCAGACTTAAGTACCACCTATAAATTCTATTCCTTTAAGCTATCCAGTTTCTGAAAGTATAAATGGCTTAAGCACAGAAACAGTGTACAGTGAATAAACATTCATATACAGAAAACAAACACACCTCAGTATGCCAAATAAATCTCTCACCAGCTTAAATACTCACTTTGAAATGAACAGCCAGCAATAAGTCATCCCACTTGACTGCCCAGATTCACCCACCAGACAGAGAAACACAAAAGCATTTTATACAATGCCAGCCTATTACACAGACTGGCATTCTAGACAAAGACAACTATAAATTCAAGTCCAAACACTAGATTTTGTAAGGCATCTCCGCAGCCATCTGGAATCTACAGACTTCCAGAAGCCAAGATTTGAGACACGTAACCACCTTTTTATCTACCTCAGTGAAGGTGTCCAGGTGACTGTATCTGCCCTTTACTAGTTCTATACATGAACCTTTTAATGGTCATACCACAGTGTGTATAACCACTTATTAGTGATAATACATAACAGCCATTTAAAGTCATTTTTCCTCCTTGTGATGAAATATTAGGAACACTGATTTTGAAACCAACTGATTCCTAGAGGTAGCAGAACAGTAAGTCCCTAGTGCCCACACAGAGCCCTTCTGAGAACAGTGCAGCCCAGTGAGAGTGACAAAAACTGGGCTGGAGACAGCTGATCAAAAAAAAAAAAAAAAAGAAAAAAGGAGTACATTTGAGAAGAGTACCTTTAAATACCTTTAACTTCCATGGCACCCATTTAGAAAGAAGGCAACTGTGGAAGTCCCCATAAGATAGCGTTCCTTACCTGCATTTGTTGGAAGAAAATCCCATCACTAATGCATCTTTCAAGTAACAGTCTCAAACCTATTTCCTCAAAAGCAGCATATGCACTTAATTACAACAGGCATTAATTTTGAAGGAAATCACAGGAGTCTGCCTTATTTCTTAATTCAGATCATTCTGCTGGTTTTATTCTGGCTTTAAATTTTGTAAAGTATGCATTTTTAATGTATTTCACATCAAACATATGCATTTCTACATTCTCAAGAGAATTCTCTGGTCTCAGTATCACATCTCGGTTGAAGGGGTTGCATAAAGTTGCAAAACTAACCTCAAGCCTAACTGTGGCAAACATAATTGAACGTTTGGTTGCCATAACCACTGTACCACAGCAGCAAAGTGATAACGTCCTGAGGGATGCACCAGGATTTAGTCCCTGATCCTCCAGTATCAATCCCATCTGGGGAATGGGCCACTGCAATGCATCTCCCTGAGCTTAGACCCCTGCAAATGCACTTTCACACCCCAGTGGACATACTCTCTAACATGCTATTAAAATATCTGGAATCCGTCTGAAGTAAATAGAAAGCAAACTTCAGCTCACTTAAATGCTAAAATGACCTTTTACTGACAGCTGTCGCAGAAACCAAGCATGAACGTAAAAGTGGCAGTTCACAGGCATCAGGGGGAACAAGCTACACATCCTTTGGAGCTATAAAGTAAGTAGAAAAAATACATTAAAGTTCTGAAAAGAAGTCTTGTCGTATTTCATCAGCATGAAAGGGATGAGCTTCAATTGGATTGGAGACATTCGTTGCTGCAAGAAACAGGAAAAAAATGCAGAATCTTTGTTTACCTGGGTCTGTGGTTTCTAAGTACCTACTTTTTACTACGTTCATTTCTTGACTCAAAGCGAAAATGGGAATTCACCCTTTTCTCTTTTTTTCCTGTCCAATGTGCAGATGGGGCATATTTTCATTCACTCCATCAATCCCTGCCCCCTACGCACAAACTCACATACATACACCTAGCCAGTGGAAAAGAAAAAAGGGTTACTCATTAATCCATTCTACAAAGCTTTCCAAACTGAAATGGGTGGGTTTTACATCTCCTGCAAGGAGCAATATATAGGTAGGCATGCAGCATACCTGAGCACAGCTCAAACTCCAGTGTTCATCTTGGATAGCACAACATTGCTCCTAACACATTTTAAAACAAAACTCATCAGCATGGAGAGGATGATTATTTTCTGTGTTCTCTTCTTCTGTGCCAGTATGGTTCTACCTGCAGCTCCACAAAAAGCAATGAAATACAGACAGCTTGTAAAGACAATTGAACAATTAGAAGCCGTAGTGAAAGATAAGGTAAGCAAAGTATTTGTCCTAATACTGAAATTATTTTCAAGCATGATATATTGCTTAGAATATATCTTTTGAGGAATATCACTCCAATGTGATAACTTTTCTAACTTAGATTTGTTTTATTGTAGGATGTCGAATTGCTGCATACACCAGAAAACCCTGTGGTGAGACTGCTTTACCATTTCTTTCTAATTATATGAAATGTATTTTGTATTGGTTAATTGCACTGACAAATGGCAGATGTCTTCTTTTTCACATCTCTGACCTAGAACTCTTAATACAAACTAGTTTGAAAATGCTTTGATAAAAGCTCCTTATTCCTGGATTTTTAATGTCAGAAGTGTTTATATTATGCAATCTTAATTACTAGGGTACTACTTTTTGTGTATTCTAGCACACCCACAGATTCAAATTTGTACGTATTCCCTTTACTCAGTGCTAAGAGTAGGGGATTCATGCAAGACCTACATGACTAGCAATAGGGATGCAGTTTTTGGGAGAGGAAGCGCCTCCAGCTACCATGAGCTCCAACCGCCCTGGTAGCATTGCTGAACTGAGCCTCAAGGGACCCCCCTTTCCCTCCCACTGAAGCTAAATGCCACGAGGGGCACAGTAAGACCGTATTACATAGCGCTTCCTTTCATCTAGTCACACTGGTTTTTGTGAGACTACTTGTGAGCAAGGGCTGTGCTACCATGTAGACCAGGAGAAAAAAATGCATCCTGCAAGTATTCTCCTTACGTTGTAACTAGTTAAAATAACAACAACAGGTCTCCACAGATCCCTTTTGATACAGATATTTACTTACACATTTTTTAATGGTGATATTTTGTGTTATCCAAGGTCAGGAACTTTTTATAGCTGGTAAGTTACATTAGAGTCGCAGAAAGTGTGTGCATACCTAACAGTGGCAGGATACGGGATTTAGAGCAACATTAAATGCTAAAAACAGTAGCATGTTTTAAAAGCTTGGAAACTAAATGTGTTCTGCTTTCTTCTGGTAATCCCAAACATGCAATGAAGGTCCAGAACTAGCCACAGCTGATATGATGTTATACTTCTCCTGTTATCAGCTGTCTTAGATTTACCCAAAATGTTCGGTTTTGGGTGCTGACAACTATTTCAAAAAGCAAGCAATTTGGATCGACTTATAAAAATAATCACTATGCATAGTTTTTTTGAAAATCTTAGCGTATAAAGCTATTTACTCAGGACTGTAAACTTTCTTGCAAAATACCAACAAGAAGAAAGGAAAAAAACTCACCTCATTTCACACAGGTTTCATTAGCCTCCTCCTAGGGTTTACAGTTGGGCGCGTTTTTTACTTGCCAAAAGCAATAGAAGCATGACCAAAAAAGATACATTCCATCTCATTGCTAGAAACAACTGCAATGCAAACATGTAATGCACCCTAGCTAATTGCTGGATTTTTTTTTTCATTAACACTCTTTCTAACTTGTAGTGTCAAAGTGAAAAGAATCAGATGATTAGCTGTCACTTCACTGCACAGTTTGCTACTACCTCCGAAACAAGCAAATACAGCCAGTGACTAATCGCTTAATCAGTTTTTTTTTCTCTCTCAAAAAACATGGTCACCTCAGGAAGGAAGACAACAGTTCATTTGCAGCTTAGGGCTTTACAGGCTGACTCTGGGAGGTCCTGAGTACCTCCATCAAAAAGTGTAGCAGATAAAGAATTCAGGTAGTTAGAAGGTAGTGTTTGATAGAGGTTTCATCTCTGTTGAAAAGCTAACAGCAATTATTAGCAGCAATCGCATTAATAAGGTTTTCATCCTGCAGGGTGAAATTTACATTTACTGAACTGACCAAATGCTTATATATGAATTGTAGCGTGCCAAAGTTGCACTCAGAACCAGGTAACTAGGTGCAATTACACCTGAATATATCAAACTGGATTTAGCAAAAAGTCTTTCATATAACTGTATTTCAAATACCAAAATATTACTTATATGAGAACCTGCTTATGCCAGATTTGAATTTAGCCTTGAATATGCAGGAAGACTACCTTTTATAACATCCAAAATTTGGTGGTTTATCACTATTGGTTTTGACTTCCTTGAGCTTCCTGCGAGTGGACTGTTAGCCCCAATTCAATCCCACAGCATCTCCCTGTACACTCAACTGTGAAATTATTAAAAAATACACTGGGAGGTGAGAAGTTTAAGACACCAGATGACATCAACTCAGGAGAAAACATGCTGAGGCTGAGAAAGTAGTCTTAAGACGTAGCTGGTTCAACATTGGAGGGAGAAAAAGATTTATTGCTGGTGACAGACCGTGCGGCTGAAGCCAATGGCACAATGCTCATTTACATCACACCAGCATCTAACCCTGCTGTTTGCTAGTTCAGGAAGTAAAGGCTTTTCAGGGTAATCTGTAAAGTCAGAGTCTCGCGCAGAGCATTTCTGCAAATTCTCTCCGACACAGCTATTCTACATGTTTACCTAGGGCCCCTCAGACATCACCAGCGGTCCATGTTTTTAATGCCTCTTCATCAAAGTGCTTAATCCGCCACAACACACCAAAAACACAGTCCTTGTGGCCTTCTGACTGTTGGCCTGCCTACAGCTAACTGTTAACTCAGCAAAAGAAAAAAAAAAAAGCATACATGAGAAATGCTGGTTTCTCAGCTCATCACGGATGAGGCACAAAATGTTTTCAGTTTCAGCTGGAAAATCGATCTCTTTAAAAAAGAGTGTTTTTTTTTTCCAGTAAGCAAGTCTGGTTACGGTAAGAAACTTGAAACAAACATAAATGTGTGGTTTTTAATAAAAATAAAATGTTGTATCTAACCAATATAAGATGTTGCTATTAATATTTGCTATAGGCAACATACATGGAGGTTGCCTTGCCCTTGCAAATGCAGCAAACTGCAGTGACATCTAATAAACCAGATGAGATTCAGCTTTGGTAGCAGTTGGTATGCAAAACAAAGATGATGTCTTTGGAGCCTTTCTAATATGCACAATCAGCATTTCTAAATGTTTCTTTCGTTGGAAAACGGAAAACATGTTAGAAAAGAAATTGGCTTCAGTAAACACCACTTTTCTTTCTCTACTGCCAATAGGCTGGCTTTGGTGGTATTTTCCACAGTTGTGTGCCCTGTGAGGAAAACAGCCACCACACAGGAAAGGAGATTCTGGAGAGCTTGTAGTCTGTTAGCATAATAAAAATTAACATACAACTGCACCATGAAAGGAAAAAGGCAGGTTGCTCTAATCCCAGATTATCAGCAGCAACAAAAAAACTTTATCATCAGCATACAGCATAACAAGAGATGGCTTCTTTTCTTTTTCAAGTTAGATACAGATGATGCTTACTGGCCTTGACTCAGGGTTAACACGAATCTGAATTTAAAGCAATTTGACAAGACAATTCAAGATAGGAGCCTGGTTCCTTATCCTGTCTCTCAGCCTCACTCTCTCTGTTCCCTTCAGTAAGATTACTAACTTCATCACTTCCATTTCCCATGCTATCAAGTGGGAACATTTAAATAGCATTCAAAATCATGTAATTCTAAGTCAATTCTAATTATTAAGTAGGTAATATGAGAAATGGCACAAAAATAGGAAAAAAAGAAGTATATTCTCATGTGTGGTACTGAGAAACAGTCCTGAGAAAGGTTCAGAATTTTTTTTTTTAAATATTCATGCCTATGCTTGTGAAAACCTACTACACGTAACTTGCTCTACTCTTCAGTAGCATTTTCTTTTAATCGCTGTAATGATTAATATCCAAAGGGAGATTTTAGGCATTTATTTGATGAGGAAATACTTGAGCAATTATCAAAGAACAGGCAGATCAAAGGTTAATGATCTCTTACAAATCTAAAACTAACTTTTGAAAAAAAAAAAAAAAAGTACCATTGCATCTTCTCAATGACTATCTTGGATAATTAGTTTTGAACATAAATCACAACCTAACACGTGGAAAAAAGTGCTGCGACATTCCCTTTAAAATCGTTCCTTCTGTTCCTGCCCTAGGACGAATGCCTCTTCACAGCTGTGACCTGCTTCCAGAATGGCATACTGAAATTACAGCCAAAAACCAGCCAAATAAATTCCACATTCATCAAAACAGTTAACATCTTGAAAAAACCCATTCTCAAAGACTCTGGAAAGGTAGGATTTCCTGACACTGCTCGTAGTCACGATCATTGCTCCCTATTCTCTGTAACAGACACCACCTATAACAGTGGAATTGTAAAAGCCAAACTTGTTAGAAAAACAGATCAGTCTTTCATTACTTTGGAAATTAAAAATATCCATTTTTCTGCACTTCCAAGAGAGACATTCACTCTAATCCTATCAGTCAATTGCGTGTATGTACTTTAATAATGGCATCCATGTGCTGTGCAGGACAAAAGGATCAGGATGACTGCAAAAAATGTGAATGAAAGGTGTAGCTATTATTTTCTTTCCCTTTATGAAATAGCCTGCATCTCAGCTTTTCCATTTGTAAAAGGCTTTGATTACAATCTGCTTGATTTTTTCAGTAAGAAATCTTTACGCGTTATTTATGAGTATGATGAGCTCTTTAGAAGTGGCATTATTTTCTTTATCTTTCAGCAGTGTGAGTCTTCATGTGAATCTTACACGAAAAAACTCCCCAAAGAGTTTTTGAAGAGCTTTGCAAAGTTGATGAAAAAGGTAATCGATTAGAGTTGATTCCTCCTGTCTGTTTTTTTATTGACATTTTGTAAGCAAGTACCAATATCCATATTTTCCATTAATCCTAAGAATGCATTGTTTTCGCAGATGTTCAAGGAGTAATACAGGACACACCAGAGCTGAAGGCTACAGAAAATCTACTATTTAAAGCAGACACTATATTATTTAAGACAACGTGAAAAATGTAAATATTGTCCATTCCTACTGTGCTGTGCTGTGTGTGTGGTAAGTGAAAGCTTCTCCCCAGAATATTAAGGAGGCTTATTTGAATGGCTATTCATAAGACAGATGCTATTTTAAAAGTGACCCTAGCCTCATCTTACAGTGAAAATTAAATTGTAATTTCACAAAACGGTTCACTTCGGGGATTTAACTATCGCCTTATGCTGAACTGGAAATACATGAGATGGCTGCTATTCTCTTTTTGCATTCATCTCAAATGAATCTCATACAGAAGTGTCCAAAACTTTTAAAGGAAAACAAAAGAAATTATCAGAGGCTTTGAAGCCTCAGGAAGTATTTACTTGGACTGATTTCCTTATTTACAACAATACCACACACACAACTTATTTATAAGTTCTTAGACTGTATCTTAGCTAACGATAGAAAAATATCCTGCATTTAACTCTCACAGAACTACTGGAAAAACATTTACAGATCATACGGTATGCTATGGGTCTGACCTGTTTCCAGGTTGAAGTTAACGGCACATTTGCCGCTGGTTTCAACAGGGAGAGGGTTAACCCAAAAGCTTAAAGTGGAGATGCAGAATTCTTTGGGGAAAAATGCATCTCTGGAGATGGAATTCCACCCAGACTCCTTCAATTTAACGTGATCAATACAGCAGAGGCCTGACTGGCCACTGCAAGAGATCCAGCAAACATGGTAATTGATGATTATTCAGAGTGAAGCAGCCCAAAAACATATTGCTCTTTCTCCAAATATTTTACACTTATATTCATGTACCATAACACTATTCTTTCTGTTTACTCTTGATTCATTTTAGTGGCTTAAACTGCAATTTTTTCTTTAAAATTGTCAAGTTTTTGTTATGTGGACACTCCATTGTACAGATTCTGCACCTTGAACATTTCTGTGGAACTCTGACCGGAGATAGCACTGATTTTTTTTTTTTAAATAAAGACAAGTGTCACAGCACTTAAAACTAGTTTTGGGCAACTTAATTACATACAACAATATTCTGCTTGCAATGATCCTGTACCTTGAGACTCTTCCAGCTGAGAAGTAGCTGTTAATTTACCCCCCAAGGAGATATTAGCCCCACAAGAAACTGTGCTTGGAAGGGAGTGTAAAGCTTTCCAGTAAAAATTAACCTTTAATCTAACTTTCTCTTTACTTAGTAGAAATGCGGTATAGAGAGGAAACTGGAAAACTACATTGAGTGTTACAATGGAAAATGACAAGCTTAGTTACCTCCAAAAATAATGAGGTATTATTAAAAATATTTCCATTCCTACAAATGTTAGCCTAAAAGAAAACTAATAAGAAGAGCTTTTTTTGCCTCCACATTTTCACTGTCCTGAAATATGAACCTCTTCAAAAACATACGTTGAGAGGAGGAAGAAAGATCCTCAGGGCAACGGTGAACAAAGTTTCCACAGTGAATTTTCTTTTGCCTTGCATCTCCTTTTTTTCTGGCTGGTGACAATTTTGATCCAGATTGTCTTTTTTTCTTTTATTTTTCTTTGTTTCAAAAACTGCTTTTCCTCTGAGTGATGTTCTGTCATATCTCAGTGTTTCCACATTACTGCATGAGAATTAACATCCTAAGAATGAACTGCCACTTGTATACAGGTGATTAAGCTACTCAGTTTAAATGGTGTTCTGTGACCTTTTATCTCTGTTTCTCTGACTTTGTTATGCATAAAGTCCCTTAATGACCAACTGGTAAGCAATATGCAAAGCCGCTGCTGCTACTGCAATGGATTTTAAAGTTTTAGAAGTAGAGAAAGGATAAAATTTCAGATTCAGATAAAAACAACTGGGGAAAATATTAAAGGAAGTCCTGCCAAAACAGAGTAACTGCTGATGCTTCCACAGCATTAGACACTTTAATTTTCATGGAGAAATTCAACTGAATGCCTTAATCATGGAATAAGTGCTTTTTTATTGAATGCTAGAAAGCCAACAAATAAAATAGCACTTCTCATTCACTTCCATGGAATATTTGCATGTGCAGAGTTTTGGGTAAAGAGCTTTATTTTTGTACAAAGTATATAGTATGTAATTTTCATTTGTAAATGTTGTTTCCAGTAATTCACTATGTGCATTCAAATCAATATTCTAAAAAAGCCTGTTAGAATTCTTGTTGCAGAGGTAAAATAGAATTAGCATGCCCTGTCAAAGAGAACATTGTACATTACTTATTTATTAATAATCATTATAAAACATTGAGAAGCAGCTTTTGTACCTGGGATGGATATCTTACGAGAGAAAAGCAATGGCCTTACCAGAATATCATAAGCTAATTAGTTACTCCTGCCTACACTGAAACAATTGCTGTTTTTTGTACGCAAGGCAGCATGTAATGAAGTAATGTAGCTATTTCTGTTTAGTGACTTGCTCCACTGTTTTTAATCTATGGATCTTATCACACAAAGTATAGTGGTTAAAGGTCAGTTGGTTGTTCTTTTCAAACTTATTAAACTCATTTGTAAACTAAGACCATTTCTTATAGCTGCAGAACAACTTAATCAAAATGCTGATTCATATGATTAAAAAAAAAATAGTGAGAAGCTGTAACAAATATAAGTTAGAGGGTTAATTGTCCCAACATCTTGGAGAAAACTGTATTTACTGGATAATCCAGTCCAGATATGTACTGAAAAAATTAATCACAACATTATCACAGTTGATCTTAGTTAACGCCACTCTTCTGGGCAGCATCAGCACAATCACTCTGGACATCTCTGTACACTTAAAATACGCTTAGAGTTGCATGATGCTGAGGCCTCGTAGTAACTTTTTGATTTGTCAGAGCTATGAAAGATTGAGTGTATTATTCAGGGGCGTGCTATTTGAATCCCAAATGAGGAATGTGAAATCAGTGAAGGACAGATCAGTCTTCAAGACAACATCACCTTGTGTTCAACACCATCCTCAGGAGAAAATGAAGATGCCCCAGGAGGAACTCATGATGCCGGAAGGACTAGTTATCACAATTTCAGATGTGTAACAATCTTGATGTATTTCTACTTGTAAGATGAACTCTCTGTACTAACTGCGCTCTTTGCAGAAACAATGTATGTCTCTTTAGCTGAGTACATAGAGTAAGCCATAAAAGCTCATTACCTCCCAGGGAGGTTTAACAATGTATTTATGATTTTGGTCATAAGTGTCCTTTGCAGGCACTTCAATATGTGTTTTAGCATGGTATATACAATTCTGTATAATATTTACTTTTCCTGAGAAGATTCTTTATTTTTATACCAATTGTCTCATTTAATTTAATTATTTATTGCATTTTGTGAATGGAATGTTCATACTAAGGACTATGTGGTCTGATTTATTTATATGCCTGTGATATTAAATAATTTTAGCTAATATGACTTTCTCCTGTTTTTTTTTTTTTTTTAAAAAAAAGCTTCCAGCCATTCCTACCCTTACAATGGCTTGTAAGACCCCTCAGTGAACTTTATTAGCCTACACCGTCATAGATGTTGCCAGATCAGATCAAGGACATGGTATACAAAGTTTATCTTCCCTCTGTAAGCAATGAGTATGTGGTAGTCCACAAGAAAGACAAGGCATTCTTACTACCCAGTACACGTGGATTGAAGTCTCCATTGCTACAGGGCACCTTCCAGGGGCACATGGTGTTCAACACACAGTAAGCTTGCATATGCCCGTATAGCTTAAATTTTGTTGACTACATCAAGTTCCAATTGCACACTTAATACTGTCAGAACAGCCATACTTTCAATAAGTCAAGTAAACATTATTTTAATTTATTGATTTAAAATTAATGAACAACTGTTCTTATATAATCATTAAGAAGGGGGTGTTAATTTTTTTTTTTTTTTTTATTGTGCCCATCTCATTTAAGAATCTTTTTAAAAAATTGCCTTTTCAGGCAACAAAATCCTTTTCCTTAATAAAATCCTTTCATCAAACTCATAGCAGGTTCAATCACATCACTGAGATTTCCTTAGATTGACATGAACAAAAATCCAGTAACTTCATGTTTTGAGTCTACACAGTTCAAATACCTTATTTGCCTGATTAAAAAGTCAAACACCTCAAAACACAACTGTTCTCTCTCCTCACCCTACTTTTCTCTTGCTTTGAAATGTACATTCCTCTTTTCCTTTTCCAATTTGATAAGATATGTTGAAGTTCTCAAAAAATAAGCATTTTCTGCTATTATACTTTATAAGGATAGCTGTAAGTTCATGTTTTATAAAAAGGCTTTTTCCCTAAAATGCAACAGAAATGGACTTTGATCCAACAATCAAGCAGAAAACTCTAGCAAAAACCAAGACTAAAAAGTCAAACAGCTATTCTTTCCCTTTTCATGTTCACAAAACACTGATTCGAACAGGATCTTCTTCCATTGTATTTCTTGTCATCATACATCTGCATTTGTTGGGTCTGATTTTCCTAAAAAGTACATGAAAAAATATCCTTCAAAAACAAATAAAAAATAAAGTGTCATAAAACTTCATGTTTAAACTGATCCAGGATAGATGTAGATCTGCAGGACAATGCTGCTATGATCTCTCTCCCAAAGATAGGCAGTCCTGCTCCACCCAGAAAATATTTTCCTCTCCCAAAAGAGCCAGCAGACTGACTCCCAAGGTGCTGGATGTGCCAGTTGCCTCCTGCTGGCTCCTGAACAAGTCAGTGGTGGCAGACACCTGAATCTGAAGCCCAAATCACCCTGCAGAAGTCTTCAAAGAGAAAAAAGCAAAAAGATGGGGTCTAATCCAAGCAATCCCTCCTATCTTTCCACACAAGAAACCCCTGGGAGTCAGATATCCTGGTATTCACCCAGAGTTAGCTATTAGTCAGATCTGAGCCACCTGTCCAGCCAATGAAGAGAAGCTGACATATTTAGGAACAAGTCATCCCACCCCAAACTAGGTATGTAATATAGGTGACTGAGGAAAAGAGCAGGGAATAGTTCACACTCAGATAGCTAAGTATTTGATACCTGTTATTAGATATAATGAATCTCACTACAACTCCCTAGGCTTTAGATGTAAGCAAAGTGTTCAGAATATCTTCTGTGGCTGATGCAATGTCTCCAGGTGCATAGTTACTAAATATGCATATATCCTCTCTTTCCATGTATAACATTTAATTTTGTACATATACAATTCTTTTATTTCTTACTTGCATCTCTCAGCATTTTCTTCTACATCTACAATAAGATTAAAAAATATAGCAAAGAAAATATTTGGAGTAGACATTTCATAGAATCATAGAATACCCTGAGTTGGAAGGGACCCACAAGGACCATCGAGTCCAACTCCTGGCTCCACACAAGACTACCTAAAAATTAAACCACATTTCTGAGAGCATTGTCCAACACTTCTGGAACTCCAGCAGGCTCGGTGCCATGACCACTGCCCTGCGGAGCCTGTTCCAGTGCCCGACCACCCTCTCGGTGAAGAATCTTTTCCTAACACCCAGCCTGACCCTCCCCTGTCACAGCTCCACGCCATTCCCTCGGGTCCTGTCGCTGTCACCAGAGAG
>VXAA01003226.1:421189-487559 GCA_013399115.1 Anseranas semipalmata
CAGAGCAGAGCGGGACAATCCCTGCCCTCGGCTGGCTGGAGGCACCCCAGGACACGGCTGGCCCTCCTGGCTGCCAGGGCACACTGCTGGCTCATATTCATCTTGCTGTCAACCAAAACCCCCAGATCCCTTTCCACGGGGCCGCTCTCCAGCCTCTCGTCCCCCAGTCTGTACATATATCTAGGATTGCCCTGTCCCAGGTGCAGAATCCGGCACTTGCTCTTGTTAAATTTCATATGGTTGGTGATTGCCCAGCTCTCTAATTTGTCAAGATCTCTCTGCAAGGCCTCTCTACTCCAAGGGAGTCAAGAGCTCCTTCTAATTCAGCATCATCTAGAAACTTACTTAGTATGCATTCAAGTCCTGCATTCAGATCATTTATAAAAACACTGAAGAGAACTGTCCACAAAATGGAGCCCTGGGGAACCCCACTAGTGACTGGCTGCCAGTCTGATGTAACCCCATTTACTATAACCATTTGAGCCCAATCCATCAGCCAATTGTTCACCCACCATATTACGTATTTATCTAGCTGTATGTTGGACATATTGTCCAGACAGATACTGTGAGAAACAGTATTGAAAGCTTTGCTGAAATCCAAAGAGATCACATCTACTGGTTTCCCTTGGTCAACTAGATGGGTAATCTTGTAATAAAAGGACATTAAGTTCATTAAACAGGACCTTCCCCTTGTGAACCTGTGTTGGCTATCACCAGTGACTGCATTGTCTTTCAACTGTTTCTCATTAACCTCCAGAATAATCTTCTCCATAATTTTTACCAGGCACTGAAGTGAGACTGACAGGCCTGTAACTACCAGGGTCTTCTTTCTTACCCTTCTAGAAAACTGGGGCATTTGCCAGCTTCCAAACGTCAGCTTCGGCCAGCATCAAATGGAACCTCTCCAGATTTCCAAGACAGTTGAAAAATAATCAAGAGAGGTCTTGCGATAACATCAGCCAGCTCTTTCAGTACCCTCAGATGAATCCCATCACGCCCCACAGACTTATGTGCATTCAGCTGGAGCACCAAATCACGCACAAGTTTGGAGTTGGCTGTGAGTTTATTGTTCCTACAGTCACGGTCCTCCAACTCGGTGCTCCAGGGGTCCCAGGGCCCATCATGAGCATTAAAGACAGAAGCGAAGAAGGCATTAAATGTCCCTGCTTTATTTACATGCCTGTTTGTGAGGTGACCAACCTCATCAAGTAATGGACCAATGTTATCTCTGGTCCTCCCTTTGCTGTTAATATACTTAAAAAATTTCTTTGCTTTTAAAGTCCAAGGAAAATGAAACATAAATACAGATTAAATATGTAAGTCTGTGATTTCAGAAATATTATTAGCAGCTGATGTACCAAGTCTCTCTGCTGTGTGCAACAAACAGTGTGTGAAAAAGTACCTTGACACTACATTGTGGGAAGCAAATAGATCCTGAAGTCCTGTGGCCAGGCTGCTTTATCTTCCTAGGAACATATTTCATTCATGGTCTCTTAACTCCAATTATGATACTATAGTCATCATAGATCTGAAAGAGATCTCACAACTTTAACACGACACTTTAGGCTTCCAGTGCATTCAGAAGTATTTGCTCGAGCAGAAGATACACTTACATTATGCATTGTATGGGCATCTGCTCTGCAATAGAGAATGAAAGAGCCTCCAAAACTAAAGATAATCATACTAACACTAGAATAACTCAACTATTTAATCCCACTGAGAAATCTAGGCACAATTTTGCCCATATTGACCCAGATATCTGTGCACTGACACTGCTGTCAGAACCCTCTTTCAGATTTAGAGCATCTCAAATACATTGGTTTGTACTGTATAGACAGACTATGCCCTTTCTCTCAGTAGGTTGTCTGTTTGTTTTAAACACCTCCATGGGCATATTGTCCCAACAGCTGTGGGGTGGGGGGGAACAAAGAAAAACTGTCCTACAGTGTTCTTGCTTTTCACTTGTGCCGATGATACATGTTGTAAAAGGAACCAAGTTGAAAGAGAACATTTTCTATTCAAACATCTTTTTTCTCCAAGCTAATCATCTGAATTGCTGTACTGCCATCTGTTGATAATTGTATGGAAATTCAGAACAGTTCCACATAACAAACAGATGTGCTGAAAGAATCATTCTCACAACAGTATGCTTTGATGTACACTATGGAGATAATTCTTAAGTTGTTTACTTCCCATTTAATTTTCCCTTTTTCTGCTTACACAGCTGAAGATTTCCCAGTATCCTTCTCTTGTCCAATTGTGTTACTATTGTAAGACCACGAAGTACATGTTTGAAAAACCCAGAGTGAAGGCAATCAAAAAATTACTCAAAATAAGGTTTCTATTTTCTAGGCTTCAGAGATGTTAAAAACACCAAAGATGGGGCATTACTCCACCAATACAGGATAATTTGTTTATTTTTGATGGTAGCTTTGCTTCTCTGTTCTGAAATGAAACTCATATCTCATTTTTCCACCTATTCATGTATCACATGACTCAATCATTTCAGCATCTTTCTTGCATATCTATTCTTGAACAGACTGAACTAGCAGTGACAACTTACAGAGGATGAAAGGTTTACAGCATAACTAAATGTTCTGAAGGAACTAGAAAGGATAAAGACTGAAAGCAAAGCAATATGAAGTCAGTCAAAAAAAACAGAAAGTCAAGTTGAAACTTAAGACAAATCACCTGAAACCACACACAATATGGACAGGTCAAAGCATACTGCCTACACACAGATGTTCTGAGGCTATGTTAAGGTCTATTTTCTTTTGGACAAGAGCATCTATTCTGGGTTTACTACCTTTTAGCTTCTGTACACGAATTTCATATCCTTAGCTGGCTTTATTTTTCCAAAGAATCCACTTTGAAATGGAATAAGATCAAGCCTGGCTCACAGGTCATGTCACCTGGTGTTTATCCTGACATTGGCTTGCAGACCCAGGAAGTTAAGAAGTTAGCAGAGAAGCTGACAAGGATAGCAGCTACTTGCAGTGTGGTCCATGGGCAGTAACATTCCCAGATAAAAGAAAACATCAAAGACAATAATCTTTCATGAATACTTCCAAAACTTTTTTCTGGAGCAACACTGATCGCAATAAAGATTTATATGCTGTGGCAAGAGAATACTGATGAAATCCTCAAAACTCATTGCTGGTACCAACTTTCCAACAGATAACAGTTTATATGTACACAGCCAACTGAGATCATCTAGAATATCTGTCCCTCTGTTATCTTCTGTACACTGAGCTTAAGACTATCCTGCTAAATTAGGCACTTAAAAAGGTTAGCAGTGAATACTCTCACTGTTCTTATCACTGTCATTAGAAAGGAATAAGATTCCTGCTTCTGAATGTACATAAAAAAAATATTCCTCATATCCTGCCTTTAGGCAACTTGCCATCCTTATGTCCAGAAACCTTCCCTGGGACTCTTCCACCACAGCAGTATAAGGAAGAAATCATTGACACAACCCCTGAACACGTGTTTCACCAACAACCACTTTGGGAATACCATTCCCAGAAAGACAGACATCACTTCAACCAATCCTTCATGCTCACCACCAGGAAGCGATTTTGGTACCACATTGCAAATCTCCACTATTTCCAGTGCAGTAGGTAACTGCCAGCAGCAAACTGGTTAACCACAAGACCCACAGCAGTGTAGGGCAAAGAGCTTCCAGATACTGACAACAATCTGTTCTGAGCTGGTAAAAGCTTCCTCAATTCAGTACTCTGGCAAACAACAGGAAATGTAATAAAACACTACTGAAGGTATCTTGAGTCGTATCACATCATTCCTAGACGCCAAAAACTGTATTCTGATCACATGACATCAAAAGCAAGCATTGGTTTCAAATCAGAAGAGAAGTAACATTGACATTTTAAATGATCTTACAAGAAATACATAGAAGTTGCAATTTTTCCCGTAATATTTATCATGTTCTCAGTGCTAAGTTACAAGATTGTAGAAAAACTCACCTTGCTGTGGCTTGGTCTGTGCTATGATGTATGATCTGCTCGGTCCAGACTTGCATGGTCCTCCTGAGCTGGAGCATCTTTGACAGCTTCCATCTATCCCGTGGCGGACTCTCTCTTCTCCACTTAGCACGTGAGCACTGGCAGAGAAAGGCATAACAGCTTTCTTTGTATGGCCACCTCTCCTCAATCACTATCAAGTCCTTCCTCTGAGGGGAGGTGAAGGAGCTGGTAGCAAGTGCAGGACTTGTGAGCAATCCTGTTGACACACACTGACCACGTGTTTCTTGTGACACAGGGCCCAAGGAACTCACTGTACATGGTGGTCTCTCAAGCCACCTTTTCAGCAGTAACTCCATTCATGCCAACAACGGGTGTGGTGGCAGAAGATGGCAGGCAGGGCATCTCCCCTCCCCAGAGATCACCACCACCCAGCAGGAGATGGCCCTGCCACAATACCACTGATCTCTCTCCACCGGCTGGTCAGATGAACTGGGGGCCAGGACTTCTGAGTAGTTGTGGAGGTGAACAAGACTTCAGCACTACCTTTCCCTTTGGAGAGAGAATATGGGTCATTAATCAGCTAGTTTGACCCACACTCTAGCATTGCTTGTGACCTTCGTCAGCTTCCGGAAGACAGGTTTCAGACTTCTTTTGACCAGGACCGCACTGGGGCTCTGCCAAGATCTCAAACTTCCTTCTGGAGAAGGGATGTGCAGGGCACAATTTGCACAAAAGCCAGGTCTCCCTGTTCCATCTCCAAGCCCTGCAGATATGCTGTCCTGCAAAGAGTACACTGATGCTGACTCATTATTGCCTCAGAGGAATCCTCTCTGACTGGCACATCTTTACCATTGACAAAGAAAATACTCCTTAAAACCACTCTGATTTACTAGTCTTTTTTTGTAGAACCCCTCCACATGCAGAAGCACTCTCTGATGGAGCAAGCACATCCTTTGTGACAATGGAGGTAGCTTTCCTAGCTGAGCCTCTACTGTACCAACCTCACCCCCATACGTGGGCAGCCGAGACCCACTTAATTTGCCACAGGATGGGAGGCAACCCTTACAGACATGCAAATTCAGCACCCCAGGCTGCAGTCCCCCTTCAAGCACCTCCAGATGCAGAGTACTAAATGCGCTTCTCCCTCACCTTTCTATTTACAGACCCTCCGCCAAGGTCCAGTCATGTTGCAGGGCCTCCCTCCTGGCCTTGGTGAAGCAGCCTATCGCAGGCAGCACCTCAAAGATCCTAATTATTGTAAAAAATACTTCTGTTCCTCAGCAGCCATACCCCAAGCAGTCTACACGTGAATAAATTTGGGAGATGTCTCACATCTTTGACAAGTAGTCAGCATTATTTGAGTATTCTACTCCATACCCAACATCACTCTCCTTATTTTTACATTTCTTACTATTTTATATTTCACATTTCTGTGTTTTTAAGTAGCATTCTCATCCCCTTCACTTCTTCCATTTTTTGGTCCTATGATGACTTGGTTTTCCACAGGTCTATTTCTCTACACCGCCTCCCCACTCTGGCATGGGACATTCTGTTTGTTTCTTTTCTAAACACAACAGAAGCCATGAGCTAAAACTAAGGGAAGTCAAAAACAGAATAAGATATATGATGCCCCATAATGCTTCCCCAGACTTTATTTTCTGCTCAGACTTCTTGATCCAGATATGTTTTCTTTCTACTTAGTAACCTTCAACAGATTTCTAATTCCTTACCAGGCTTCCTTTTGATCATATGAACCTCTTTGAATTCATAATACAGCATGGCAGTAAGTTCCACACAATGGTAAGTCACTGCACACAAGCCTTTGATTTCATCTTGGCTGCTAGTAGAATCACAGAATCACAGAATATCCCAAGTTGGAAGGGACCCATAAGGATCATCGAGTCCAACTCCTGGCACTGCACAGGTCTACCCAAAATTTTAGACCATGTGACTAAGTGCACAGTCCAAACGCCTCTTAAATTCAGACAGGCTTGGTGCAGTGACTACTTCACTGGGGAGCCTGTTCCAGTGTGCAACCACCCTCTCAGTGAAGAACCTCTTCCTAATGTCCAACCTAAACCTCCCCTGCCTCAGCTTGACACCATTGCCGCGGGTTCTATCACTGGTGATTAAACTGGTGATTAGTAGCTTTATTTTAGACTCCCATTTCCTATACTGGAAAATATAACGTATAAAGGATTGCTATCTACTCACTCTCTGCCACACAGGATTTTGTAGACCTCTCGGATACTCTCCCTTAAGGTGTCTCTTCTCTGTGACAAGTCCCAGCCTATTCGATTGCTCCTTTTATGGAAGCTTTTCCATAGTTTTGACCATAGTTGTTCATCTCCAGTCATATTCCAGGTCTGGTTTACACTTTTTTGTATTAAGATCTGGAAAAAACACAGATAAATAAAAAATTGCTGAATCATTTAGGTTGGAAGGGACATCTTAAGGTCATGTAATCCAACCCTCCACAAGCAGGATTAGCTTCTCCTTCTCCTTTCCCTTTGTTTTCATTTTTAAGCCATAGAAGGAGACCACTCGCAAAACAGATGTAACAGAAGACACGGGGTGTTTCATATCAAGATTATCACAACAGATCAGGCAAATGCTTTAACACTATGAGGGTGCAGCCCTCTCCATCCTTCCCTAAAACCTTAAACCAAATGTAGATACAATTAATGAAAAAGCAGGCAAGGATGGAGCTGGTTTATATTAAGACAGGGGCTGAATGGAGAACAGTATCTGCAGGGAGTGAAATACAGAAAAACATGTGAGGCTGGCACATCAAATCTAGCATTTCATCAAATCAGGAAGCAACTCCAAGTTTATGACTGCTTGTATGGGTGGCAAGTAAACACACCGATGTAAAGACCAGATCGTAGCACAAGAGGGCAGCAGGCAACTGAGAACGGAAAACAGCCCTCTCCACCTTTAAAAAAAAATTTTTTTTAAAAGCTTTTTTTTTTAAAAAAAATTAATCTCTCTAACCCCCACGTGCAGGGAAATTACGTTCAGAAAGCTAACTTTACTGGAAAGAGCAACATACTCCCATTTCTGAAAAATAATTAATGATCAACAGTTACAAAGTTGACTTTTTCAATACAAACTAAGATACTTTAGGATACAGGGACCTCCTTCTTAGGCGGAAAATCCAACATTTACCTGCAATGGCCTGAACTCAGTGGAACAGATCTGATCAGTCCTGAAGATAATTCTCTCTGATGAAGAGGATAATGTCTACATGGACAATATTAACTGCAATAGGTTAAAAACAAGGACAAGGAAGAATATGAGGAAAATGACAGAAAATATTATTTTATGCATCAGGTATTAATAAAATATACAGTCATTATGTATGAGGACCTCATAAATAATTAATCTACTCAGTATTATTATTATTCCCTATTTTACAAACAGGGAAATAATTCAGGCAAAAAGTCATTTAGATGGCCTTCCCAAAGCTTTCTACGAACTCTGTATCAGAGGCATACAGTAAAGTGAAATGAAGCTAATGAAGCCCATACAGTACTTTCGCCAGACATGTATGCACATAAGAACGACACAAAGTACCTACATTCCTCCTAATGACTCATGTAGTATCTTGTGAATGCTTTTCACAAGGGGATGAGACACTGCATTCAGACAATGTGCAGCTGGTAATGGCAAAGCCATTTTTAAATTCAGGTGGAATATACAGTATCTGTAAGGAAGTAAGCTGGAATTTTCTACAAAGTTTTGCTCCCTCTGACATCAACTATCTCTCTTTTCAAGACTGCTTAATAAGTGGAGTATATAAAGACACCAGTAAATCAAGTCAACACAGCAAAAAACATCTGCTTTTCTACTGATATATTAAACACAACATCAGGAAAACTAAATGCAATCTGCCTGGACTCTGTGAGCAAAGAACACACAGGAGACCCAAAAGGCCCATCGCAATTTACTCTGCCACTCAAACACATTCTGTTATGAGACTGAACATTTTACATTTTTACAAAGTGTTTTTTTTTTTTTTTTTTTAAGAAGTTCATTTTGTGGAAAATACGTTGATATCAAGTTTACTTTAACTGAAAATAGACGTGAACCTACGTGGAAATACCACTACGAAGTTTTAAGATAGTCTGCTGTTGGTTCCCTGTTGTGTACACATCTACAGAGATAGCTCTCCAGTTTAAATGTTATCTACTTCATAATTTCTATTTCCTCTTCCTACATTAATCTCTTCCCCAGCCCTAATTTACTCCCTCCCCATTCATTCTTTCACTCTCTCTTTCCTCTACCCTCCTTCTCTCCATTAGATAAAATCAGTTTAACTAATGGTGTGTGACATCTACGACCATTTTGTGTTAACACCAGATAGGAAACAGCATTGGCAAATCTCGCCCAACCATGTCACAGGTCCTTTAGCGCTCAGAAAAGCACTAAAACTATTCTCAGTCACCACTGCACTCTGCTTTTATACAAAGGTGAAAATGGCATGTTACCAATACATAAAACCTTTGCTGTTGGGATACTGAACAGCTAGAAAGAATTCATATCATTGCTAGCTTCTCAGCTAAATACAGCCTGTTAATCAATCATAAAATGGCAAAAGCCATTCGTATTTTGGAATCTACTCATGAAAGCTCAAAAACATCAACGCCACACTATGTGATTAGGAGAAATGGCACTTGAAAACAAATATGCATATAAATCACAGAATAACATGCAGAAAATTTTGCAAGCTCTTTGCTATCCCTGGAAGAACTGCAATAGAACTTCTCTCTGACAGCCATCACGAGAGCCTGCACAAATCAAGCGCTAATTTTTGCAAGGAAACACAGCTGGCCCGCAGCGAGCACACAGCTAGGAAGGCATGCAGAGAGCAGATGGGGCAGGAAGTGGTGGGAGGGCTCAGCGGTTAGCACACCTCCAAGGCAGCGCTGAGGTGCTGGGTGCTGCAGTGGCCGCCCGCCCTTCTCGTGGCACAGCACTGCTGCTCTCCAGGCGGGGAGAATTTCTGAAATACCAACCTAGTGCCTGCAGCTAAACAATACTTCCGATCATTCCTTACCGACTTGCTGCCTCCCTTCTTGATGGATACTACATTTCTGCTCGAATTCTCAGTCTCTTCAGGTGTCCCATGTTCTGTTAGAGAGCTGCTACCCTCTACCCCCCATAGTTTTTCAGTCCCTACCTTTACAGCAATATTTTTAGACAAATGTACATTATGAAGTTTTGTTTGGAGAAACGAGCATCAGAAATTCTTGTTCCTTTCCCTATCTTCATCTGCTCTTTCAGCTCAGTCAATCCCAGCCCTTCACCGTTGTCTTCGCTGGGCAAGTGTATCTGTGCAACTGCTCTTCAGACCTGAAATGAGTCAGGCTGAAAACAGCCTTGGGCCCTCTGGTAAAAAACAAAAAAAAAGTATTTTGGGGAGACAACTTGGGGGGGGTATTTTTTTTGATTGATCCATTCCGTTATCTGATTTACACCATGGCCCTACAAATAGCTGAATAAGTACCAAGTAACAACTTGATCCAGCAGTAAGAATTTTTTATGGTGCTGAAGAACAAACTACTTATTGCATCAAGCTCCTTTTTCACCTGCGTTTCACTGGAGCAGGGCTGGCTTAATCCATTCCCAGTTCTGTCCCCCCAGCAGTCCCCCAACGGTTGCATTTTTTGGGTGGGAGGCTTTGGGGAGAGTGAGGAGGCAAATTACATTTGATCTGCACCAGTTCTCTGACTCAGATGAAGCAGTACAATGGCACAAGCAGCCAAAGGACAGCAGCAAGAATCAAGCATCAAGAAGAGGATGAGCCCAGTCAGCTCAAGGAGTGCACGCTTGTCCTCCCTGAGCGTGAATGTTGTGCATCATAGTAAGACTTTCCTTAAAAAGATTTTTTACAGGGCAAACTCAGAAGTAGAACAGGCAGGGAATTTTTTAGTGAAATGTTTTTCCACCAGAGGATAACAAATTTGTTGAAACTGAAACTTTTCTTTGCAACTTTCATTGAAACAGTTTGACAAATCTTTCAACAATAACCATTTCTCAGGTCCAGAGCGGAATTTCTGTTAAAAACAAGAGCAAGTGCACCAGAACAGAGCAGACAGCAAGTTTCTGGGGTGGGCATTCAACAGGGAAGTGATGGCTAGAGCTGGGGTCCAATCAGTTTGGCTTTTACGTTTGGACATGCTCCACCAACATCCCAGAGGAGGTGCCTACTTAACAGGCTATTGACTGCTGTGGATCAGTCTGTCTTTCTTTTCTTTTTAAAATTAAAACAGTTAAAAGTTTCCAACTTTATTTCAGTGTGACATAAGGAAAAAAAAGTCAAAACTGAAAAAATGACATTTCTGTGAGATGGGAAAATATTTTCCAGCTAGTTCTACCTGGTTCTCATGAGCTTTATCTCAGGGTTGACACAATGTTCTGGCAAATTTCCCAGTCTGATGCATGTACCTTATTTACCCTTTAAGTAAAATTCAGTGGGCGGCATAGTGATGAATGCCAGATGAAGAACAGCAGAGGTATAACAGCACCAACAGTAAATCCCTTTATGGAATAAAAGAAACTGTAAGTTGAAAAGTCAATGGGAGAACCAAAATGGATAATAATCTAATTTAAAACTTCTCCATGAAAGTTTCTGTATGAGTATCAATCCATCAATAACCCATTTCACAATCAAAAGCACCCAAGGTGTTTTCCCAGCCCCCACAGATGTCCTTATTTTCCACCAAGATTAAGCACCAACACAACTAATTCACTTCAGTGAAATTGCTCTGCACCAAGTCAGATATCAGCAGTCACATGACTTTGGATAATTCATGCTCAGTTTTCAAGTTAAAGAACGATGATTTATGCTTTAAAATACATCATAAACGTATTTTAAACTACTTCAAACTTCAGACAAATATGTAGCTCCATATATATGTAACACTGTATTTTATAATCATAAACTGTGATTAAAATTGTGGTTCTTCTGTTGTTCTATTTGAATGTTGCTCATGTACCAAAAATTATCAAGACATAAGACATAGGTGACCTGCTAAACATCTCAGAGTTCACATACATGCAGCACACACGTGCCCCAATCCTATTAACCCTAGAGATGGATATTTAAACAATTTATGTGAATGTGCCATATTTTACTTGTCACAGGCATACTCTTTTACTGCCTGTCCAACAGTTAATATTGATTAGTTAGAGAGCATCTCTCAAAGCTAGGACTACACTGGTAAATAAACAGGAAAAAAATCAATTATTATATAGTGAAAAATAAACTTGATGAAGTTGGCAGTATTTTACTCATCATGTAGCCAGTGTCATTTCAAAAACAGCATTTTTCCTTTTAGCACTGTCACCAGGCCCACACATAGTCTACAAATGGTGTTACACAGTAACCTGCTCTTTCAGTTTAGCCCTTAGTGCAAAAAGCTATGTTCATATTTCTATAATTATTTCTAACAGATGTTTTGGAGATCTCTCTAAGTTCACTGTCTGGGGATGTGTTTTTATAGGGATAAACTGAACTATTGGAGCCTACTTGAATTCTACACTCTTTGAATCCTATTGCAACAACTGTTGCAGAAACAGTAATTCAGTGCTACTCACCACCTTATTTTTTCAATCCTTTTGAGTTGAGTTCCAAACTCCCCCTCTCACCACACCCAAGCTGATGGATGCAATTAAAAATCGGTTATGTTGATGGACTCTAGTACATGACCCTAAAAGCAGAAAGACAGAGGTTAGATCTCAGACTCAGACTTCTGATATCCAAAATCATACCAGATGTAGCCCACATTTTGTTTTTATTTACACACATTTTATCAATTTCAGCTGTTTTGCAACACAGCAAGCATGGAACATCAGCTTCCCTGCCATAGCTACCCTGGAACATCAGCTTCCCATTGCAGCTGTAGATTGGAAGACAGTTTTAAGACCTTGCTTGTAAATCCAAATTGGAAGTTTGTTCACATACCTAAGCCTTCTAATTGATTTCTAACACCGAACATCCCTTTCAGACCTATCCAAAAGTAAGTTCTGGTCTCAGCTATCCAAGTGTAATTCAAATTGTCATTTGAAAGTGAATTCAAAGGTAGCATACAAAAATTATTTCCAAATGAAATTCATGCAGTGTTCCTAACCTCACAAAACCCCTTTAAACAGTATTAACTATGTTT
Source organism: Anseranas semipalmata (assembly GCA_013399115.1). Taxonomy (NCBI): domain Eukaryota; kingdom Metazoa; phylum Chordata; class Aves; order Anseriformes; family Anseranatidae; genus Anseranas; species Anseranas semipalmata. The sequence continues at coordinate 433,344 of VXAA01003226.1, forward strand.
GCAATACTCAGATTCCTCCAAATAGATAGTCCAAGTCATCAAAACACAAAAAATAGTAACATGCACGACTATAGCTGCCTGAAAATGTTAAGCAGGCAAAGCAAAAGAGAAAGCTAAATTAGCAAGCTCTCTGACATGCCTTGGTATAAGAGCAGTAGCAAAAGCAGTAGGAACCCAATGGGATACCCAAAATGTCTTATTGCTTTGTCTCATCTATCAACACGTGTATTACAGGATTACACTGCAGTCATTATGACAGCTCATAAAGCAGATAAGCAGATAAAGGATCATTCACTCAAGAAGCTTTAAAACTGGTGAAAAACTTGCTTATTATTTTCAGTTTTCAGCAATTTCAATGATTTTGGTTTTTTCTTTATCAAAACCACAGCTCTCTACGTAGCAGCTGTTCATTGTGAGGCAGGATCTTCTGTGATTTCAGCTGTTTATCACAGCCCTGTGCTACATTCACATTCTCATCAGCACAGGCTTCCTCTAATCTAGACTACATGCAAAAGAGCAAGGGAACCTAAGAAGAGCTAAAGACACAAATGCTGACACACTTCACTGAACAGGCACATCTGAGAAAGAGTGGACGTGTTGTGGATTCTGTGTCCTCTTTATGTCTTGGCATCTTCATGAAGGTACCTTATTGCCCACTGTCAGTAGCATTTTATGCTCAGTACATGTCTAATTCATGTTCTCTCACTATGTACACAAAAGATCTTTTTTAAACTCACAGCATGATAATTTGCTAACGTTGTTTGGATCATGCCTGACATTGCCTCTGTGTACCTTCACTGAAGAATAATTTAACCACCTCTTTCAATCACCTTCAGTATTGCAAAAGTAATACCAGGTGGGCACGTTTAATGTTTTTATCTGTCCTGTACCAACAGACCTTCCTAGTAATTACCCTATATTTATCCCTTACTTTGGACTGTAAGGTTTTTAATTCCCACTTTATCCTGCAAGATTTAAATGAAGGCAATAGGTCCTCATTGGCAAAACAGAAGCACCATGGTCAACATCTCTCAAAAAAGCAAGTCTTAGTAGTGTCAGATTTACAGCAAACTGGGCTAATTTCACCTGACAAGAGAAAGTTCCTTAGACGTACCTATTACAACTACATTTATTTGCACTCTAGAAATTAAACGAAGCTGGGAGGTGGTCCCAAGCAAGCCAAAGGAGACCCTGGATGGAGATGTTGCTCTTGCCAATTCCTCACTACGTCAGCGGCTTAGTAAGGCAGGCTCAGAAAACAATCTGATAGGATTGCCCCTACTGCTTCCATTAATTGCATTCTCCATAGAGGCAGCCTGAACAGATACATGCAATCACTCACCACTTTTGGTCACAGCAGACTACAAGTGGAGGCTGAGTAGCATGAGTTAGCTCTGTTGGCTGCAAATCACCTGCCTTGGCAGTTAAGGGAACAGCAGATCACCAGGAACTGATGCGACATTTTGTTCCTTTGGAGGTGGAAAGGGTAGAAGGTCTGTTGTCTTGTCATAAAGCTCCCTTTTTCACATATGTTATCTGCCATTGTCATAGTGAGCTCAAACCAGAGACTCTCAAAAACCAGTAATATGATTTAGTCGTTTCTTTAAATGGCTAGTTCTCTGCTTGTCAGACCATTTCATCTAAAGCCTCTGGAGGGACTATTCCAAGATGATCAGCTTCACTGATTTCTTCACTGAAACGGTTCTGAAGTATTGGAACAGGCTGCCCAGGGAAGTGGTTGAATCACCATCTCTGGAGGTATTTAAAAGACATGTAGATGTGGTGCTTAGGGACATGGTTTAATGGTAGACTTGGCAGTGCTAGGTTAACGGTTGGACTTGATCTTAGAGGTCTTTTCCAACCTAAGGATTCTGTGATTATCTGCCAGAATAACCAAGACATAGGTCTTGGATGCTTTTACCAGGAAAAGGTCATATCCAAAGACCTTGCATTCAGTAGAGGCAACAGAACAAAATGTCCTACATCAACTGCTCCTTCATAACCCACTGCTCAGTGAAGGGAAGCTTACCTAATGGTAACTGCTCCTGTGCACGCCTCTATCCTAAAGACTGCAGCAGCTTAACTCCCAACGGAAGGAGAAAATGTCCTACTGTTTGAGGGTAGCTAGTTTCTGTCTACAGCCACGGTTGTAGTGTTCAGAATGTACAAGTTCTCAGGCTCAGGGTTTTCTGAGTTTTTGGTAAATACGGACAGGCTTGACGGACTGGTATCCTGGTATAAATGCACTGCATGTTTCTTGACTCCTGTAAGTGGATATGAAGCAAGAAACAAAAGTTATGTGGAACTTGAAATCCCAAGTCATAATTTCAAGCTTCCCTGCCTGGTACCATGATCTAATTTGAATTCTGGCCTCAGGGAGCAATGGCTTTTGTTCTTTCTGTATCTTTATCACTCTAGATGCTAAGATAAAGGGACACTGTGAGACAAAACTTAGCAAGTAGCCCCTCAGCAGGGGATCACAGCAAGGATACATGTATTCAGGAAGCATTCAATGGTTAATGAAACATGATGTATCCTAACATTTCCAGGCTGAAATGCTCTAAGTGTGCTGCACACTTGGCTTTGCACGGACCCTTTGCTGACTTTCTAAAGCAACCCGGTCAAGTCTCAACAGTAGCCACCTGTACACCACTCCTTTAAACTACCATCCTCGCACCTGCCTCATGGTGGTTCTTCTGTTTCCATTTACTTCTTCCACCCTCAGCAGCAGGCTCTCTAACCGTCTAGCTCTCTCAAGCTGATTTCCAGTCTCTGGCCTTCCTATCTCCTACAATATCCAGCCCTTTAGCGCAAAAGAGAAAAGAGCAGCAGATTCATGACTTGGCAGGTGCATCATACTGTAAGTAACGTAACTGTCTTGTAACAGCCTGCAGTCTTCTGCGTACAATCCCTCACCTTTTGGAGATGCTAACAGCACAGAATCATAGAATCATAGAACATCTTGGGTTGGAAGGGACCTTAAAGATCATCTGGTTCCAAGCGGCTTGCCATGGACAGGGATGGCACCCACTAGATCAGGTTGCCCAGGGCCTCGTCCAACCCGGTCTGGAACACCTCCAGGGATGGGGCATCCATATGTTAAATATGTTAATATGTTAAAATCTGTTATACATAGTAGCATAGACAAGCCTACTACTTCTGTTAACACTGACCTCTCCCCACAGAAAAAGCTGGGAGCACTGGAGTCGATTCTTCTCTTCCTCTCTCCTGTAAATTCACTTAGAAAATATTAAAACATTACAGACACAATATATGAGATGGCTGAAATAAAGATACAGTAGCCATTACTTCTTTGCTGTGGAACAGTCATGGAATAGGATTATACAAGATCAAGGGCAATGTCCACCACCTTCACTGAAAGCCCAGGGATCTGACCCTAATGAGAACTGCAGGCGCTCCATGCCATAAGGAGAACATACAGACTAAACCCTGTACATAACAAAGACCCATATTCAGCAGACAAATGAGGAAGCACCAGCAGGTGGTGCCCCAGAACAGGTACTGCATCATCTCTTGAGGTTTGCTGAGCACCACAGAACAGCTCAACCTCAGCAGAAATCACTTCCTCTGCGGAAGCTTCTGAAAGGTGCTCTTACCAGTTAGCGTCCCTGAAAGTCAGGAGCCGATCATTTCAGTTTCCATAATTATCAATTTCCAAAGTACCAATTCACTTAATGAAAAAAAAATACTTTTATTAAAAAAATTAATCACAGGAAAAGCTTACAAACAGCAAAGCTCCTTTACAAGAAATCCTTCAGAGAATATGACTAATGTACCTGTACTTTTTAAATATTATAAAGCATTGAGTCAAGGCCTACTCATTTTCTGATTTTTTCTTTTGTTGTTTTCTCTTTACAAACTTTCAATCATTTTCTGGATGGAAAAAAACATCAGACTAGTTTCTGAATACAAGTAAAAGTCCTTTCACTTCTACTTAGAATTCAGGATTCTCACAAGCACTGCAGTGTAAGAGGCCCCTTTTGTCTATAGCAGCAAAAGAAGTGCTTTTCAGCGCACTGCATGGTACATCTTGAGTTCTCCCAAATCCACTGAGCTTGATCTTGCTTCCAATAAGCTTGAGCTTTTCTCTCTGCTTCTACTGATGTGCAGAGAATGTCCAGATGCATATAGATTTAAAATGAATGTTTGGACCTCAGCAGGCATAGATTGACAAGAAAGGGGCAAATTATTTTTAGTGTCAGTCACTGCTTGTGTGTATGCAAAGGAATTGGTCTGTGAGCTCCTAATCACAGGTACAATGACAGTTACCTGAAGAATATTTTTGCACGGTTTAAAATTAGTACTCTCCCATTCCTCAACATTTTAGGGATTCCTTGTTGCTGTATAAATAATGAATTGCATAGAAAAAAGGAATATTAAAAGAATATTAACATGAAAAAGAGAAGAACTCAAACATTACTGATTGCTAACTCGTTTCTTGTGCAGACAAAATATTTAGGAGACATTAAAGTAATAGGTTAAAATATTTAGGAGCTGAAGAGGTTTGGTTTTGTCTTATAGGCTACTTAGAAATATTACTTAAAATAATGCAAATTTAAACATAAAACATTCAATCTTTTTTAAACATACTCTTAAAGATCACACAACAACGTGTGTCTTTATTTTCCAAAATTTGTTCCTTAGAGCTTTTTTGACGATTCATGCAGATAGTTATAAGGTAAAAATGAATCTATTAACATAATCATAAAATAATACAATACTTTGTACTGGCCTTATTTTTGGATGTGACAGACCCATTCTTGCTTACCCTTTCAACCACACAGAAAAATGATTTCTTTCCATTTTTGTAGTTTCCAGTTTTAGTATTAAATTAGATAGCCTAGCCTATTTTAAGTTCTCCATAAATAAAAGAATAATCCATAGAAAAAAAGTGTGTCAGAAATTTAACATGTCTACTCCTGTAATAATATTAATGATGCTTTTGCTGACATTTATGTTGAATATTTATATTTCCTGTTTAACATCGGAAATTTGTCTCCCCCGGATCTTGGTTTCATTCTTGATATTTTTCTTAGGCATTTAAATGGAATCTTTTGACATTTTTATTTAGCCACATATAGCTAAGGCTTTTGGAGGCACAGTAATAAAACTGCTCTATCAGATAATCATAAAATACACCATATCTCATAAAATATTCTTCCAGTTTCTCTGAATGTAGAATTTGAACACATAAATTTTCACAGATATCAGACTTGGTTATACTTCATGCAGTAACTGGAGAATTAAGTCTCACACTTAACAAAGGGATTTCCCCCTTCTTTCCCTAGGCAGTAACCACATGTACAATAGACATAAGCAATCAATTACATGATCCCTGTGTTAGATGTCAACTCTCAGCGAATCAAAAGGATTTGAAAAAAACAAAAACAAACAAACAAAAAAACAGTACCTTGCAAGGAAGGCACATAGGTTTGCTTGCTAGGTCTATGATCCGATTCTGGATTGTTGGCTTTTTTCGCCCTTTTAAACTATGACTATACAGACTCTTCCATGTAACAGATCATGAAACCCAGAATAAGTTTAATAGCCATTACTGAGATATTTGTTCCACACAAGCAACACAGTAACCGCTCGTAAGACTACATGGATAAAGAACCAGTGTTAGGCAAAATCATTAGAATAGGAAATGCTCCAAAAGTAACGTCATTACCAGAAGACCTCAGTCGGGAAGGTAGCAGTAGTGCCTCTCTAGCCAACAGTCCCTGGATGAGGTACTCTCTCAGCTTGAAAAAGCCTGCTGATGGTCCGAAGATGGATATACACAATTGGCTGAACAGGCACAGCTGTGAGCACTCTCAGCACATGAGAGAGATTTACAGCACACTCAGGACAGCGTTATTCTGCACATGCGTAAAATTGCGCAAGTATTCCTGGTAGTCAAAAATAGTCTTACTCTCAAGATAATGCTGCTCAGAAATAAATTTGGTAGCCAGGCTAGAAAACCCACCTTCTCCTCTCTGCCTTCACTGCAAGTCTCATGACATTTCCTTGATAAAGACTTCATATCACTAGCTTTCAAACAGAGCAATAATCGGTGTAACAGAGACCAACAACAGACCCTCAAATCTCCTACCCTTAAGCTAAAGGCAGCAAAGTAATCTCATATATGAGGTGTCACTTTGAAGACTGTTCTGAGACACAACACTTTTTTCACCCCTTATACATTACAACAGTCTTCATTAAAATATCCCATACTCTCTCTTCCTCTTGGGCTATGAACTGGAATTTAAGTTTGGACCTTGACAGATACATCAATGATACCTACTTTAAAGAGCTGTTTACAGGATTATGCAAACTTTCACACATTAGCATGGAGTAATTTTACACATTAGCATTACCACTGCCTAGTTGCTGAAGCACTAAGTTGCAAACAGGATAATTAACCACATCATAGATGCTGGTGTCTAAAATATATTTTACTGTTGTAATCCAGGAGTTAAATGTAATAAAGTAGTAAAATTTCTTTGGGAATTAAGGGAGATTTCCTCTGGAGAAGTAGACTTTTTCAGAACTATGTGTCACCCTTAATACTATCGTTAAAGCTAAAGTGCATTATTTTAGCACCAATTCCAGTGGAAAAAAAACAAGAGCCCAAATTAGGAGATATTTATAAGATAAATTTTCCAAAGCTGTACGTTAAAATGAAGCAAATTATCAATGCAAAGCTCTTCTTGGTTTCTGCGAGATCAGGATTAGGGCTGGATTATTCAGCAGTAGGCAGAAAGTTCCTGCAAAAAGTAGTGGTCAAATTTCCTTCTCATTTACTGATGAGGAAGATTAAAGCAGGACTCAGCAACTTCCCCAGGTAACAGGGGAGGCAATGTCATAGCTAGAATGACAACATGGGAGTTTCTAAACCACATCCCTGCTTAAAGTCACAGTTCACCTCACCAGGCAATCCTACAAAAACCTGTCAGGATTGGACAAAACGGAAGAAATTACTATGCAGTCATCTAGGAGAACGAGAAGAATTAGACTATATGCCCAACTGAGCAGGCATGAGAGGAAAAACCCTGAATTACCACAAGCAGGGATATACCATACACCACAGGGGGAAACCCCTGCATTCTACATATGAATCACATTTGTTAATAATGAAATTATAACCCAAACCACAAAGGGTATTCTGTGTTCATTCTGACAAACTTTTTTTTTTTTTTTTAATTAAAAAGGTAGAAAATGGGGTCATAATGGTTATTTTTCTTGCACTCTAAGAGAACACTGTCTCAATCACACAGACATGGCCCATGAAGTTTGTGAGATACTCGAAGATCAGTTTTTAGCATGGGAAGACAAGCTAGTACTTGAAATAAGTATTCTAAATGAAACAAAATTTTAGACAATTTTCTTGGCACTTAAGTCAAGGATAACTATGTGGCTTAAAATAAGCGAGAGAAAACAAACAAACAAAAAAACCAGAAAACACAGAACCTTTCACTGTACTAGAGCTACTTCATTACCTGAATCAGAAGCCTCTGGTTCTCTATTCGTTCACTTTTTTCTTCTCTCACGTTTGGTTGTGAAGCCACAGGAATGGCACCACCCTGAGAACGCCCTGGGACACAGGGCCTTCACTGGGGTCTCTATGTACCACCATAATTTAAGTTGTAAAGTATCTGCAACATGAGGGAGAGTATCTTAAGACTCTGATTTTTTTTTTTTTTTAAATAATGCTCATGAACACAGCTGCGGAGAAAATAGCTTCAGAGAGCCTCTACATGTCATGGTGCTAACTGATTCAAAACGCTGATTTTATCTTTGGAAAATGTAGCCTATGAAATGAAACAACCTGTCTCCATTATCTTCTTAAAACATCTCACCCGCATATTGCACTCTATAATCTAAATGATTCTCCTAAAATTATGGTCATTAAATAACATAAGATATGCAACGTTTTATTTCACAAACAAATGCACAACATTTTAAGCACTGAAAGATTGAAGGCGAGAATCTCCACCTGAAATTTGATCCAAATTTCCATTACACACTACTTCTGTATAACTATTACCCTGTGCAGTATCAACTTGAATTTATCAAAATAACAGGGTTTCCCCATGAATCTACCAACATAGTTGAAGTCTAGGTTTAAAGTGGAAAGGCAGTGGACTCATATATTTTGAAGCCTCAACTGACATTTTTAAAGAAGTGATATTTTTTCATTTGGGAATAAAAGCAAAAAACAAAACAAAACAAACAAAAGAAAAAAAACAACCAAACCAACTACCATGATCTTTTGTATATATGTCACAGTGTTTCAAAAAAGCACACTGAAGACCATACAGCTCTCTTACTACTCGGTATTTTCTACAGCAGTTGAGTCACATTTGTTAAGCGATCTTCCACATGAAGCAGAATCACAGTTGTTCCAACATGACAGTCACTTCTGATGCTTTTGGCAGCTACCAAAGTAAGGAATTTGGCACAACACCTACAAAAATGGAAGAAAAGAGGTGCAATATTAGGACAGATCATAAAACTCAACAGCTCATTCTCTTATCTCCTACAAACTAGAGAATGGATTCTTGGATTAAAAAAGTCAGAAAAACCTCCCTTGCCTTCCTCTAGGTGTTGCCATCCTAACAAATGACACCTTCCCAGGAACATCTTTTCTCCTTCCATCACTTCTTGCCTCTACTTTGTTTTAGCAATCAGTTGGTCAGTCTGATTCGCCAGTAAGTTTTTTTCATCTTCGTGAATGCTTAGGTTTTTGTTTGTTTGCGTTTTGTTTTTTACATGTTTTAACGTGTAATATTGTCAGGTGATATCAGCTGCATTTTAAAAGGGAATAATGACTTGTCTCTGCTATCAAGGGACATCATTTTCAGCCATGAGGTGTTTTACTGACTCAAAACCTCTCACCAAAAAGGGAAGAGAATCACCCACAAATACATGTAATTGTAACAACTTCAATTTTCAGATGCTCATGCTAACGATAAAGAAGTTTTACAGTCCAGTACCATGACAGGATCAGGAAGAACCATCAGCATTATATCTCTTTTTAGAACGGCTGGAACCAAAATTTGAAGCTAATTTCATGTCAAAATACCTTTTGGAAAAAAAAAAAAAAAAAAAAGGCAAAACCAACAAACATACCTATACCATACATAATCACAAAATCTTTTGAATAGGAGATGTTTCACAGAAGTAATGTTTCATTTCCTTCTGGAAATGTCATGAGCTTTTCCCCTGGGGTACTCGAAGGCTGATCAAAGCTTCCTATTTTGCACAGAAAGCTTATTTGTAGAAAATGCTTCTACAAAGTACACATTACAAGCCAGTGGCAAAAGTCTACTACTTTATTTTAGTACCCAGCTCAAGTTTTCACACCTCAATTTAGGAATAACGGCTTGCAATAGGTCACGCTGTCCATTAAAGATTGAAAAAAACTACAGAAGAATGATGTATGATATAGATTCAGCATTAAAATAATAGCAAGCATCTTCCAAGAGTCTAACGACACTAATACATGTTCACTTCTCTTCCTCTAGCCTCAGTCTTAAACAAATGCACTGAATAGATAAATCCTTTATCACTATTGTGATAACCGATGGTAGCAGTTTCATACGCTCTGCATCAATGGTGTAATTATCGCTCTATGAAATCCTGAAGCGTCCAAAAGAATTGCGTCCTACTTGTATTGGCAGTATTAATGGGCAATATTCTGCATGAGAATGAAGTATTTTGCTTCACCCTTTTCCAGAGGTGGAAGGTGCGTTTACATTATCTGTATGCGTTTTTCCCCACCCACTTTCCTCTCCCAACCCAGGTTCTCTTCTACTGCAGTGCTGCCTTTCAGGAAGCAACACATTAACACTTGGATGTAAACGTCAGGTCCATTCCATTGACAGCTCATCCCATAGAGAAAACCATGGTGATTACAGTCTAGTAAGGGATAGTCATTCTTATACTTCTTGCAGTGACTGGTATTCTCTGTGGTTGAAAAGAACTTTTCACTGATCACACATGCACTGTTCCCACTTTATCTTATGGAAGCCAGGCTTTAATACATGCTGTACTACTAACGCTAAAGAGTAAATCCAAAAGATGTTTTTCTTAAAAGCTTTAAAATTCAATAGGTACGAAACACTTTCAAGGGCCTCTCTGCTCCTACTCGTTTATATGAAAACCTTTGTATTAAGAAAACATTTAAACTTGGGTCTGAACAGGGTGAGGGAGCACAATGCTTACTGTCTCACTTGGTTATGGAATATATGACTGAAGTTGCTATGATGCATTTGGCACCAATAAATCACTGTCAATCTTTCCTTCAGCAAGATATGGAAAGTAAAAAGTACAGTAATTTGAATAATGGTGGGAAGACCAATACCCAAGCAAATTTCTCCATCCCTAATGCTTCCACTGCCAAATTTGTCAATAAGAAACTCCAGAGAGCAAGTGAGAACTCAGCACTAGAATTTCAACTTTGCTTTCTACAATATAGTCTACCGACCTTCATATCCAGCTATTGAAGAGGGGAATCATGCAAAATAATTATAGATCATGTGCAGAACTTGTATGCAATTTAAACTCCGACTTTGTGGTTTCATAGATTTCTCATATTCAATTAATATTGCAAAAATAAAGCGAGACTAGAACAAACTCTAATCAGATCACTGTGGTCCTTTCAGAAACCTCTAATGACATGATCGAAGTTTCAGTTTCCTGAAATTTTATTACTGATGAGCAACCATAAATGGTAATATACAGACATAATGAAGTTACAGTATTTGGATACGGTAGCCCACTTTCCTCAGATTCTAATCTGCCGCTTCCAAGGGTGCAGCTTCTCTTGTGAGAATCAGTCATAGTCTTTCTGCTGCTACGCTGTTCAGTCCTGCCTCTCTGAAAACTGCTTGCAGAGCTGCAGAAATGTAAAGACACCCTTCTCAAACTCCAGCAAACTTAGCAGTGCAAGATTTAACACCTGAACCCTACTGAACACAGTTTTTCTAGGGATTATTGCCCATAATTACTTAGAAGTACTTTCAGTGTAATAAAACAGGAGTTTCTCTCCTTCCGTCTTTATGAAGTTAATACAATGGATTTGGATTTCACTTGTCATGCCTGATCATTATTATTACATGAAAAACAAAATAATAGTGTGTGCATTTAAACAGAAAACATGTTCTGGGTCTGAGGTGTTTCACATCCCTCTTGCCATTTTGCCAGCCAAGCACTCTCCAATGGTTTGGAATTCAGTGCTCCCAGGCTCCAAACTGGCTTAGCAGTATAGAAACTTACTCCCCCCATTCCAACACAAATCTTGGAAAAACTTGCTTTCACCAAGATCCCCCAATTTTTCAGAGCATTTTATGATGTTCTTTAGGCATTAAAGTGAAGAATTACAGTATAGCTCCTGATGTCTGCATTTAGACTGAGTGATGACAGTGAGCCGATACAGGTGCTTAGTTAATCATCCAGATCGCAACCTAGCTAGAATGCGTAGCATCTCCTTTCCAGCCCACGCAACTGTGTTTCCTTTCTGAGAAAACCAAGGTACAGGAGGGAAGGTGACGCACATATGGGTCTTGCACGGGTATGGGGTCATGACGTGGCTGGGGCACACGTGCAGGTTTGGAGGCATGCGCTCTATTAAAGTTACCATAGGACTGTAATTATGAAATATGCCGTTACCATACTATGATGTATAAACTCTGTATAATTTACTATTGAGGTATTTATTTTCTTGTAATTTTTCCACATACTTCCTACTTTCCCCAGAATTAGGAGTGAAGCATATCCTAGATACCGCTATCCTGCACAGACAAATCGTTTGGTAGAACCCTTCTTTTAACCTTTCATAGCTATGAGGTCATGTCCTAGCCTTTTGCTCCAGCTCAGCAGCAAAACTCTCCCCTTTGTTTGCACAAAGGTTGCAAACAACACTACATGCAGCTAATATCTAACCTAGCTACTTCTCATCAGTCTCTGTTCTAGACTTTAGACATGAGAACCTTCTTTTCGATCCCACAAATGCCTGTTCCATTGCTCTTCTGCTCTTTATTAGTACTCAGGTAACAGTGACACAGACCTCTTTTACTATTGCTGTGGCTAGCAAAAGGCTTCCTCAGCCCAGGAAACAAGGGAAGCTGGGTCACAGAGTAGCTGCAGAAGAGCAACACTGTGAACACAGGCAAAAATCAAAGGAAAACACACTCCTTATTTCATTGCAGAAAAGAGTATGGAATGACCCCCATGCAACTGTGGAAATCACCCGTGTGAATGAACCAACTTCCCTAATGACACAGCAGCAAATACCCTCACCTCCCAACAGCTGCACGGTAACAACTGTTCAAGTATGTAACAAATCACCCCCAGCACACAGGCTGTTTCAGACAGTACCTCTGAGCCCATGTTCCTGTTATCCCAAGGGCTTTACAAACAGAACAAAATGATTACTCCTAACCTACAGAGAATGGCGGAAATTACATTAAAAAAAGCTACAGCAGAAGTAACGGTAAAGGACTTTGGCAGACCACTTAATAGTCTTAAGGTAAAATAAGACTTTAACCCCAACTTAAGTCAAAAAGACATCGAAGGAAGAAGGATCAAAAGAAATGATCCTAAGTGCAGAAGCACCTCTACAGCTAGAAATGGCCACAGAGCAAAATCAGATTTAAAGAAGACTATAAAACTGAGGTGTAATTGCCAAGAAAGAATGTAACACTTTAGCATATCCTCTTGCCAACTTTTACAAAGTTACAGCTATATAGGCAGAATTAGATGAGAGGGTTCCTCACTGAAGGGCAGGCTCTTGTGGCCTTGACTTTGCGATGGGTACGGTCCCTCTGCAGGTAAAAAATACCTTTGCTTCCTCACATCACCATCTGAAACTCTGTCCCTGACAAGCTACCCATGTAATCATGTTTTCAGCATCCTAAAAAACACAAAAATTGTCATATTAAGATTCCATCTACTAAATTCATTACGATTCCATGACTATTTTATTTACTGTATTCCACAGTTGATTTTAAATTTATTTTACTGAAAATACCCATTCATTGGAGTACTTTGTCTTTGCTGGAACTGGTTCCTTGAGCTCTTTTGGTTCCTACCTCCTGTCTAGAGGTCAACAAGCAACAATGATGCCTGGGTGGCAACAGCCAAGTGCTTCTCCATGCTAAGGAGAACTGGCCCACCGTATAGCCCCAGCTATGAGATAAACCCTATGCAAATATATATGATGCCGTGTTTTGAGATCCTGAGGGTCTGCTAAAATCGCATGTCTACAACATAATCTTGCCCTTTTGGATTGCTAAATCCTAAGTAACATTCTGTAAAGTGGGGCTGCACAGCAGGACCTAAAGGAGCTGTGTCCTCAGCTTCAGCCTTCTCATGCCTATATTGTCATGACTGTCTGCTCATTACACAAATGGAGAGATCTGTACAGAACCTGCTGTATTTATTCTTCACTACAATATATATAAAACAGTTTTTTTCTTTTTTAAGGCTGTCCTATTTAAAAGTATTTGCTTTAAAGATGACACTAACACACAAAAGCAAGGCAAGATGAAGTGACATGAGAAGTGCAGACATTACTTGCTTTGGACTCAGACTCCAGATATGGTTATCCTGAAGTGTTTTTCATACCACAACGGGATCACATAACAGATCCAGCATGTCTCAAAAGAAATACCCTTCTGTGTCATGGCAAGCATAAAAAGAAACTTTGAATTTGAAGATAACAACATACATATTATCTGATTTACATCAATTGTTCTGTAAGTAAAGATATGCAAAATTTTTGCCAGATTAAATTCAATATGCCTTTGGTATCTGCCCAAAACTTCACACAGGCAGCTACAGGTGAACAGAAATCTGATGAAAGGACTCTGCTGAAAAGTGTGTCCACTTCTATTGGCTTGTCTAATAGAAAACACCACTTCCCATCCTTTCTATCCCAGGATTATCACAGCTAGAAAATAACTATGATATTTTATCTGGTGTTTGATTTAGCAAGATTTGGGGTTACCTTGTTCAACTCCCACTATGAGCACTAATATGATTCAAACAGTCCCACATCATTGAGAGTGACTGAACAATGAATCAAGATTCATTAATTCAGTGGAACGTTAATGAGGAAGATATAACTTTTACCCTTATCAAAAATGCACAGAGTGGTGGTCCCACTTGGTTAGTCTACATACGAGAAGTATTCCAGAATTTAAGTCATAGAAAGAATGGATAAGAAAAGCTATCTTCTGCTAGTACTTCAAAAACAGCTGTGTGAAATTTCACCTTCCATATCATCACATCATAAAGAGATGCTCAGCTTGAAAAGCTTATCAGTCTGTTTAGAAAAAACAGACAGACAACAATAACACCAAAACATTAACCATTATGGCACAAGTAGGATGTCTCAGAAATGACCCCTTGGACTATTACATATACTGCTTCATATTTCAAGTGTGTCAAGTGTTTATACTGTTACCTAAAAAAAGCTCAGTGCTAACATCTATACTAACTATTTAGACCTTGAGCAGTGTAAAAATTTAGATCTGATCACTGTCCTGATGATTTTACAGCAAAAAAAACTGATTTGGTGATTTTCCTATAAAGAAACAAAACACTTGTGTCACGGTTACTGATTTTAAATGAACCATATAATGAACTCCTGTGCCTCAACAGGAATAAATATAGAGCAATCTCATAAAAGCAGTGATCTAGATAGGGCAAAAAAAATTAATAGTAACAAAGCACTGCAGATGCGTGAAATTCTGCCTATTAGAGCATTTGTGTTAGCTGGCTTTGCTCCTAGCACAAATGCTCTAATAGGCAGAATCTGTTAGTAATTAAACCATTTTCAACATGAGTGAAAGGGAAAGAACCAGGAACACTCCTTAGCTATGAATCAGCCACTGACACCCACTGAGGATTTTCCTAGCAAATGATATTTTTTCTTTGGTTTAATGTTCAAATTCAAGTCATGCCAGGCCACTAGTATGGAAATTTGCCTTTGTTATCATCATTAAATTTGCATTTTTAATCATTATCTCTAATCACTGTTTCACTCTGAAGACTGAAACAAAGCAAAAATTTCTTTTCTTTCTTTTTTCTTTTTTTTTTTTTTTAAAGTTGATAAATGAATTTTTCTGCTGTGACTAGACTAAATCGCTACTACAAATCTTGCGTGTTGTGTTTGGGACAAAATGGATGTACTCCAAGGCAGAATTTTAAACGCCACAGATGCCAAGCGAAAAAGGAACCACAGCCTCCTTATTTGATCATCCTCCATGTTTCCCTGACCTGAACATCATTAACAGCAGTGAAGACCACAGAATCATAGAATGGTTTAGGTTGAAAGGGACCTTAAAGATCATCTGGTTCCAAGCCCCCTGCCATGGGCAGGGACACCTCCCACCAGACCAGGTTGCCCAAAGCCCCATCCAGCCTGGCCTTGAGCACTTCCAGGGATGGGGCATCCACAGCTTCTCTGGGCAACCTGTTCCAGTGCCTCACCACCCTCATAGTAAAGAATTTCTTCCTTATATCTAATCTAAACCTTTCAGTTTAAAGCCATTACCCCTTGTCCCACCACTACACACCCCAATAGAGAGTCTCTCCCTGTCTTTCCCATAGGCCCCCTTTAGGTACTGGAGGCCACTATGAGGTCTCCCTGGAGACTTCTCTTCTCCAGGCTGAACAACCCCAACTCCCTCAGCCTGCCACCATAGGAGAGGTGCTCCAGCCCTCTGATCATCCTCATGGCCCTCCTCTGGACTCGCTCCTACAACCATCTTAAGAAAGCATCCTGTTGCAAACAACAGCTGCAAATAATCCTTTCCAACCCTGTTTCAGAAATGCCTGCTGAGTCTAACACTTTGAGAGGACCAACAGAGGATGCCCATGGAAGATACTTCTCCAGTATAGTCACCCGCTCACTTGTGATTTGTGGCTTAAGAACTTCTTGAATAAAAGGCAGTATCTCTGTTTTTAAAGGAATAAAAATGCTAGTGGAGCTATAAACTTGTCTAATGGCTTTCTGAAGCCATGTAAGCTTTTGGTACTCACAACATCCTGTATCAAGGAGTTCCTCTGCTTAACTACACTGAGTTGGAAGAAGGAAACCTTTGTTTCATTTGGAACCCAGCATCTCAGTTCGTTTCAGTCCCTTTTCACCCTGTGTAAGCTTGCTGATTTTACAGGCCTCTAATATTTTTCCTCACTTATATCTCTTCCAGCTTGAAGAGATATTTAATAGTTCATTTCACTGTCTCTTGCACTTTTGTTCTATGGGTCATCTGCTTTGCCATCATCTGTGTCAGGATGTAGGACCAGAAACGCATACTCTTCAAGATGTGGGTGCACCTCGGATTGACACAGCAGCAGATGATGTTTTGTTCTCCTTTCCTAGCAGTACCTAGCATTCTGCTTTTTGATTAATACTGAGTACTGAGGCGAAATTTGAACCTAGCTACTCTAATGCCAAGATATTCTTCCTGGGTGATACCAGTTACATTTAACCCAAGTAAGATCAGGGCAACTTTTCCAAAGCTCCACAGTTTACATTTATCTACATTAAATTTCATCTCGTATTTTACTAGTCACTCAATACCATGATATTCTTCTACAATTCTTCTGTGTCAGCTACCCTTAATGACACAGCACTCTGCAACATTTGTCTCATTACTCCCTTTACTCGCTACTCCCATTATGTACCTATAAAATACAGAAACTAGAACAAGTCCTTGTAGGATTTCACTCGTAAACTCTTTCTGCCAGAAAACCTAATCATTAATTTCCCCAGTTTCTTGTCCTTTGAGCAATTTTAATTCCATTTCTCTGGGAAGCCTGGATACTGGAACTTGTCACCAACCTCCTGGAAACCCAAGCAGACTATATTAACTGCTCCTTACTGGTCAATATGCTGACTTCAAAAAAACTCCTCACAGATTTCTGGAGTACAACTTTCCTGCACAAGGGACCTATCAGCTCTCTCCTTAAACATCGTATTCGTGAATCCAATAATTTATGATTTTACAGAGCAAAGCTCACTATTCTACTGTTCCCTAGACCTCTCTTGCAGCTTTTCTTAGAAATGCACATCAGATTTGTCACCATTTACTCCGATGACCAACATGGCAGTCCTAAGCATGAGATTCCTCACTGCAGTTTTGAGTTCAGGCATTTCACAGCTTGAGCTCCTTCAACTTGTCAGTGGTTCTCCTCCTTCTCCACTCACCTCTGGAGTACGCTTTTTCCTTCTAATGGGCTCTCTTACCCAATTCTTTAACCTTACCAGCTCTGCTAGTTTGTTTTTTAAAGCTCTTTCTAGAGACTTTTTGGTTAATTGTAGGCATTTACTTTGAGCCTTCAGTACAACATTTTCATTGATAAATAATGGGTTTTTTGTTTTACTGGTAAGGTCAGCATAAGTGCTAATAGCAGACAACTTGGAAGAAAAGAGGTTTAAGACGGCACACCAGCCATCCTCTCCTTCCTGTCCCGTGCCCTGCCCCCCTTTCCCCATCATGATAGACATCCTTTGCATAATATGCTCCTCTTCTCCCAAATACAAAATGAACTCCATCTATTGAGTATGGAAGGTGTAGACAGTCAACTAAACATTTATTAGGAAGAAGGCAATTAAGTTGTTATTGTTATTTTGCATTTTAACCTCCTTTTTAGGCCATTAAGACCTAATTCAAACAAAGTTATATTAATAGGACACTTCGTATTGAATATGAGCTAAAGTCTTGACATCCCCAACCGGCATCCAAACTACCTATACAGTCACATAAACAGCTTAGCTATGATGCACTGGGCGGATGATAGACAGCTTTTGCAGAGAGTAGGTGAAAGGCTCAACATAGTACCTTCATTGGTGATGGCACCATTAATCCACAAAGGACTCAACACAGGGCCATTACTTCAAATCTTCGCTAATGACCTGGACAATGGGATACTGGTGTACTCGCAGCACATGTGCAGAAAATAAAAAACTGGGAAGAGTCTCTGACGGACAAGATGGTTGTGCTGCTATTCAGAGGGACCCTGACAGGCTGGAGAAATGCACCAACAAGAATGTCATGAAGTTCAACAATGGGAAATGCAAAATTCTGCACCTGGGGAGGAATAACCCTCCCCAGGAAAAAGGCGGCACAGGGGGATCTACCTAAGTGTATCAATATCTCATGGTGGAAGAAGTAAAGAAAATGGACCCAGACTCTTCGCTGTGGTGCCCAGTGACAGGCCAAGAGGCACAATACAGGAGGTTCCATTTAAAAACAAAATTTTTATTTCTTATTTTGTATTTTAGTATTTTAAGTGGTCAAACACTGGAACAGGCTGACCAGAAGGGTTGTGGAGAGGGAGCAGCATGGAGGTGCTCAAAACCTCACTAGACTTGATACTGAGCAACCTACTCTAATTGACCCTGCCATGAGCAAGGGGGTTGGACTAGACAATATCCAGAGGTACCTTCTAACCTCAACCATTTTGTGAAAAGAAACCCTAATGTAATAGCTAGCTCCTATTTAGTCACCTGCCCCTGCCCCTTCCTCCCATGTCACACAGCACCTGTGGTGTGAAGACAATACTCAAAAGCAGAGCACTTCCATTCCAGAAGCTGTAAGGGAAGTAATTTGTTGAGCAGGTAACAGGCAAGGAAAATGAGCAAAGAATGGGAGAAATGTTATTTTTAGCCTGGGCAGAGCTACTGCATAGATTCATCTTCTTCATGGCAACTGAAATAAGGATATGTAAAATCTTTTCTTGAGAAGCCTTGAACTCTGTTAAGGGCTCAAGATACATTTGATATTCATTACTACTTTATCACTTTGTTCCTCTAAGAATTAATTTCTAATGCACAGGCAGAAAAAGACAACACTGCCTAGCATTTCTTTGAGATAAATTTCTTCCCCAGCAAATACCATGTTTAGCCACTACTGTGTTACATTCAAAAACAAATAAATAAATAAAAACCACACACAAAACCAAACCAAAACAAAAAAAAATAGGAAGAAACATGGCATGTATAGACCCCTCTATGCCTGCACAGCCTTCCACACTTTAGAGTTTAAAAGTCCAGCAGAAATAGGTAACGACCTAGCTCTGAATTTCGGAACATCTCCTTGCACACAGGTGCACATACCCAGTTCTCAGAACTTCAGAATAAGGGACTCATATATCACTTGCCTCTCACTAGATAAAAGGATGGAGCCAGGTTATTTTCAGTGGTGCCCGGCGCCAGGACAAGAGGCAATGGGCACAAACTGGCTGAACACAGTTCTACTTGCACCTAATCTTATTTACAGTGTCACAAACACTAGTTGTCTTGAACAGACCAGAAAAATGAGCAAAAATATACCTTCCAGACACCAAAAAATTCCTAAGTCCTCACAGACCACAAACAACAGGTTCATATGTAAAAGAACCCTTCTTATGACTATTACATACATCACCTAACAAGAGCAATGAAATGGAATTCCTTTTACCACTGAACCTGGAAAAAAGTTGAGATGACATCACCTTTTCAGTTATTATTTCATTACAGAAATTCCTAAAATTAGATATTAAGAAACTAGATTCAGTGTCACACTTCTTACACAGAACAGCAGCAGATTACTAAGATAATAAGTGAAAGCTACACTATTCTCTCTAAATATTATTTTTCACAATTTTTCTGAAGAAAATACCCAACTAATTTTAAAGAGTCTACCCAGCTCATTCTGGAGTTAACCCAACTCCAAGCAAAATCTTTCACTAACTGTGACAAATACAGCGTAAAAGTTAAGAAATGCTATCTCCCTTAACTTACACTGTAAATTGCATCTATAGTGACTATAACAAGCATCCTTTTATTACTGAACAGAAGAGAGTCTTGCAGCAGCAAATAAAAGAAACATCTATTGGCAAGTAAAGAGAAACTGATTTTTCATCTGCATCTAGATAAAGTCTTCATTCTAAAAGGATGTTGTTTTCAGGCTTTTCCTTACATTCCAAGATACGTTGAAGAAAAAAGCACCACCCCACACATTTTTTTCAGGATTTTACAGATTAGAGCAAAAGTAAGGGCAATACCCAAGCTGATGTTAGCGTTACACTGAAAGCAAACCTAACACTCTAGAGAGAAAAAAAAGTATTTGTGAGATTCCTTAAGAAATCAAGGATGTAAGCAATAAACATTTGGTGTAACCCACTTATTTGACAATGACAGATTATAGTCAGATTTTGAATGATACAATATAAATCATTTTCAATTGTTAAAACCTATCTGCTTTAAAATACCAGTGTGCTGTTGAGGGCTGGAGAAGCTTCACCAAAGAAAGCAAGACAATATGAGAAAGAAAAACAAGTGATGACCTCTAATCTGACAATTACCAGTTAGAAACAAGATCTTGGCGTTACAGTGCCATGCAAATGTCAATTCAGTGTGCAGCTGATGTCAAAAAAGCAAATCTGATGCCACAAAATGAATACAGAACCAACCAGAAAATACTATTGATATATCAATACTATTAACTATTTGTTAATAAATAAATATCAGTTCCAGTCCCCTCATCTCCAAAGAGGAATAGAAGAACTTCAAAGGGCTCAAAGAATGACAACAAGATCAAATTTCCATTCTTTTGTACAACAAATAAGTAGGACATGAGAGACAATCTAGAAAAGAGATAATTCTTGTAGACAAAGTTCTACAAAATTTTGAGTGTCAATACAGATAAGAAGACTCACTGCCTCTTCCACTACAAAAACTGAAAGGTAATAGCATCAAGTAATCTTAGCAGAACCAGGATCAAAACACAAGCAAAGCCACACTAGGTAGACGTGTGGGACTTAGCATCTACAGCATAAATGGTTGGCAAGAGTTTGCATGGCAGGGTCTGGACATCCATTGTGAGCTAGTAAATACAAAGGAACCACTTCTGACTGAATAATTCCTCTGAGCTAAAAATAGCTGGCACTTGGGAAAATACTCAGCAGTATCATAGGCCCCAAGATTCTGATTGTGGCCACCCTTGTAGAAAGAATACTGAATTAAATTGATTCCATCTGATGAAGCATGGCTCCTGAATTTAAGGAAAATAAACTTATTCTTGTCATGCTGTTGTTCAGAGTATTTCAAAACAAATCCTTTGTATCTTCAAAAAAACTGCTTTAAATTCAACAGGGTCTGTACAGACAGAAGGGTTGGCTAGCATGGACAGAACAAGAGGAACGCAGCCTCTGATCAAACATTCCTACTGTGCTTATGCTTGCAACACTCAACCAGGAATGCATGGCCTATGGGAAGTACTAGAATATAGCAGTGGCTGTGGGTGCAACAGCAGACAGAACAAGTAAATGTGGGTAAGCCCCTGATCCTCTCCAGTACATCCCACGTAGCTAATCCGAACCAAGTGGGAAAAGTGGGCAAAAAGAAAACAGAAGCAAGGAACTGGACTTTAAGAGAACAGATACATTATCATAAAAATGTCTATAATCAATTTTGAGCCTTTGTTACTGCCCACCAGCACCAAGGTTGTAGCTCAATAGCTTTTGTCCTTATCTAGTGATGAATCTAGGCCATCTGCTTAGCATGTGTATTGTCATAGCCTCCAGTACGGTAAAACAATATTCTTCAGTTGTGGTTTGTTAACATCCTGTTCTGTTACAATCTGACACTGGCCTTTTGACCTAGCAGAAAAATTTAACTTTCATTTCACCATGCATTTCTTAAACCCAGAGACTGAGAACAGCTTATCTACAATGCAGTTGTGTGTCCTCTTGGAAGGATTTTGTGTTTTGCCTGTGTATACCTGCCTCTTTCCCACTATAGAACAGTAATGCTGAAAAACAGAAATCTTCTCCCTTCAGGCTTTTTCCCAAAAGCTAGAATGAGAAGGAAAAAGAAGAAAGCATACTTGATTGTACCCGTATTCCTGAACAGATAACTGCAGAACTGAAGCATATAGCCAGCCCTTGTTAAAGCCTGTTTATAAAACTAGAGCAATAGAAATGCAGAGAGAAATCACCCTGTGGCTGACTCTAAAATTGAAAAAGACCTGACATGGAAAACTTCATACTCAGTCCCCTATAACACAGTGCATGATGGGGGGAGGGCTGAGTTCTTCGGTGTGTGAACATGCACTCTGAAGTTAACAGCACTGTGGTATCATTCTGAGACAAGATAGTACTGCCTTAAAAGCCAACATTATTCAACACACTGTATGCAGAATGAAGGTGTTCTTTCTTTAATCAGAGTTTATACCATGAATAAACACACTGAAGTAACAGCACCTCAAGACAAAGAACTAAGCACAAGGACTGAGTGCACAAGTTACTTCCTCACAAAGTAAAGTGTCAAAGATTAGTCTTATTTGGGTAAGGCATGAAGTCATCTGCCATTTGAATTTCCAGGACACAGGGTGGTGAGGAACAATGACATGTCCTCTCTTTGATTTATAGATTGGACAGTATTTCACTTAGCTTACCTGTCCCAACCTGTCTGGTTTTGCACATGCATGATGACAGCAGTCACTGACACTGGATAATGGCATGTAACGTTCTACTTCAAGAATTACTAGTACAGCCTTTCCTAGCTGGTTATTTTTGTTACCTAACTAACAAGCAGTATTTAAGAACACAGCTTGGAGCTCTAAAACACCCGGTGTCTCACCTGAGATAAAATACAGTAATTGCGTGTTTCAGCATAGTAACTTAAAATTTATCTAGAGCAACTCAAAACTAGTCTGTGATTTCTTCCTGAAGTATGTGAAGGTAAAATCAAGGTCAGATGTTGCATGGCGACAGCAAATGGCTCAACAGGTTTCCATGTGCGGATGCTTACTGGCTGAGAATTTCTTAAACTTCTGACACCACTCACCAACCAGTATGGTGAGAGTCCAGTGAGATACCACAGATTGATTCTGCCCTGAAAACATGAAAGTATTTACTTACTTTTGAAATGGAAGTATTGAAGAAAGCACCCTCATCTCACCCTGCAGTGTCCTTAGCCCTTAAATGACCTCCCCAACGAACAATGAAAACGAGTATAGTTCCAATGAGCGGTCTAAAGTGTTTGCCAGATCTCAGTTTCTTTCCAGCCACAACAAAGAACCTCTTTGTCTTAAGCCCACCAGAGCTATTATATTGGTTTCCAAACAGCTGTGTCCAATGTGTCACCAATGCTTACTCCTGAAGGTAACTTATACCTAGAACATCACCTTAGCATTTAAGAGTTGGTTTACAGCACGAGTAACTATACAACATCTTTAGAAAAAAATCTCCACAAAAAAACAGAGGGTTCATGACACTTTCACTCTGTAGTTCCTTCCTATCACACTGTACCAGTAATAGTTAACCCACAGTGACACCATTCAAGAACAATGCTGTGATTTGATTTCCTTTCTCCAGAATAACTCCCATTTTGCTTTCCTTTGTTTTAAACAGAGAAATACACATCTAGGTCCAGAACACACATTTCTTGCTGGAAATCACAAAGAAAAATAACTTGAAGGACCTACTCAGTTTCCCACCCATATACCAATAAAATCAGTGGGCCAGACTCACAGGACTGCATCTCACCAGCAGTGCATTTGTATCAGTCTCTACAGTTTTTCACCTAAAAAGAAGTGTGAAACAAAACTAGTAGAGGTTAACACTTGTATAGTTTTGTGGGTGTATCAGGCACACTTTCGGCAGGTTTGGTGTACATTCAACTAAAAGGAAATTGGTAACTAAGTTTTGATATTAGCAATACTTACTGTGGAGACAGCTCTTACAAAATCCATCTGGATCTAAAAGGAAAAAGCAAACAGGATTGATCATTCTTGTACATGTATGCTAGACCTACTGAAGATAGATTATACCTGCACAAAAAGAATCCACTGAAGTTCACCCAGAAATCTTGCAAAAATTAAACAATCTCCTGTGTAAATACAGCACACCATCTTAACCTGTATTAGGTCCAATCCTAGTCCCTTTATTAACCAACCCTACTTACATTAGACTACAACTATCACACCAATTTTCTCACTCAGTCTTGCAATCACCCTGAATTGTACCATAAAATGGAAACACTGAAGTTCATAATCTTAGCAAGTTTACTTTCTGAAAAGGAGGTCTTTATTTTCCTGGTGGTCTTCTTCATATTGTGATGCCCTAACTGCATTATATTAACAATTAAAAGAGAAAAGTTAGGAATGGGCAACATCTACCCCATATTGTTATCTGACTTTTTAGCCATTTCACATTCTTGCTCTAAGAGCAAAAAGTTCTGTAACAACTCCTATACCAATAGTTTTCTCTGCCATATACATATTTCTGCATGTTGGTTTGAAAGTCACCACCCTTGTGTGACCAAAAAAATACTGATTTATAACATGTCCATAAAGATCAAGATCTGTTGGCCATCCTGTCCGCATGTAAAACCCATTAGTTGGATCATTAGTGGGTACCATCAACTGTTAATGTGAAAAGGCCAATATAAAGCCCCATGGCATGACACTTGTAACCGACTACCACTGACGCTTCAAATGATTGACCACCACACTTTGAACCTGATGGTTCAGCTAGTTTTTCCGTCCACTCTCCAAGCCACATATCCACTATCTCACAAGGATATCAACAGCAAATGTACTTCCTAAAGTTGACGTAAGCAACATCCACCACTCTCCCTTCACCCACATGACCAATCGGTTCATTATAGGTCAGGCTATATAGGTCAGGTTCATTATTCAGTCAGGCTGGTAAAGCAGAACATGCACTTCGACAAATCTGTGCTGGCGCATATCCAGCCACCTTCTTGTCCTTCAGTTCTCCAAAGACTTCCTCTGTAACTTCCCCAGGGACTGTGGTGACACTGACCAGACTCTAGTTCTTCAGATTCTTCCCCTCACCCACTGTTTTGTTGTTGCTCTTGCTTTTTTCTAGTCACTAGAGATCCACAATCGCCATTGTCTTTGGTTGTCTGTATTTCATATACCAATAGAAATGAATAATCAGAACATGCTGTTACCAACAAGAAATCTGGTAATGGCGAGTTATGTCAAATACTCTGCAATTGGTAAAACTTGCTTCAGCAAGTTCAATTAGAGATGGTTCACAACATTTCAAGGAAGAGGTTCCTCTCAAGAAACCTCATCATCAGCATTTAGGAGGCATATGGTGCAATACTAATGACTTGCACAGAAGAAAATGGACTGAGCAGACGTGCATGGCCAGACACCCCTTTTCTAAAATGATAACCAGGCCACACAGCTACCTGCGAGGCAGATTCCTGACTGTCTAAATGAGCAGAGGGGAGAGACTTATACTGTGAGATCTCTCTATGCTGTTAGGGAGCACGCACTTAGCCAATACTAACAATGGTGATGGTGAGCACTAAGGTTCCCTAAAGACCTTCACTTCACACCTTTATCTAAACCCACACCTATCAGGCAAGTATAAACAAGACTTTTAGGAGGACAGAAACTCATACGTCAGATAGTTTCTAATGAAAGGTTAAATTTACTTTCTCCAAGAAAAGGCTAGTCCATAATTATTAGAACTGGTTTTATTTTTTAAAAGTGGTTCATACTGATGTTGGCCCTTTCAATGAAAAAATAACGTCAAAAACAGGTTTTGTGAAGAGATTCCCAATTGTCAACTATTTTCAGATCCGTTTAGTTAATTTTGTAAAGCCAAAAGCTTTTTTTTTGTTGTTGTTGTTGAAACTGATATTCTTGCAGGAAAAAAGATTTCCCCTTTCACTTGAAGGAATTACTCACTTTGGGTTTTTTTCTCTGCACTTTCTCCTGAAACAGTGGGTACTTGCCCTAATCAGGGACAAGAGTCATCTAGCTAAAACCACTACTCTAATCCAATATGGCAACTTTTTGCTTCCTATTTTACCCCCTGCTTCATTTGTCCCTGTCACACAAGCCATCCAAAGGGTACTTTTCTGCATCCCTTATATCTCAGTGAAGATGATACCACATACGTTGGTGAATCAGCAAAATTCATGCTATAATCCTATAATAATCAACCAGTAAAGGAAAATCATTTAAGGATTTCTCCTGTCTTTTCTTATCTTTCCTTATAAACACAATCATCATCTCACTCCTGTAAATACTAATACATTATGGAATCCCTTGTATTTATCTGAAAACTGTTCTACTGGTAGTATCTACTAAAAATGTGCTGCAACATGGAGATGCGGATTACTGGCTCTAACTGGTACTGCCATGGCTGTTCTTGCTCAACAGGAAATACAGCAGCCACCTCTTTAACAGTTTAAAGATCTTGAGTTTTAGGATCACAGGGACTTTGGAAGCAAGTGCTCCATCCTACAGGGCGTACTAAACTCTCACACCTCGGTGCTATTATTTTTTTTTAAGCTTCTATTGTTTTGTTATTGACCTAGCTCCTTCTATGGAATTAATTCTCCATTTCTTAAATGCAGACAGGGTCATGAGGCTCTGCTATCGCTTGGTTGAAGAGAAAAACTAAGGAAAGGCTGAAGAAGGAAAGAAGAGGCTATCTCCTTCTGATGGCTTAAAACCAAATGACGAACAACTGCTACTCAACCCTTTATTCAAATCTTCACTTCGACACGTTGACATGAGTCTTCCTACTGAACAGGATACTAAAGGCATTCTCCTAGGGGTTACTGCTTAGAACTATGAGATCTGTAAAAAGAGTATGACCTCTACTCTTCAAAATTCTTTAAAAGGGGGCTAGAAAACATCAAGAGAGAATTAAATCAACAGTCTGTGATCACAAGGTTAACACCTTCATAAAACACATGAACTCTGTTGTGGTTCCTAGGACTCTTACTAACGGTAATCTTGTAAAAGCATGTTACTACAGTAGGAGTCTGAAAAACTCCTGCACATAAACTAAAATATACCAAACAAGCTGAACGCAATGACTCTAGCTGAATACCACTTTGTTCTGGTGATGGAGAAAGGAGGCAAGCACTTTGATGAACAAGATGCCTGATACCTCAATGAAACCAAAACTTCTCTCCAAAATTCACCAGTCATCAGCCTTGCAAGGAAAAAATATATATATAAAAAAATGCAAGCCTTCAGAGTTCAGAAAGACACACAACAAAATAAGCCAAAACTGAGAAGAGTCAGATCCTATGTAAAATCTTTTCCAGTCTTTGAAGTTGGGCAGATCAGGGTTTTAGTCAGTTATCGCTATTTCATTTACTTTAATTTCTAAAAGAGAAAATGAGTACTTATTCTTTATGTTAGGCACAAGTACTACAAAAAGTATAAACAATCTACTACAACAACAGCAAGACAAACATTATTCTCCCTTCCCAGCTCCCTTGATCTACAAATACTTCTTCCCTTTAAGGTATTTGCATTACTGCTAATCCATCTTTTTTGAAAATTTAGGCAAGGCTTTTAAAGTGTTCCTTGAAGCTTTTTTGTTAATGCTGTATTGTACAGTGTTTTTTAAATGACATTATTATAATGTTGGTTGTGTATCAATATTTTATTTAGAAAGAAAATGAGATATAAATCAACTAACTTTTCATAATTGTGCATTAAAAACAAAACAAAGAAAACACGGTGTGACATGGTCACTGGTATCTGCCCCCAACACTTTTTTAAGGCAGCATTTTGGAAGTCCAGCAGTGGCAGCACCGCTATATCCTATATGATTCCAAGGGAATTTCCTGTTAAAAAACAATCAACCCTGTCATGAAGCAGAGAGGGCTGTCTAAATCATTATACCTCTGAATAAAACCCCAGGTAATTCCTTGCCCAGTAAAATATAAGAGCTTAGATGGAATGTAATTACTGAAATCTGACCAATGCAGGAGTCCAACACCATCCAGAGAGGAGTATTACTGTATTTAAAAGTTACAGGACATCATCATATTCTTATCTAAAACAGCTATCCATTTTTTGACAGTATATGAGCCCCCAGCATACACTGACCTGCTGGTTTATTATAATCTGGAAGCCAGCACTTCAGTGAAAGATATGGAAGCAAGACAGACCTCATTTAAAAACAAAGAGCTGTTTTGGACACAGATCTATTCAAAAGTAATACCTCTGAGAATTGTTGGGAGGCTTAAACCATCATGCCAGCATACCAATGACACACACAGAAGGCCACTGTACAGCCCACCTACAGCCTTGCGAGTACCACGACCACGAACATTCTGCCATTGTCCCTGCAGATTTAACTTCCTTGACTTGTGGTCAGATGTGGTTGCCCTGCAGGTACACGCTGAAGACAGAATAGTGTCTAAGAGCGATCTGACTGCTTTGGAAAATACTTAGCTAGCACAGTGAAGATTAAAACTTTTAAGCAGGACAGACTCCCAAAATCTAAGGAATAATGCAAACATTAAGTTGTGTGTTAACGTTAGCTGAATGTGTGCTGTTTCTGGAGTTTACCAGTATACTCCAAACCATTAAACCATTTCCCCCTCACACACGGCATCCAACACAAATGGTCAAAACGAGATCTGTTGCTTTCTCCTGCTGGACCACAAGGCCTGCAGCAACACGTTAAGGGAAAATTAACTACTCAAAGTGAAAACTCCTGTGGACAATTTATTAAATACTGCATATTCAGACTTCTCTTCTTTTTTTTTTTTTTTTTTTAAGTTCTCCAAGACTTGCAGTAAAAAAACAGTAGAATGCTGGGAAAATAAAAAAATAATCTAGGGCTGGTTGGGCTGTGATTTATAGAACTGACATAGTAACGACTGAATAGCATTGAAAACAGTGAGCAGTAATTGCGATTTCATTACAAATGAGAATTTGTTTTGTGCTCGCTACTGAGGTATTTCTTAATGCTTTAGACAGGCAAAATACATTAACTTCAACCAAACAACAAAAACCCTTGAATAAAATGACCTAACTTTACAAGCACCCTGGAGAAAAGCTCACAACCTATTGCTCAGCAGCTCAGCTCTGCAGCCGTAAATCCTGTTTGAAATCAGTTGTTATCAAGACTAAATACAAAAGACACAGTGCCAGGAAAGGTTGTAAACTGCATGTCTACTACACGCTGCAAGCTACAATAGCTACTAAGACTTCCGTCTGACTGTATGCATTAAATGCTTGTACTTATTTCAAAACCAGGAAATGAAGACTCAGTTCTCCAGGAGCTGGGATTGACACCAGTTTAATGGTCAGTGGACAGCTACACAGACACTAATAAAAAGAATTACAGAAATGGAGTGTATCTAACCCAAGCAAAAGCATATTCTAACTGACGTTGGGCAGAACTGCCTTCCCACCCAACACACACATGATTTGGGCAGAACCTACAAAATAGGTTTCCACATAGAGCTCTATATGCAACAGATGAAGTAGTCGCCCACCCAGACTTCCTCATCCTGAATGCTACAGAACTTAGACTCACAGCGGTGTACAAAACACGAATTTATTCCACGTGGCTTCAGCAGCAAAATGCAGTGAGCCGAAGAAACGTGTTTCAGGTAACGTTAGAGACTTCTGGGCAGTAGGGGGAGTATTTGGCTCAGAACTACACTCACAGTGAAGAAAACTATGAATTTTAAACACTGCTCATAGCATTCCCAAGATTGTCAAGCAATTGTGCTTTGAACTAGAAAAGAAAAACAATTCAGCAATATTGTGCAAAAGTCCAGTGTCAAATGACTGCTGACTCTCAACTTCAGTACTGCAACATACACAACAAAATGCAGTGGGCTGGCTATCATGAAGAAAATCTGTAAATATTTTTAAAAGCAGTGCATTTTCATTTTAACTTAGAGAGAAGGGAAAAATAGACACAAGGAAAAATGAACAGCATTAAGATACACAGTAACAGAAAACTTTAACGTCCCAAAACAAAGAATCCTTCTAGAGGCTTTTTTCATACACATTTTATAGTTGATCATATAAGGACTGACCTATGCACCTAAGCTTCTGTTAACTGTCTTTGCAAAAGATGACAGGTAAAACCACCTTCAAACAGGAAGCCAACTTTCTTCCTGTTGTTTAATCAACAATTACTAAAACGAGAGTGTTTCTTTCTTCTGCAATTAAACGATGCCACAGGATTTGTGGAAGCACAAATATATACAGATAAACAAAGTGGTTAAATTACACATCTTTAGAACATGTTGTGTGCCAGCAGTATACTCTATGGCATATTCTATGGGGGAGTGGGACAGCGCATGAGGGAAAAAGTGTTTCATGCAGAAAGCACAAAGAGACTGCCAAAAGTGAGTGTGGGCTTCTCTTAACCCAGTGAATGTAGGTAAAATCCCTCTTGCTTTAAAAAAATTCCAAAGTGTCATCAGGGGAGGAAAAACAAAAGTAATGATTCTTGCCATACAGGTAAAACATATGAAAAAATGTGTAATAAAACCTCTTTTACATGACGCCCCCATCTTTTTCCCCCCAGAAGGAAGAGTATAAATACACTAAACAGCTTAATGACAACTTATCAGCTCTCATTACATATCACAACTCAAATACTAGCATACAGACAATCAGAACACTGTCATGATGTGCAAAGTACTGATCTTCAGCTGTATTTCAGTAGTAATGCTTATGACTACAGCTTATGGAGCAACTCTATCAACAGAAAAAATGAGCATTCTTACAACTTTAATAAAAGATTTAGAAAACCTGGAAAAAAGCAAGAATGTAAGTAGACAGTTTTCCTATATTAATTCTTTTTTATTAATCTTTTCTACTTATTTTTTCTATGCATTTTGTTCACAAAAATTAACCTTTTTTTTCCCTCTTCTCTACAGAAGATTCATCTTGACCTCTACACACCAGATGAGAAACAGGTAAGTTTAAGCTTTCTGTCTTCACTTCTAAGATATGGCTATTTTAAAATGCTGTATTATTGAATTAGGCCAAAACAATTCACTTATCAGAAGGGCCAGTACAAAAGACAAATTTGAGCTGTCTGAATTCAGTGTGAGGGTAGCATGGTTTCCCAGAAGACACTTCTGCTTTTCATTTGTATTCTCAAACATTAACAGGCTAATGTACAGTATTACCTTCTTGGTCTGTGTAATATGTAACACAATATTAATCCTCCCTATTCATTTTGCTTAATACACACCTGAATTCACAGGAAAAAAAAGTGCTTTACGAATCATTTAAATATTGTATAATATTTCAAGGAGGCAATATTGCTGCATCAACATTAACACAAGAACAATTTTGAGAATGAAGCTAGACTTAGAAATGGTTTAAATAAAACAATATCTATATGAAATCACCCATATTTTATCAAAATGAGATGCAGAGACACCAGTAGGTTCTGTTTAAGAAGACAAAAATCTTCTACATCCCATCAATAATGAAACTCAGTTATGCTCTACCTAGTTCTTTTCAGGAGCAAAACTTAACCAACCCATCCTAGATATATTTAACTGTATATTCATGTTTTATAGTGTTCAGTTAATACCTAAGACTTAGTTCCACAAGAATACTGTCATTGTGGTTGCATTTTTCTAAAATACTGCACATCTGAGTGCAATAGCATTCTAAGTACAACTTGACCACAGATTACTCACCACGAACAGGTTGCTATCTGTACTAATTTTCTGATTTAGTGTGCAAGTATACCATCTAACAAGAGTATCTTTATGCAAGTTAACTACTTTGAACCTCCAATTAAATTTTTAATCCAACAGAATTCTCACTTAACAGTAATTTTGTTTGAGTAAAGATTTAAAACCAGATTCTGCAACCACTTCCTTATCTGAGTCATTTTTCTCATATGCTGGCAAGATCAAGATGTAACCATCTCAGAGCGCCAGTGCTCAAATGCAAATGTATGAGGCTGATTAGTAACATACCAGTGTGCCTGAAATAGCTTGTAAGAGTGATGTGTAAAGTTACTTACCCATATTCAAAAGTGAGATCAGATACACTTAGACAGAGCAACCAAAGTGCATTAACCAAAGGTGGCGCTAAAAAGGCCGCTGTAAAACTGACAGAGGTTTTACTATAACCTTTCACCTAAGATGTGATTTCCACGCAACTGGGAATAAGGCTCAGTTTAGGAGCTAATACAGCAGCTTCACATTCCTAAAAGATATTCCAACAATTAAAATTCCCTGAAAAGACTATCCACATTTCAAAAGCTACAAGGATATAACACAGAACTAAGGCCATGTATAGAATCTTAGAATGTGACTTTGAGGGAAAAACATGAACTGTACATTGCATAAAAAACAGCCTAATTCCTCACACAAGGATAAGAATAACGGTCACTTAAAAAAAATTGAATTTGATTGTCCTCAGTAAACATTGTACATATTTATTTATTTTGATGACTGTTTTAGGAGTGCAGCTGGCAAACTCTGCAATGTTACCTGAAAGAAATGGTCACCTTGGAGAATGAAATTGAAGATGAGGATGAAATTGAAGATGAGGATGCAATTAATCTTAAAAATATCAAAAAGAATCTCCAGAAACTTACGGTAGGTAATCTTTTTACCCAGCTAAAAAAAAAAAAGTGTTTCAGTGCTAGTGAAAAACAACATTAGAATCAGCATTTTTATGCCTCAAGGTTTATGGTTATGGTTGCTTGAGCATACAGGATTTTGTACAAAAATATGATAATGTTAACTATTTGACAACATCTATTTGCATAATAATTCAACACACCAAAGCAGGTTTGAGCCATACTAATTATACAAGTCAACCTTTAAAAAAATATGAAATTTGTTTTCTTTGATGAAACATGTAAGGCACCTTATGCTTAAAAAAATTGTTTTTAGAAGGGTAACAGTTATTTACGTAAGGAATGGCTTAGAAAACTGTGCCATAAATTTATGACTCTAAAGGGCCCGACAATAAACGTAAACCAAATAATACAGAAGTACACTTTGAAAAATTACATAAACAAATTCCATGGGTAAGAGATCTTTGTATCATTTTAGAACTCCTCCTCAGGCTAGAAATTAAGATTTGCCTCCGCTGCAGTATTTATCATAGAAAGTGAATGTGTTCAGGTTGTATTACTTTTACATTTAAGAAAATCCCCTTTATAATCTTCCTTCATTCTATCATCCCTTAACACCTACCAACTGAAAAAAACAACCTCCTGAAATATTAAGGGATCTTTCCTTCTTCTTAAAAGAAAAACTTAACATACAGAAATTGATGCACCATTGCCAAAACTAGCTGACTAGAAAGCTATCACCAATCAACAAAAATATCTGTATTACAGGATCTAATTCCCCCAAGAACTGGATGTAAGATCTGTGAAGCTAATGACAAGAAGAAGTTTCCTGCATTTCACCAAGAGCTGACCAACTTTCTGAAATCTATGCTAAAATGAGCAGATATATAATAAGCAGATATAAAGCATTTATATTTTTATTGCTACGTTATTTATTTAACTATTTAATTACAAATAATTTATATATTTTACCCTGTGGCTAACTAACTTGCTGTCCATTCTGGGACCACTGTATGCTCTTAGTCTGGGTGATAAGATGTCTGTTCTAAGATCACATTTGATCCTTTCTGTAAGCCCTACGGGCTCAAAATGTATGTTGGAAAACTAATTGGTTCTCATTTTGTCAATAAACTTAAAATGACAACTATTTATTGAAAGAATTGTTAAAAGTTACTTGCAGATGATATTTAATAAATTTCATTAACGTATAAAAATAATGTTTAGAGTCTTCTTTGTTAAATGTTATTGTCTTTCACTGGCAACTCACTAATCTGCTTTTTCCTAAAAACACAATTAAAAAAAAAAAAAAAACATTTACCAGTATACAAATGTTCAGGTACCATACTCGGAACAAGACACCTGCAGATAATCTAAGGCTTTGCAACTTTTTAAAAGTGATATAAAATACCAGTTTATGCTTGCATACAACACATGCTGGCATGGAAAAACAGAATCAACAGTACGACATTCCTTAAAAACAAAACAAAACAAACTCCAAACTTTTTTGTGACCTGTTCTACTTAGCTACACAGCTATTCTGCTATATTTTTTACATGATACATTTTTCTCACTGCGCAAGGAAAATATGAGGTTCTCAAAAATCTCCAGAGACAGGGCAAGTTTATTAAAACAATAAAGCACCTGAAATAACACCTATACAAGTAACTTAGGTACCAACATCTCAGAACACTTACATAGCCAATTCTTTCCAGCAATGACTGATATAAAATCGATGATTAATGTATAAATCCAAGTGAATATATACTGCATTAATTATTCACAAAAATCTTTTTTTTGGAACCTCGGATATGTTCTTACTTGAAATGAAGATGGAGTCAGTCATGTGACATTGTAAGTTTTATGCAGAAGGAAACAACTAAGAAGAGCATCTTCTACAATCCAAAATCCACCACTAAATGCTAACAATGCAAATTGTAATGGATGAAAGTAAGCCGTACTACAAGTTATCATTTTATCATTTAGTCTTTGATGTGTTTTGCTGGTGGGTGTGGTATGGCATATTTCGAGTCATACTTAAAAACAGACTAACAATGGAAAAAACAGCAGTTTTCTTGAGTGCTGCAAATAGAAAATAAGCCTTAATGATAGCTTTCTGCCAAAAGTGGGAAAATACTTACAGAGTTGACATCTGTTGCTCTACTTCTCTTCTCACAGTGAGGTGTTTTGTCCCCACCCACAAGGACGCTGAAAAGCAAAGTACTGTCAGTCATCCTAGCCACAAACAGATCAGCTCCACCCTCTTCTCAATTAGATGCTTTCCAAATAACAGCCTGTAATAACTCTAAGACCTAAATACAAGACATAGAAGATGAGAAAACAGGCAAGAAATTTGTAACAAATTTGTCAGTCTTCATAGAATACTAGCTCTTTTTACATACTTTCCTTTTTAAGTGATAAATTCTTAAAAGCAGCGTGCAAAAAAATGAAAAATAAATTTCTACATAATAAGCACTGAGCCTGCGACACAGCATCAAACAGAGACTAGTCTTAAAAACATCTATAAGAATGTAAGAGTGATCTGAATACTACTACTGACTGATTACTGAATACTACTAGCATTTGTAGAGGTATTTTAGTGTGCAGAATCTTGCTAGACCACTTATACCTAATTGACCACAGCAACTAAACCAACTGAGGCTGAGATTGCCGAGCAGTGGCACTAACCAGCAGAGCCAAAACCAGAGAACCCCTTGAACACCTGCTGGACTCTCCATCATGTCTGTGTCTGAAAAATGTAGTGTGGGAAGCTGGGGGGAGAGAGCTCACCTGCACCCTTACACTGAGTATTGTGAAGGGAATGGAAATAGCGTTGTAGGTCAATAGCAAATATGCACAGCTTATATGACTTAAAGTTAATAGTTTTACGGTTGTAAAAACATACTATGATCGTAACTCAGCAATAGTGATACATTTTTAGATTATCCATAATTTGATTCTTTTCACTGGGTGACTTAATGGCTTCTTAATTAATGGCTTCTTCGTTACAATTAACTTCTAAACCTTTAAAACAGTTGCATTTAAAACCTCTAATCTACAGCAGAAAGCAGCTCCCCGAATTAACAACACTGCACATAACATGTGGCTTCACAGACAATCGCGTTCCAGTAACCAATCTGTGTTTACCTGCACAGCTGCCCCAGCTCTCAGCAATCGCAAACAGGGTACAGGAGCAGTTTTCATTGAACACAGTTCTGTTAATAACGAAAATAATAATGAGAAACCTCAACTCCAAAGATTTGGTAAAACCTACCTTAGGATCAATCCAAGTCAGACATCCAAAGTGGAATAACCAAGACCTTTTCTAAGTCCCTAAACAGTGTTATACAGTAAGCACAAGGTAGTAACAGTCAAATACTCCAGAAACCAAAAAAGGATGGTAGAGACTTACCCCACATTCATAAGGAAAGATGGAATCCATAGCTCACCAACTTCATGAACAAAACACATACAATTGTGAAACTAGATACACATGATTTTTTAGTTTTTTGGTCTGCACAGGCTGCTGTGGAGTCAGGCTGCAATTGAGAGAGTTGCAGGTCTCTTGTAGTCATGGAAAGTGGAGGCTTTGGTTATTCTGGCACTAGTTTTGGGGACTATCACATCACTTTTGTACAGCAGCCATGTTCTGCTGTGGATTTTCAAAACAACATTTTCTGACTGCCTTGATCCCTGTGTAGCACCTCCAACTTCAAGTACTTCAAGACACCTTTTCAGAGAAGTACCTGCTTGACTATGAAGACTGCTAAGACATATAGCTAGTTAAGGTAGCTATAAGAGGAAGCTGTTTGTGTTGCACATGCTTGTACTCATGAGGCCTTTAAGATTCATATTCATGTTTTAAGTTAATATCTCAGTTTCAGCCATACATGACGGTCCATTTCCTAAAAAGTATATACGGTGGAATAGAATAGTTCAGTTGGAAGGGACCTACAAAGATAATCAAGTCCAACTGACCACTTCAGGGATAACCAAAAGTTAAAGCATATCATTGAGGGCATTGTCCAAACGTCTCTTGAACACTGACAGGCATAGAGCATCAACCACCTCACTAGGAAGCCTGTTCCAGTGTTTGACCACATTCACAGTAAAGAAATTTTCCGTAACACCCAGTCTGAACCGCCCCTGGTACAACTCTGTGCTGTTCCCATGCGTCCTGCCATCGGTGACCAGGGAGCAGAGACCGGCGCCTGCCTCTGCGCTTCCCCTCCTCAGGACGCTGCAGAGAGCAGGAGGCCGCCTCTCGGCCTCCACTTCTCCAGGCTGGGCAACCCACGTGTCCCCAGCCTCTCCTCACACGACATGTCCTCCAGCCCTTGTACCAGCTTTGTTGCCCTCCGCTGGATGCTTTCAAGGATCTTAACATCCTTTTTATAGGAGACCAGCACTGCATGCAAAATACAAGGTGTGGTTGCACCAGCGCTAAATACAGCGGGAGAATCACCCGCTGGCTGGCTCTGCTGTGTTCAATGCACCCCAAAATGCCCTCTGGGCTGCCAGGACACACCACTGGCTCATGCTGAAACAGCACCCCCAGATCCCCTTCTGCTGAGCTGCTCCCTAGCTCCTCGTCTCTCTGTCTGTACCTGTGTCCATCATTACTCTGTCCCAGGTGCAGAACACGGCCTTTTTCTTTGTTGAACTTCATGCCATTGCTAATCACCCAGTGCTCCCATCTATGGAGATCCCTCTGCAAGGCCTCTTGTCCATCCAGGGAGTCAACAGCACCTCCCAGTTCAGTGTCATCAGCAAACTTGCTGAGGATGCACTCCACCCCTGCATCCAGATCACTGATAAAAATGTTGAACAGGGCTGGCCCTAGAATTGAGCCCTGGGGAACACCACCAGTGACCATCTGCCAGCCAGATACAGCTCCATTTACTACAACCCTTTGAGCTCTACCATCAAGCCAGTTCATCACCTAGCATAGGGTGAACCTGTTCATCTCNCATAGGGTGAACCTGTTCGTCTCACAGTTGGACAATTTGTCCAGAAAGATACTGGGAGGGACGGTATCAAAGGCCTTACAGAAATCCAGAAAGATTATGTCCACCACCTTCCCTTCATCCACCAAGCAGGTGACCTTATCACAGAAGGAGATCAAGTTACTAAGGCAGGACTTTCCCTTCATGAACCCATGTTGACCATGCCTGATAACAGGTTTGTTCTTTAACTGCTTTTCAACATCCCCCAGGACAATCTTCTCTGTAACCTTTCTAGGGACTGAGGTTAGTTTAATAGATCTGTAGTTTCCTGGGTCTTCTCTCATGCCCTTTTTGTGGATGGGTAGCACTTGCTAGCAATATAAGATCTTTGCAAAACATTTTGCACGTCAGCAATTGATGAAAGTTATTTATGTCACATTAACAAAATGCACACTGAAAAGCTATGTAAACACAATCATTGCATTCTGTAGAAAAACTAAGGCAAAAGGTAGTGCAAAAAAAAAGTCAGAACTAAGTGTTGTTATTTTGGCCTAGTATTATTTTGCAAGACATGCACTTTATGTTAAAAATACATACTTTTACGTAAGGATCAACAGATACAAGCAATACTACTAGACAAACACTATATACATTTGAAAGACCTATTGCAATTACTAGTATTGGTATATTTAATGAAGAAGTATTTTTCACTGATGTTACAAATGCCTGCAATACGGAGCCTTTTAACTAGCAATTTCTTGACTAAATTAGGTTTCAGAGAAAAGTTCTGATCAAAACTAAACATTATGATGAAGATTCATACTCAAGTTGCTGTATTTTTGCATTCCATATAAATGAAAGCAATAGTTTAAATACCTGTAAATCTTCAGCATCTTGAGAAACTGTATTCTAGACATTCATTTCTAAATTCCATTTCTAAACAGAAAAAGGCAGAAGGAAAGATTACAAGCAAAAAAAACATTCTTCCACATTATGATTTTGTTGCATACAAGACAGTAATCATTGTTTTAAGGGGTTCTTAAAAATTCAGTACTAATATGATGAAATAAGGACAGTTTTTCCTGTGCATTATCCATGTATGTATTAAAATACATATAACTTAATACTGAACTACAAAAAGGAGCAACAGAAAGTAAGCATGGCAAACAACAACAATGCAGCAGAATCTTGCAAAAAACTATTATTTGGGATCCAAGATATACAGTGGCGGTCACTATACTTCTGTGTGCAAAGAGGTTTATAGACTGCCATGACATTACTGCATGATAAGAATAGGCAACACGAGTTTAACAGAAAAGGTAAAAGCTTAGGCAAAATAAAAATGTACTGCTGGCAAAATAGAGTAAGTAGCATAGTTCCAAAGACAGTGACAAAAAAATCAGTTTACATTTGTTCACAAAATCTCTAGAAAAAACACGCAATTGATTTCTCACTAAAATGCACACATTCACAAAATACAGACTGGATCAATACTGATACAGAATACAACATTTATGAAGTTCTGGTCAATGAATAGATCTAGTTTCATTTGAAGAAACTACAAGTGTACTTTCCTACCTGTTTTGCAATACTATCACCAAAGTCCATTCAGTAGCCCTTTGACCTTCTGTTAAAAAGAGAAAAAAAAAAACTTACTTTCTTATCAATATTATCTTATCAACATTCTTAAAATATTGACAAAAATTCTATGTACAGCAAATAAACTCTCCATATATTTTCATCTGTCAAATGTACAACTGATTATAGGTAGGATCATATAATTAAAATAGTAGTTGCAGGATCAGCTGTTCTATTTGCCTAATCCTTAAAAGAAATCTCTAAAAAAAACACCAAAAAACAACAGTATATTATACTGAAAGCATCTGAAAATGCATACAAAGTTGAGCTTTACTATACATAGCTTTTCCTGTAAATTGTAAAACAAAACAAAACAAAAAAAAACAAAAAAAAAACTCAGCAGAATCCCTTTTTAAACTACTTCTGAAAACAAAACAAATTAAGGATTCCCAAGTAACTTGTCACATTACATGGGCCCCTCCCAGGGCTGTGCCAGCAGAGCCTCAACCCCAGTCGTCCAGTCATGAAACCCATCAGGATGAGTCAGTGGGAGCAGCTCTCCACTTCTTGGACTAAGAGGGATCACTGCCTAGGGGTGTGGGACAAATTATGGGATGCAGGGCATGAGCATTTGGGGATTGCATGGGACTTATTATGGGATGCTTTGGGGGAGGAACCAAAGGTGGGAAAACAGAGGCATTTAGGTGACCTGGGAAGGAACAAGTGTGCAAAAATAGAGGGATAAGATTAAAAAAGGGCCAGTCGCATGTAAACAGCAAGCTGGTCAGAACACTTGTCTGGTTGTGTCACACACTTAATCATCGTGGTCTGTTCTAAAATTCCTCACCAACACATTCCTGGGTGAGGGCTCTCTGTTCTCCGTGCTGGTGTACAGCAATCTGCGTGCGCATGTGGCCAGAGGGCCACTGTGTGATTGGAGCAAGTGCAGCTGTGCAAGTGAGCACATGATCACTAGCGACGATCAAGCTGGAGAGTAGACAAAGTGGCTTAGGAGCAAGGCGGGGAAGTGGGCTCTAAGGGGCAGCTCTGGGTATGAGAGTGACTGTGTAGCTCCAGGGGTGAGAGCACAGAGGGGACACAGCTGCTGGGAGCTGGGAAGTCCTGGCCAGCCCCATGACTGCATGTGTGACAGTCTGCACCAGCAACTGGCGTAGAGCTCTAGCCTCAGAGACATGTACGTGCAGGTGATGGAGAAGAGGGAGACTAGGATCCAGGTGTAGCTATGGGACAGCCAGTGAAACATGCAGTTGCTGGAGGAATCCACCTTGTAGACATACACCTTTTCCCCAGAGACCTTTATCTCAGGGGAGAGACCGAGCTCTCAACCAGAGGCTGTTGGGGCTGTCTGCGTTCATGGGAATGCTGCACGCCTGTCTACGAGCGCTGGGGGTGGCTGGATGTATGTGATGTATACATGCCTGCCAAGAGTTCATCTTCACCCTCGCTACTGGAGGAGCAGCAGCAGTCTTCCCTCTCAGGGTCTTGGATCCAGCACGACCTGTTTTCCTCTAAGAGCTGTAGTATCCTAAGTACTTGGAAACTTGGGGAAATCACACCTACTTACATAGTTCCAAAATGTTAGAAAACAAACTGACAGAACAAATATATGCTTAAATTTACTATAGCTCATTGTATTCTTTCTATGCCGCTAATTAATCAATGAACAATCTAGATATAAAAACTGAATCCATGCGGTTGTTATCAAGTGATGTTTCAAGGATACAGCTATCATACACATCATAACAGATCTTATTCACAACAGAACCTCTCTCCTTGTAAAAAGGAACCTAAGTTTCATAGATGTTCTGGTTTGCTGATCTAACCTAGAATAAGATGGCCACTGTCAGGTATTCTTTGAAACACACTACATGGAACAAACACTACATGAACCAGGCATCCCCCCAGAAAAAGAAACAAAACCCCAAACCCTACTAAATTAAAAGGTCGTAACAGAAAACAAAATAGCAGAATAGCAAAAAGGTCAAGGATAGAATAGTTACAAGTCAATAATTTTGATGGAGGGCCCTCCATCACTTGAACAAGTGAAACTTGAAATTCACTGTAGGACTGTCTCCAGTGAAGACTCCACATACTAGTTAGAAAAACAGATTAAAGTATTGAAATAAGAGTTTTTTGTTTTATAATCCTTTTACAGTAAGAAGTGAAAACATGACTACAGCACTATATTATTACTTATATATGAACACTTTATATAACAGCTTCCCAAACTTGTCTGAAATACAAAAATCAACATAATGAAAGCGTAATATCTAGCACAAGTACATTAGTATTTCACAACACACAAAAAACAATTATTATCGTTAACAACACCTTTTTAAACATTATCAAAATGTTACCATAATTTTATCGTAACTGACAAGGAAGCAGCTTTCCTCTCAACAGGCAATAGTTTTCAGATTATTACATAGAGAGACAATTTTGCAAGGATGAGCAAGTAGAGTGACTACTAGTCTGTGGAAGGAGGTGTCCAACTAGTCTACAACCACTAACATCTGACTGCAGTTGGGGCAGCCCACAAAAGTTGAAGGAACTTTGTTTCTTGCAACTTCTATGCTATATCATACTATTCTTATTTGCAGCTTTGACACCTTTAGAATGCCACTAAATTTCCCACCACTAAAAACAGTGATTGTCACAAAACAGGGAAACAACAGTTTGATAATTCAGTTTCA
Organism: Anseranas semipalmata; assembly: GCA_013399115.1. Lineage (NCBI taxonomy): Eukaryota > Metazoa > Chordata > Aves > Anseriformes > Anseranatidae > Anseranas > Anseranas semipalmata. The sequence continues at coordinate 474,958 of VXAA01003226.1, forward strand.
CATTTGGAAGTACAGAGACCATTTTTTAAGCCATTCTACCACAAACTGTATGTAGTGAACTACAAGCCACTTGGTGAATGCATGTTAAAAAAAACAAAACACAATTATAACAAAGGATGCCTACAGATAAAGTACACCTTGTCAATGTTTCTGAAAGCGATTCTCACATTGGTATAGTTTTTTTGTTTGTTTGTTTTTAAGAAATTCTACTTCTACTGATATGTTTTTCCTCAAAGACAGATAGTTATGAAAAAGGCAGGGGAGAAAAAAAAAAAAAGATTGATGCACAGCAATCCTGAAACTAACAGGAAAAACATGTTAACGACTCCGCAGGGTGGGGAAGTGATGAGGTGATGCTGGGAGGCAAAACAAAACAGACATGCAATGCTGTTAGATACTCCTACCTGTGAAAAAACTTCAGCATTACAGTCAGATTAATAAGTGCATTCAAATTGATGATAGGAAGCTCTAGAATGATTTTCTCACTGTGACTATGAACCCAACAGCTAAACATTTTACCAATGAGAATTACATTTTACTGAAAGAAATCACACAAACTGATTTCACACACAATCCACCTTGCAGTCAGTCAACAAACTGTTCTATGTGTGGAGACTTCACAATCCAGGATCCATAACCGTGTTGCTCTAAGTAGCTGTGCAGCAACCTTTTAGCTTCTTGATACAATTCAGACTGAATCTAAAAAGAAAAAGTAGGATCTTGAAAGATCTCAAGAACATTAGTTACAGAGATCTGCATGCTTTAACACTATCATCTAATACGCATGAGAACAAACCTTGTACAAACAATGCCTACAAATTTTACAGTTCCATTAGTTGCTCACAGTGAGGTAAAGTGTTACAGAATCTAAAAACATACTATTTTTATATGTTTGGGCATTTATTGGAATAGGAGAACTGCTCTGTTAAATACAATGTGATTTTTTTTTTCCCAGCATCTTTTCAGTTCCAATAATATCTTCACACAGAAAATAAATTAACATCCTATGTCATGCAATGCAAATCTAAAATACATGGTGAATATACAGTGAATTAACAAGCCATTCCATTTTAAAGTAGTTTTTTAATCTTCAAAAGAAGAACTGCAGCATATTCCACAAAGAAAAAATATGCTTTACAAAAGCTTAAGTAACACATTGCAATTTTGGAAAATAAAAGGCACCTCTTGAAACAAGGAGAGAAAACCTGGAAGAATACAGAGGAGTAAGATTAGACTATGTACTTCCAAGCAGGGACATGTGTGAGTAAATTGTATTTACAGCAATCAAAAACCATAGTAGCTCCTTTAAGTCATTTCTCTGTATTTTTATACCACAAGGGAAAGCTTGGGAATTAGTGCTGATGAATGATTCCTACTTTCCTCTCCCTCTGCAAAGTAAGAATTACCCCACAAAAGTACTCTGTGGTAGAAGAATACATTCGGTTCATAGATGCATAGATAAAATAGTGAGATTCAAAAAAAAAAAAAAAATCCAACAAAACAAACAAAATTTCCAATATGAAACTAATCTTACTGGGAGTAAAATGTCCAGCAGCCTTCATAACCTGAGACAAAATATGAAAGATGTTCATAGAGAATGTGTCAAGATTAATTTGTGGATTGACTTTACTTGAAAACAGCAATTTCAGAGATTCTTAGGCAAAGATTACAGGCAATAAAGGTATCCAGCCATTCATGTGAAATCTTCAGCAATCTAGAAAATCACCCCAGCCTAGAAAAGCAGTTTTGAGAGAAGCCGTTAGGAGATTAAATATATATTTTTCTCCCTTACCAACTTACCTTAGCTTCGTGGTATGTAGTAACTTGAAGTAAATCATTTCGTTCTGCTTCCTTAGCGAGCAATCTGAAACGACTAAACATTGCCGCCTTGCAAAGACGACTTGCCATGTAAGTGCCACTTTTGAACGGTGAACTACAGTTAAAATGACAAAAAGCACAGTAAAACTCAGTAATAGATACATTACAGGTATATTGCTCTGATCATTACAGGATTTTTTTTTTGCTCCAACACTTTGGGAATTCAATCATATGATGATGCTTCCACTTTGAATGAGCAAAGATAACGTAAAGCTAATGCAGCTGAGAGAATTTAAAACAAGCTGACCAAGAACTGTTTTCAAACTGGAATTCATATGAACTCGGATGCTACTTAGTTTCATGTATTCTGAAAAGTAAAGTATTCACTAGAGTAACTGAATAAAGACACATTAATTCATATTTCATATCTTGGTATGTCACTGGAAAGTTAAAAGATCTCTAAAAGTACATCTAAATATAGGATGCATATGCTTAATGTAGGAGAGAATCTCCCACTTGGGTAATACTGTAGCCTCTATGCATAGCTTAAAAACTGAATATTCGAATGAACCAGCACAGAACAACAAGGGTAACTATTATTTTCAATGTAAGGGAAAAAAAAGTCCGACCTTTCAGTGGTTTTTCCATTTAATCCATCCACAATCTCCAGTGACGCATCTGACAATGACCAGTTCAAACTAAGAAACCTCTGTTTCAAGTCCACTTGAGTTGGCTGTGCAGCGTTCACCAAATAAATATGAGATCTGTTGACCACATAAAGCATGGGAAGCTCTGATGTGAGTGCATCATCAATACGCTGCTTTATAGCCATTTCTAAGCCTCTCGTATCCTTGCAATTTCCATTTCCTATTAAAAACAAAACCAGTCACATGTAAGTACATCAACAGACTTTAAAAAAGCATCCGAGAACTCAGCTATTCCCATTGGTCTACGTTATATCCATTTTTCTACAAAAAAAAATTGTTTGGAAAAATCAGTTCCAATATTTTTTTTCTGCAAACTGAAACATTTCACTTTTTTTTTTTCCCTCCAGACGCATCATTATTTTCGTTGGATGCCTCCTTCTTGGGATAATTACTCTTCATTAACTTTTCACCTTGCAGAATACACCATTAAAATAGAACTTCTATGTTCTAGATTAGAAAATACACTAGCAAGTTTTCTCACATTACTCCATACCAAAACACATCTTATTTAAGAGAAGATCTTCTACACTTGAAACTAACAAACTTCAGATTTCCATTACACAGTTTCAAAAAACAAAACAAAACAAAAAAACACAACATTATTTCTAACTGCCTATTTAAATAAACATACTTTGGCCCATAGCATCTCAAGGAATTGTCATAAAATGTGTTACTCTTTTATTTAATACATATTATAGATTATTATGCCTACTTTGAACACCACTTAAGTGAGCATGAGAAGCTTTTCTATTGTTTCTTTTAAGTAAGAGTGCCCAAAATTCCCTAGAAGGTACAGGCAGTTGTTCACCAACTATCACAAAATCTTTTGAATTCTGATAACAGTATTGGCTTCCTGAATGCTACAAAAACATGAGAATTCAGCATCACCTTTGTAATCCCTATTCCACAACAAAATATCTGTTTGCAATAACCAATACAAGGTAGTGAAGAAAAAATAAAACACAGAAAAAAAAAACAAGTTAAAAAAAAAAAAGAAATACTTTCTAATAGAGCTGCTAAGGTACCCCAGGGTGAAATTGAGCATTCTGACATTTTCAGTTAAATACTGGAAAAGTTTTTCCACCATTGCTCATTTCTACAGTTAAGTGACTAACATTGTCACCTTAAAGTCATCATATTTGAACAAATAGTTAACACAGCATTTGTCACATTTATTTGGTATTTTCTCAATATTTAAAATTTCATTTGTTATAAAACAATACTGAGTTCCTTGTGTTACTCTAATACATCGTAAAGGGAGAGCCCATCTGGCAAGGTAAAAAGAAACACTATGACAAAACAATGAGTTTTACATTAGGGCACTTCCAAGATAATTGAAAACAAAACAAAACATATTCAGTAGATTTTCAGAAAAAAAATCTGTCATTCTTTAGAGAACCACCATTGTTTAGTTCATTTTTTATAAAATATAATCAAACAGGAAGATGAAAACATACAAAACCCACTGAAATTTGTTAAGCTTACCTACAAGAATACTGTTGATATAAACTGGTTCAATGAAGTGACTCAGCAGTGCTCCCTGAATACCAACCACTTCCCATTTTGTTAATTTGTCACTAGCTGACATACTGCTTGCTCTAACAGTTTTAGGGGGACAACAAACAGAGAGGTAAATCTTGCCTTCTACAGCAACATGGAGACTCAGTTCTTCACTAGTTTCATAAGCAGATATAGACTGTGGATTGAGATGTCTAAAGTAAGACAAAAAAGAATTTCAGTGAGGAAGTACTCAGATTATTATGAAGTGGTGTCTAATGCTGTTTCTACAAAAACACCCAATGGATTACTTGTAAATAACTTTCTTCTAAAAACAGATCTTTAAAGTAAGTCACTTTATACATAGGCTGATCTGCTGTATTGGAAGAAATTATTTCCCCGAGTTTGTCTCAGGAGAGTATACACATTGATCAGAATGGACAAAAAGCAAGAGAAAAACTAATGCTGGATCTGTGATCTGTCAACTATTATAGAGGAGCTGGCAAGCTACAGCCAGTCCTGCTAACTATTTCCTCCTAAGAGCAGGCTATGACACAAAAGTAATCTGAAGCCTTCTGCAATTCCAGCAGGAAGGACTCCCCCAGTCAGCACAACTGGCAATGAACGGACTGTGACTTCCAGTCCACAAGTCTGCCTCCTGAACACCAAAACACAGTTTGAAAGTAGCCAGCTGCCTTGTACGTATGAAAAAGTTATGACTGTACGACTTAGAGGGATGTTATTCCGCTGCACCACTAATAGGGAAACAAAATAATGTTGTTCTTAATAACTCGGTTAAGCTATTGACTGCTGCTGTTAAATCTCTAAACTATTAAAAAAATTTAGGAATATAACAAAAGTTAGAAATATAGAGGTAAGCATAGACTTGAGTCAAATATACTCCTTTCTCATCATCTCTTTTTTCTACAAAGCAGAGCAGCTTTGTAAAGTTTTTATAGTATACAATCCCAGACTTTTCACAGTCTAGCCCTGTGGTACAAAGGATGACATTAAATCACGTCTGCTTACTCAGTGGTTAAATTAACAGTACATCAGGGTGAGGGGTTAACAGGTAAACAGATGATCTGTAATAAACAAAATATCATCCTGAAATAATAACCCACGTAAAAGTTTTGTGCATCATCACATTAAGCTGCATCTCACACACTTACCACCCTGTACACTAATGCTTCCAAAACATGAAAAAAAAAATTCAGCAGAGGCCTCCCCACTATTTAGAAACATGTAATGATGCATATTTTTCCCACTTAAGTTTGTCACTGTGAGCAAATTAATCTTCCATTACAACACATCTGAAAATACCTGGGTACTTACAACTGTGATTTTAACTGCGCAGATCCTTTTGGCAACTGATTCATATAGAGAAAGATATTTGTATTTTGTTTTAGGATAAGCAGCTTTGAGCCAGGTGCTGTGCAAAATATGGATTTCTCTGTCCGTGCTGGATTTTCATTATAGAACAGCATAAGATGTCTATAAAAATATCTAAAAGAAAGTGGTAAGTAACGATAGATGTGAGAAACGCTAACTTGTTCACGAATATATGGACATTCACATTTAATTTACGTTGTTCGGTATGATCGGAAAATAATCCAGAAGGTACTAACTAAAAACATGCAAATGCACTTATATGTAGCTTTGGAAAAGTAAAACTCAGAAGAATTGGCTGCAAAAGAACTGCTAACTGTCTGTACACATATCCTCACCTAAGGAGAGACCGTCTGGCAGTAACAATGGCATGGCTGTCATGCAACACTCTTCCACAAGGCTGATAACCCTTACTGTAATTACACTCTCCTGTTCCTAGAGCTACAACTTCATGCTGTCCACCTAAAAAGAAAACATTTATTTTTATGTAATCAAGGAAATACCCTTTTCAAACATTTCCTTCAAAACCAGTTAAACAGATCCAAGAATCAAGATTTTCGGTTTAATGAGGATAGTCATTTAATAATTTAAAGAACTCTGACATAGAGAACAGCATCATCATGCTTCTAAAGCATGGGGAGAACACACAGTATTTGGCTGGGGAGATTTCCTTAATGTAGCACAAGCCAAGTAGAACAGGCTACACAGCTGGGCTGTTGAAGAATGCTGCTGGAAGGCCTCATACCTGCTGAAGACAACAGCATACTTGACCACGCTTGAAAACAAAGCCTGGAATAGATAGATGGTTTGATGTTCTTGCAGCAGTCCAGACTACTGCTTGTGTCAAGATACACTACCACACATTAGTGCTTCAGCATACAAAAGGTGCCAACGATGGCACTGATATAGATGACAGGAAGAGGTACCGGTGATGGTCTAGTGTACAGCAGTACATTGGACATAGCCACACCTAACTTTAGAATCTCTTTCAAAGATCACTTCAACTCTTAATAAAAGATTTCCCCCACATTCCATCAGCCCTGTTCCCTCTTCTTTCTCTTTTAACCACCTGTGAGCGCCACCTTGTCATTTCTACCGCATCAAATTTTCTTTCCTTGGACCTCTTCACTCGTACACCTACAGTACTCCATCAGCTTAAGAGCAACACACAAGTTCTCCTTACTAAGGAGCTCCTTACCATCTTACAGTTTTCCAAATCTACAACTATAGTTTATTTCCAACTTCCATTTCATTTCCATTACACTACTGTGCTTAAGTCTCAAAATGGATCTTCACTTCCACCTATCCTTCACCATACTACTCACAGACAGGTACTTCTCCATGTGCAGTACTGTCATTCTGTAAAATGGTGAGGTTTTTGAATGCTCAGTATTAAAACAGACTTGCCTTTTTCAATGATGAAGGCAGCCAGTGAACTGCCACAACTTTGGTACTCAGGATATTTGGTAGTCAGGCTGTTAAATACCCCTTCCAGTGTTTGTGAAAATTTTTGATATATAAGCCGTCTTCCTTCTAAATAGAACAATAAAAGCCAAGAAAACACAAATTTGCAGCGGGGGAAACAGGCAGCATCAACCACTTACCAAGTTATTAATCTAAACACACAGTAAAAGCACAACTATCAGCATACACTTGTGATTCTGATAATTATAAGGATGGACATGAATAAATGAAGGACAAGAATACCTAAACACTTCATGGTTTTATAAGTCATGATAAATTAGGGATATAGATTACATTTGATCATCTACTAGACACAGCATTTCAAAAAAAAAAAAAAAGAAATACTGTTTCTATTTGTCACTGATTCAAGACTTCAAGCAATTTACTTAAGTTGTGTCTATCAGCCATTTGTAGAACCAATGGTCAGTCTTCTACTTCAGTGACTAACAGCATTCGTCAAAGAGAAGATGTATAAAACAACAGTAACTTCACACAGATCACTAAATGTTTTAGAAGAAGCATTAAAGAAAAATGAAAGCATGTGGTGGGTAATCTGAATCTATAGAGAAAAACAAGACTATTTCTTACCAAAACAGATCCTTGAAACATAAACAGAGTTTGGTGGAGCTTCAGGCTCAACAGGAATACAGGGAGGACCTAAGAATTTAACAAACTTTCAAACTGGGGTCGACATTACAAATTTCAGAACATGGATCACACACCATTTCAAGTAAGTTAAACTTTCTAGGAAGCATTTTTCTGATTTTGAAGTCCTTATAAGCGTAGAACTATTTAGGCAGCAACCCCTAAAAGAAGGTAAACATTATGGTAACTGAATTCTTTTGAAAGTAGGAAATCAGTGTTGAGGACTCTTAATTATAAAAATTCAAAACCACTTAGGATCAACTTCATATTGCTGTAACCTACTGAGTAGCAAATCAAGGGCAACAGCAACAAATAGATGCCTTCAGTAATTCTCCCCTTTGTGCTACAAATTCTCATTCAGCTCCTAGTACACAAAAGACAAAGGGAAAAGACAGTTTCAGAACCATACGACAAATAACTCTGCTCAAAGGATTCAAGAAAACTGACAGAGGGCTTGATACAGAAGCATTTCATAAAGCTAAGAGATTTTGCAGAGAAAACCTTTAAGCAAGGCTTTTCAAGTTCCGTTCAGGTATTGCTACAATATTTACCTGACTTTTCAGAAGTCCTTGTCCCTGCATACTCCAACTTAAATAGCTCATCAAGAGCCAGTTTAGCTGCATTTAATTTAGATTCCTTCTTGTTTTTTCCCAAGCCAGTCTTGTAGCAAACACCATCTAACACAGCACAGAAGGCGAAATAAGGACTTATGGCATTGCCTTAAAGGAGAAAAAGGCACACACAATTAGTAAAACTATTTAGGGTACTTTTATCAATAGCTCTATGCGCTTATATTAACTCCAAGGATCAATACAAGATAAAAAGACAATTTTAACAAAATACAGCCCAAACCTTTCACCTCCGCAAGAATTCTGGCAGCTTTCATTTCCTGTATTTTTCATAAAGTTCTATTTCAGCTCTACCAAGTATTAACAAAAAGCCAATTGTCCAAATTGTTCAGCAAAAGAACCATGTCATTATTACTACAATGACAGGTTCCAGACATTAGTGGATATTGTGACCCATCAGTTCATGGGATAAACAATGACCAACGGGCACAAAAAAGCCCTCTTAAATTTAAGTGAAGCAGCTTGTGAAGGAACTATGTCTAATTAGGGAAGAAACTAGATGCAGTCAAGGAAGATTATTTATTTATTTATTAATTATTCACATTTCACAGAAGAGAGACATTTAGAAAAGTAATTTATGCCTACTGAGAGCAAGACAAAAAAGTTCACAAAAAAAATAGCAGATCAAAATACATCCTCATAGTAAGGCTTGCAATTTCTCAGATGGCAAACCTGCAGATATTAATGAGCTAGCTTGTTAAGTCATCCAGACAGGGTGAAGGAAGTCTAGAAGATTTCAACTACTGGAATCACATCAAGTACAGGCTGATCCCATAGGATGTGGGATAAAGCCCTGGAGAGAAGAGGGGCCCAAGAAAGCTGGCCAATATTCAAGGATCGCTGCCTCCAAGCTCAGGAGCAATGCATCCCAACAAAAAGGAAGTCAAGCAAAAACGCCAGGAGGCCTGCACGGATAAATAAAGAGTTCATGGTCAAACTCAAACACAAAAAGGAAGCCTACAGAGGGTGGAAGCAAAGACAAGTAGCCTGGGAGGAATACAAAGATCTCACCTGAACAGCCAAAAAAAAAAAAAAAAGAGATCGGATTAAAAAAATAAATAAAAAGAACATTTCAGCTCAGGAATGCTATCAAATACCTTGCAAATATATGACCTATATTTTAGAGGGGAAATAAAATTATCTGAAACAGCTACAAAGTCCTCTATTTAACCACAATTAACATGCAATTCTTTGTAGCAAATTTTGAAGGAAAAGATAAAGATCTACAGAGAGAAAGAAAGTGGAATACAAAGGCACATCATGTTTGATTGAACTTGTAATTCTTTAGATGAATAGTCGACTTCCTGAAAAAGAAAAATACAGCTGGCCTCAACAAGGTAGACTGAATTCCTTCACAAAAGAAATGATGATGCTTTGTTAGCAGAGGACAAACAAAACTTCAGGCAACACCATGCAAAACCACAGAGGTAAGACAGCACTCGTGGCCTTGTACAGAGATCTCATTCAGAATGTTATACACAGCTCTACTCAAAATATAGCCCAAGCGGGAATGAAAGTGAAAAGGGGGGAGATGACCAGGGAAAAGGACTTCTCTTACAAAGAGTACAGGAAGGCTTGGGTTTGCTAACCCTGCCCTCTCAGACAAAAAAAAAAAAAAGAAGAAAAGAAAAAACAGAATAGCAAAAGAGCATACAACTGTCACATCCCAAAGGAGGAGGAAGAACTGCTTACACTAGAAGGCAACAATGACACGCAAAATGGGGAAATTAATTGGCCATGAGGAAATTTGGTCAGGAAGTCAGAAGCAGCTTCGAATCAGATCAGAACAGCTAAGAGAGCACCACGCAGCTGCGAGGATGTGAAAGACAACCTCTTCTAAGACGTAAAATGATTCAGTTTCTGAGAAAACGCTTGTGACAGCAGTGGATCTGACTGCTGACCAGGTCTTTCCTTCCTGGTTCCTGCACATACAGAGGTAGGATGGACATCTGTACTGCTCCAAAGTACATGGCAACAAAGGGCGTATGTCACAGCTATATGCACCCAGACAAGAAGTAAATGGGTTCACAACAGCTGAACAGTGATTTCATATAGAAGTGTTTAATAAGAAAGCCAAAAGACATATGGAGTTGTACTGTAACAGTAACTGCCTAGGAAGATTAACTGCTCTACAATACAAGATAAAACAAAAATGATGAGAAAAAGTAGCAGCCAGAATTTTATACAATTAATCTGATCAAATTCTGTGGTAATTAATTATAAAACACAACTGTGTAGGCAGTAAAAGAGTAGACAAAAAGCAACATACGTGACGGTAGTGCAACCAACATTTAAAAAAATAATAATTTGTATTAGTGCCATCAATACTAGCCAGAGAAATTGAAATTATCTCAAGGATAAGGAAATACAATTGTATTTAAGGAAAGAAGTATTCACCTGCCACACTTGTTTCTTTCAATTCAAGTTGTATACGGTGCATCTGTGCAAACTGATGCAAGGCGGATACTGGATTTATTTCACCCTGCTTATATGTTTCAATAAACTCTGTTAGCCCTTTCTTTGGGGGAAGTGCTGATCCTGGAGGCGCATGGGCTGCTTTTGATGGTAAAGGCTCTGGAAGAAGACCACAGAATACACTTAAGAAAGAACAGAACACCCTCCCCAACAGTTTACATCTGCTTAAATGCTTTATAGACACTTCTTCAAAGAAAAACCAAAAACGTTTACTCTAGAGCAGTACTGCTTTGTACTGAATCCTACATTAAAAATACTAGCAATCCTGAAATGGCTTGCACCTCCTCTTTTTAAAACACCAAGGTGTTTACTGCGAGTGCTAAGCCCATTAACCTCCGAATACAGACAGATACTACGCATAAATACAAAATACATTTCCCCTCCCAGCTGCCAGCCAGAGATCAAGTGAAAGTTGCTGATGGCACACTCAAAACAACCAAGCATGTGGTTTTTCACACAAAACAAAGCAGCAGTGGAACTCCCTGCCACATGACACCATAAAGTGGTAGCAAGCGCACACACATCCGAAAAGCAGATAACCCATTGCAAGAGAACCAAGCCCACCACAAACCGCCGCTGAACACAGGGACAGCGCCTCTGGCTGAGGCGGCCACGACAGGGACACGCCGAGAGCAGCGCCGCACAGGCACCCCGACCCCGCGGGCCCCCACCATCAGCCGCACCTGCAAGCAGGACAGCAAGGCGGGAGGGTGCCCCATCTGTCCCAGCAGAGCCCACGCGCTCTGCAGCGTGGAGCGAGCCGCCGGAGTCGCAAGAGCCTTCCTTGGCACCCTGAGAGGTATCCCCGAGGCAAACTCACACCCCGGGGTTTCATTCAGAAGACAAATTCTTTCCAAGGCGCACAGTGAATCTGGAAAGTTGTCTTTGGAGTTCTCCTCTAGAATAACCAGTAACACTTCCCGCAGCATCTACTGCTGTGAAGGACTGTACTGTTCTTTTACATTAAGCAAAAAAGACAACATTAAATCTTTTTCCCTGTATCAGCTCCAGGATGGATGGGATTTCCAGTTTCAGGGTTGCCATATACTCAGCCACAAATCTGTGTCTTCCAGCAAATTAGAAAAATTACAATAAATTGATATCCCAGAGTCCTGTAAATTGGTGCCTTTTCCCTAATCCAACCGTTTGAAGAGACAAAACACTAAATACATCCAGGGACATCTGGAACTGCAGTTAAGCTTTTCTCAATGTTCTCTGTGAAAATTGGTGCAGCAGTACATATCACATTTTAGCAACCTTTACAGCATTTCTAGTGAGAAACTTGGAAATTGAAATTATAAAACGCTACAGACTATGTAGCCCACCCTACAACAATTTTCTTATGCTAACAAACTTCCACTACAAAGGAAAATAGGAAGAAAACTTCAAGCAGGTGCTAGAAAAGTCATTTGAGAAAATGCAGTGATAAGAAAAAGCAGCAGAGGGTTCCAAGCTTCCAAAAATGAGAAAGCCATAAAAGTTACTTTCAGTAGCATTAACAGGTCATTTCAACAGTCAATCCCAGTGAACAAACTGAAAACTATACCTGCACTTTGTGCCATCTTCCGAGTGAAACCTGGTGCACTGTGCCTCTCAGAAGGTGAGAATTTTGGCCTTACAGCCACAGGCTTCATTCCTAAAGGCTGCTGTGTAGGAGTCTGAGCTGGCGAAGTCCCTTGTATGGGGTCACAGGTGGGTATTCTGGCACTCTGGAAACAGTCGCTGTTGCTAGCCATTTCTGACCTACCTGAATTCAGCCATAAGGTTATCACACGTTAAAGGCACGCTGCGACTCCAGCACTCTTAGCTAAACCATTCCCCAAGAGCACGCCAGACTTACGCACCGTTTCCCTACAGGCCGGGGGAGCACTGCAGCGCGGCACCCGACCGCGCGAAGTTCCGAGCCCCCTCTCCGGCCAGCTCACCACCTTCCCCCCGGCTTTCAGCAAAGACCCGAGAACGCCCACGCCTGCGGGGC
>VXAA01003226.1:487685-605502 GCA_013399115.1 Anseranas semipalmata
CCAGGCGCGCCCCGACCCACTTGCGGCGGCGGCAGCGCGCAGGGAGCGGGGCCCGGGGAAGCACCGGCCGCGGGGCCGCCGCCGCCCCCTCCCTGCGGCTGGGCGCGCCTGAGGCGGTCGGAGCCGCTGCTCACTCTTTCCTAGCTGCAGGAGGCGCCGGGAGCCCGCGTCGCCTTTTTCCAGCGCCCCGAGGGAAAGGGCGGCCTCCCTCGGCTGCGGTGTGGGGCGGCCCGGCTCGCCCCTGCCGCGGGGCCTCGCCCCCAGGGCGGGGTGACCTCGCTAAAATGATGCTGGATGCAAACTTACAACGCTTTCTTAATCAAAGACGTTGAACAAAAAAACTGTACAATAGTTAAATTTTATTACAAGTGTAATAAACGTAATGATTTTTAGCACTTAGGCAATCACAGTTTCATAAGTTACGTATATATATAAATTTACACAAGTCTACATTGACAAATCAATTACCAGTCACATCAACAAAAGGTCTGTGTTATGGCAAATAAAGTTTATGAAAATTCACAGTTAATCTGCAAGTATTTTGAAGATGCAGGAATCATATTGCACATAATAAAACAGTGGATGCTGAGGAGCAGATTTACAGTGTTTCAGCTATTCCTTCACAGAATATACATTGGTCATAATCATGCAATACTTCAAATACAGAATGGTATCATGTACCACAGTAAACAGTTACTCACAATGTAAGTTTTAAATAGAGTAGCAAAAAGCTGTTAGGTTTCTCTTTAAACCATATTTAAATTCTTAAAATAAAACACTTCGATAAAATCAAACGGAATTACGGTAGTCACATTATAGTTTTAGTATTCTTCTTTGTCTTTTCCTTTCTTTTCCTTTTCATCCTGTAGTGCAGTACCAAGTTTCTTTATAAGAACTGACAGAACTTTGTCCAAAGGATCCATTACACCACGCTGCAGCCACTTAGGAATAGTAGTCCTTGCATGGTGAAAGCCCAGCTTTTGAAGGATGTAGTCAACGCCAACAGGATCGATTTTCCTCCCAGTCCAGGATATTAATCTAACAAAATAACAACAAAAAACAATAATAGGGGAGTCGATCTCAAATATATACAGCAACTAGCATTTGTCTAAACAAGTATCCATGATAACTTCGGACCAACAGGCTTCAAGCTTAATTTATACAGATAAGCTGAAGATGACCAACTCTCAAAGGAAAAGGATGCTCAGGGAGACAAAATAAAAGCAGACCAGGCAGCCGCCAGATCATGTTTAAATCAATTGATTAATACTGCTAACACAAAAATACCATCTAAATTCGTTTGGCCTGTGTTGATGGGTGTTTTGATATGAAGTGAATGAACACTGCTCTAGCAGTGTCAGCAGAGGTTGAAGAACAAAAACCCTGACACAGAGAAAGGTCATTTTCAGTGATTAAACGTGTACATTGAGCAGTGGGTTGCTGGTATACATGCTGTTCTCTTGTGTTAAGTTTTAGCTGCCATATAGCAACTAGTATATAGTGCTTTTTTATTTTAAGGTGACTGCTGAAATAAAAACTAGAACTACCTACATTCCTACCCTGGAAAAAACAAAAACACATCTTCCCTCCTGGCACAGTAGGAAGGAATTTGTTGCAAAGTGTTAGCAAAGAAAGTATATGTGTGAGGAAGGAAGGAAGGGAGAAGAGAGTTAGCTTGTCAATACCTGAATTTTTCAAATAATTCACCTTTATCATTAACATGCATCTCAAATTTTATATTATGCAGGAGTACAAAGCAAGTTCTGCTGCAGAATGGCATGGGAGAATAGAAAGACAGCCTTTCAAAAGAAAAACAGTGAAATAAATGGAAAACTGCAGGATGAGAAGTTATATGGCAGAAAGTGAATGAACTGTTGAAGGACAAAGTGAAAAACAGTCATCTGTGGTTCTTAATGAGTTTAATTTTATCATCGTGATTTTGATGAACCTACAAAATATCTTTTAACCTGCATAAGTTCTAAGAAATTTACCTTCCAAAAGTTTAATCTAGAAGTTAATTAATGTAATAGATAATTGTGTTACCCAGCTTTTGTCATGTCCTTACCATCCTTCAGATCAGCACTAATAGCCAAAGATGAATCTGTAACAGCATGCACGTGATTGATCCTACTAAGATAGCTGAACAGCATCAACTTGGAAACACTTGTGGTTTGAAGGACACTACCCGCAGATAAAATGCATAGGCAATGAGGTTGCAGATAAACCTGTTTGTTACCTGAGCGTGGGTTCCAAATGCCAAGTATTGCACATAAATTCTCTCCAGTCAACTGTAGTGTAAGTAATGCTTTCCTCTGCTTCTCTCTCAGTGGAGCTGTCCTCAAGTACACCAACAGAGTTTTTCTGCCCTGGACGAGAAGCCAAAATGCGAGGAGGAAAAATAGCTACAAAATGGAGATAAAAAAAACACAACAAACCATCAGTCAGTCATGAGCATCTCATTTGAATCCTCTTTGGACGTCTTAAAAGCATCACCAGAGTAAATCTCAAACAAGAGAAAAACACCTTGTGTTTCAGCTTGTTGTATAACACTTTCAGAATTTCTGGCAAACAGTTTTGGTTTGAACAAAGTGCTAATAAAAAATATCTTATGAAAAACTTAATCATTGCTGGATAATACTGGAATGTGGAATTATTCTCTCTGCCAGCCTGAACCATCCATATACAGGGTCTCTCCTGCAAATTCATCACAGCATACAACAAAGCATATCACATTCCATAAGCAAAATTCAGACATTCCTAGTTCTACAAAAAACAAATCTGTGAACTGGGATTGAATTTTGAGCTACTTTGGATAGCCTGAAACCAAATTTTTATTGACAAAGTATTCACCAAAAACGGGTATTTTCCCCTTCTGTTAGCTTCTGCACCTCGTGGACATTTCACTATAAAGCACTTTTAGGAAAATTAGCACCCCTGAGTTCTGTTGTACACAATTGCATGTAAACAGGTTTTGCAATGGTTATAGAAAAACCACTTGTAAAATGCTGAATTTTAATGTGTTATACAAGTTATAAAAAACAAAAACAAATATAACTTTTACTACGGTGGTAACTCATTCTTTACACATACATTACTGTCTTACATTACTCTCGTGGAGGTCTTTAAGGAAAAAAGTACAGAAATAAGAGTCTAGAGTAGGATTACTGTGGGAAAATTTGGAAACGAATTTAAGGTCAGAAGTTTTAGAACTTCAGGTAAGCTGCTTTTAATTTTGGTGATGACATCTAAAAAGTATATTCAAAGTAACATCTGAAATTATTTCATCTACGATGAGCATCTACAATGCTGTTCTTTTCCAAGTGTTAAGTGATTTAGTATGTTTTAGATACTCGTGGCCATGACTACTTGTAAAGCATTAAAGACGCGCAATTGTGACCTACTCTTCAATGTGCAGGTAATTATAAAGTACAATCATTTAGTACTGCATTGTATATTCACATTAAATCTGCAGCAACCAAAGTCACTGTTTGTCACACTTTACATGTACATGAAATTCTGTTGTCTTCAATTCACTCTTTTTAGCAAAGACCACATACTCCTTAAGAATGCACGTGCCATATTTGAATGCTGCAAATAAACATGTTCATGTGGAAAAGTGAAGCAACTCTGAAGTCACAAAAAATGCATGTCTTGAAAAGAAACTCCACTGATGAAAGGACTGCAATAAAAGTAATGTAGCTCAGTGAACCATATTTCCTCTGCATATGCCATCTTACAAAAATAAAGTTAAACTAAACACCGGGTGGCAAAATTAGAGCAAGATTACAACTTAAACTAGCACAAGATCATCAGGAGTGGGTGAGAAACAAAAATCCAGGATCATGTTTGTTCTCAGTAGCATCCTGCACGTGGGTGCAGTGTTGGAGGTGCTGTGCTGTTTTTGAACAACCTGTTGTATGTACACATTGTAGCCAAGTGTCATGCCGAGATACCAGTAGAGCACCCCGAACAATGGTGGCATAGCAGTGTGCTGGCACTACTAGGTTCTCAGCTCTGTATGCAACTACCCTGCTGCCAGTCCTACAGGGCCCGACTTAAAGTCAGCTCAACTCTTCCTGAACAGTGCTGCACTTTTTGTTAAGTGCCAAAACACCTCTTGGCTTTTAGCCCAAAACAACCAAGAAAAAATATGTGGTTAATGTATAATTAAATTTCACTTACCAGTGATCAAAAGAGGTAGCTACTATTTCATAGCACTAAGTCCAGATTTTACAAACGTTTAATACTACTTCCATTGATTTCAATGGAAGCAAATTTAGGCACTTTTTAATTATTTTTTAATTAAATCAATTTTTAAACAAATCAACTGTATTTAAAAAGTATGCAAATATTTACTATCAAGCAGTCTGACAATTACAGATTGTCAGGCTAGTGTTACCTCATATAACAGCTTACCTTTTTCTTTTTCTTTTAGATAAGCAGACACCAGATCATGTAGAAACATAATCAATTCAGCATCCATAGTTACACAAATGTGGTCTGTAAATTCAGTTACTACACTGCATTCCACCTTTGGTTTAACACTTGTATCTATAGTCAGACAAAAATAGTATTAATACATTTTAAGTACATACCATATACAGAAAAAGTACACAGTTTCAATACAAATTATTTGAAAATGTAATTGTTGTTACTAAGCGGGCATTTCCCAACAGTTTCAATTGCAAGATAACATTGAAGATAACATTGAATTGCAATTGAAGATAACATTTTGAAAACAAAAGCATAAAATTTAGGTTCCTATCTCATATTCCCTTTTTTCCGAAAGGGCCTTCTCTAACACTTTATAGAAAGTAAATACCAGCTGGATAGATGAGGGGAGAGAAGTGGACAGTATCTACCTTGACTTCAGCAAGGCTTTTGACACTGTCTCCCACAACATCCTCACAGGTAAGCTCAGGAANCAGAAAAAGTACACAGTTTCAATACAAATTATTTGAAAATGTAATTGTTGTTACTAAGCGGGCATTTCCCAACAGTTTCAATTGCAAGATAACATTGAAGATAACATTGAATTGCAATTGAAGATAACATTTTGAAAACAAAAGCATAAAATTTAGGTTCCTATCTCATATTCCCTTTTTTCCGAAAGGGCCTTCTCTAACACTTTATAGAAAGTAAATACCAGCTGGATAGATGAGGGGAGAGAAGTGGACGGTATCTACCTTGACTTCAGCAAGGCTTTTGACACTGTCTCCCACAACATCCTCACAGGTAAGCTCAGGAAGTGTGGGTTACATGAGTGGACAGTGAGGTGGATTGATAACTGGCCGGATGGCAGAGCTCAGAGGGTTGTGATCATCGGCACAGAGCCTAGTTGGAAGCCTGTAGCTAGCGGTGTCCCCCAAGGGTCAGTACTGGGTCCAGTCCTGTTCAACTTACTCATCAGTGACCTGGCTGAAGGACAGAAGGCACCCTCAGCAAGTTTGGTGATAACACAAAACTGGGAGGACTGGCTGATCCACGGGAAGGCTGTGCTGCCATTCAGTGGGACCTGGACAGGCTGGAGAGTTGGGCAGAGAGGAACCTCATGAAGTTCAACAAAGGCAAGTGCAGGGTCCTGCACCTAGGGAGCAATAACCCCATGCACCAGTGCAGGTTGAGAGCTGACCTGCTGGAAAGCAGCTCTGAGGAGAAGGACCTGGGAGTCCTGGTGGACAGCAGGTTAACCATGAGCCAGCATTGTGCCCTTGTGGCCAAGAAGGCCAATGGTATCCTGGGGTGCATTAGGAGGAGTGTTGCCAGCAGGTTGAGAGAGGTGGTCCTGCCCCTCTACTCAGCCCTGGTGAGGCCACATCTGGAGTACCATGTCCGGTTCTGGGCTCCCCAGTACAAGAGGGACATGGAGCTCCTGGAGAGAGTCCAGCAGAGGGCTACAAAGATGATGAGGGGACCAGACCATCTCTCTTATGAGGACAGGCTGAGAGAGCCGGGCCTGTTTAGCCTGGAGAAGAGAAGGCTGAGAGGGGATCTTATCAACATATATAAATATCTTAAGGGAGGATGTCAAGACAATGGGGCCGGACTCCTTTCAGTGGTGCCCAGCGATAGGACAAGAAGCAATGGGCACAAACTGAAACCCAGGACGTTCCATCTGAATATGAGGAAAAACATCTTTACTGTGAGGATGACAGTGCTGGAATAGCTTGCCCAGAGAGGGTGTGGGGTCTCCTTCCCTGGAGATACTCAAAACCCACCTGGACGTGATCCTGGGCAACATGCTCTAAGTGACCCTCCTTGAGCAGGGGGGTTTGACTAGATGATCTCCAGAGGTCCCTTCCAACCTCAACCATTCTGTGATTCTGTGAAAACCAACACCCCCCCAGAACAGCCAGCCTAGCTGCAATGATCCTATTCATTTCTCTTAGCAAGTTTTTTTTTGGTTTGTTTTCTCTGTTGTTGTTTTTTTAATTTTCACAGTAATCAGTCTCTAGACTAGATCTTCACTTTCTCATCAGAATTCTCTCTGCATTTTAAACTGTGTCCTTTCTTGCGCATCTGCTATAATTTTCAGATTAAATTCTCTTTTCTTATCAGCACAGTATCTTTGTATTTAAACCCTTGTTTATGAGAAGAAGCTTTGGGTCAAGAAAAGCAAATGATTTTTACTGTACCTTGTAATGATGGCTCTTGGGGCTCCTGAACATGAATAGATTTAAAATCCAGCTGCATCCTTGGCAATGCAAAGATGGTTTCAGTTTCATGATTGTAACTGGAACCGCCTCTAAAGCCACTTAGCAAGCTTGAGCTTTTCACGGTTGTGCTACTCTCCGGGTTGTTAGCATCAACATTACGAAGCAGGTTTAATTCTACAGGGACAATGGGAAATACCTTAATTCACTAATCCTTATTAAAAAAAAAAAGTTCTGTCAGCACAGAGGGTGACAAATGTTCATGAAATTAACAGTGGCAATTTCATACACTGAAATAAGAGGGGAGGAAATAGGTGTTGGTATTATGACATCTAAGCACTTCTAAGAATCTTTGTCGATTTTTTTTTTGAAGTTTAAAGTCCAAATTTTATTCATCTGACCACCCTATCATGACTTAGTTCTAATAATGAACTTTCAGTTAAATATAGACCATGGGTTCAAAGCATGCCCTCTGTGTTAGAAAACATATTAGGGCTTAAAATGAAAATAAATGTTTCCAATGGATACAAGTAACACCTAAAATCACTGAGGCAGCACTAACATCAAAATCACTTTTGACCAGAAATCCAACTTTGTCATGATACTTTTACCATAGCACGCAAGCAACAACATCTGAATTAGTTAATTAGTTTTCAATTGTGAAACTTGTGACAAGACAAAAAGTTAAGAAAGGTTACTACTTCATTGTAAAACTGTTCGTTATATCCTTTAGCCAGCTCTCAACAGCATGGCCCCAAAAGGTCAAACAATCAAACATTCTTGTTGAGGTACTTAAATACTCTGGATGTAGCAAAACAGGGCTATGTAAAAATATTTAACAGATTGTGCCTCTGCTTGTTAACTTCAACCATTACAACCCTTATACCTTTCAAAAGGTATAAATATTAGTAGAGTATACCAATAACTTCAAAATATTTTTTCAATACACTATGAACTGCTCATTTCTGACTATATGCCATATTCTGCTTTTCACCCTTCCCAGAAATTCAGCTGATTTTCTTCTACTGACTCTATACTTTTTGTGAATGAAATAGCAACAGCTGTATTTTAAGATTTAACCTTAAGAGTTTTATTTTTCAATTAACAGCGATTTAAATATGATACAAAATGTTTTAATTCCTAGAAGCAGTGGTCACAGAAACTCAAAATATATTCCTACTTTAACTTAATCTGTTAATTCTTCATATACAGTGAAATTACTAAATATATCCTCATGCTACAAGATCACAACTGCACAACTATGTGCAACAAGAAAAATCTTTGCATGTGGTGAAAGTGGAAAAAGGAAAGGATTAAGACTGGAACTACTGCAATACCATATATAAACATCCTATACACTAACAGAACACTTTGGCTTTACTGCACAATTTGAGAAAGCACTTAGTTCAGTAACGCTTTCAGCTGTTCAGCATATTGTCATGTTTTATTCCATAGTTCGCTATAAGGTTCTCAAGAAGAAACAACTTCCATTATTTCAAACTCCCTTCTCCTCCCTAGCCCTCTTGAAATTTAGCAGCTTTTAACAGCCCAATCTGCAATGACTGACAAGCAGACCAATCCCAAAACTTAATGGACATGAACCTAACCTTCATTCCTCGTGGCTGTAACATAATTGAACCACTCCTTCACACTGGCGACTCCATGTGGGGGGTTTTCATGGCGGCGCCTTGTTATCTTTGTGATTGTTGCCATGGGGCTTTCGAGCGCTCCACATGGTTTGGTGACCATAGTGTTATGGCCCAAATGAAAGTCCAGTGTTTGTACAATGTATGTAGAATGTTCACTAGTACCTGCATTGAAGGTGAGGGATATTGGGTTGGGAGAGAAGAAAAATGGAAAAACACTTGGTAAGGGTTTCTCCTCTCACTTGCACAGGGATCTAACATGAATAATTACTAAGCCAGTAGCATTAAAAACTTCATATGATGCTTGCAAGCAATAGAAAAATATCCCAAGTAGCTACAGACAATAAAAACTTCTCAATATAAAGACAAATGTAAGCAATAAGACCTTCAAAATTCATCATGTAGAAATGAAGGATTGCATAAACACAGACATGCAATTAACAAGGCAAACCATCTCCTTCCTAGACATATTATCAGGGACATATCTAATATACTTTAATAACATACTTTGCATTACACCACAGATAAAGCAAATGGTGGTAAAGATGGAGAAGGAAGAGGTTATTATTTTAGATAAACAGTACATTTTAGGGAAATAATCTGGATTCAGAATTCAAAGAAAATAAGTTTTCCTTTGATTTATTCTGACATACCAATATATTCTCAAAGTTCATTTAAAGGATTTTAAGATATGAAGAAATGGTTTAAATTACCATCTTCCCAAACTTTCTGTGCTTCTGTCCAAAATGCAATATTGGGTTCTTCAAGGTGAAACAAGGCCCAAGATTTTGAACGGAAATTAGGTCCATGAAAACAAGCCAGCGTCATATGGTTTCCATGCAAGCTCATGGATCCTCCAAATTGCATTCCATCTTCTGGCAATGGCATCTGAAATAAGGATATATGGCACCCAGACACCACCTTCAAAACTCCTGGCCAATGACGGTGATGGGCTGCATCCAACACTGGAAAGGAAACATGCAATAGCAAGAACTAACTTTAGGAAAGAGAAAGATACAGAAAAGTTTGCTGCCATAACTCCATATTCTATTAAAAATAGAAATATGATGGGTATTGTATAATCAATTTCATTGACATTGTTTCATCCTTGCCATCTAAGGTCATTGTAGCTTATGGATATCTGAACAAGTGTACTTGGAAATCCATGACTCATTGGGTTCAGATAAATGATGGCTTCAGCTCACGATTAATAGAAAGTACACATAGCACCACACTTCCAGAGCTACTCAAAGTAGAAATAGTTTTTATGAAATAGACTTCATAAGCTTGCAGTTTTCAAACTACAAAAATATTTTAACAAAAATACACATTAACTAAAACCTGAAAATAACATAAGTTACTTCATTCTTCTACCACAGGTATAGCAGGATACTCAAGATATTTGCAGTCTTCATTGAAAGGTTATTGCAATCTCCAATTTAAAGGGCAAACATACTGAAGAAATTATTTTCAGTCAAATAGGTATACTTGCATGCATAAAGTTGCTCAGATTAATTTTCACAATTAAAACATCCAAGTTAGAAAGTACAATATTTTTTTGTACCACTTACGTTGTTCATGTGAGCTTCTCTCTAAGTTGTTGGCCATTGTCTTGGGAGGGAGATAAGGAACAGGTCCCCAGGTAGACAAAGCTCGCTTGCTTGTGTCAAACTGCTGAGTGAAGAACTCCTGGAGTTTCATTCCTATTTTTATTAGGTCTGGTGTAGTTGATCTTGAAATCATCACTTGGAAGATATCCCATTTCAAGTCCCCATGGACAAATATCTCACTAGATATTAAAAACCGCAAGAACATTTGCAGTTAATCTATTTCCTACTAACAATGAAAACAGACCTTTGAATTTCTGGCAGAAATTTCAGTTATCATTATTGGACACAATCCATACAGGCAGAATTTGACATTATCAAACATTAGAAACTTTAAACACAGCAAACAGTATTACCTTTTATCAGAGATGCTCGAGTCCAAAGCATTATACAGATTAATTTTCCATTCATCCTGTAGTTTAAGATCTGCATTACTGAAGATCCCCATTAGGATACTGGATCCCATGTAATCAACACGTGCTTCAGTAGAACCCATGGTAATCTGAATTTTATGACTGGGCTGTTGGTTTGGGTGTTCAGAAATATGAGCTGAAATAGAACAAAAGCAACACAGAAATACAGCATTAAAGGTAAGGAGGAGATCTTTTTTTCCCAGTGATATCACCCTTATGCCATCCTCATCATACAGAGAGACGGAGAAAGCACTGGTTTCTTCCAGATGCATGGGGACATCCTGACACTGGTGTAGAGCCAGAACACCCAGCCTCTTTCCAAAACCAACTTCGCTTTTCCTAGACTATAAGCACTTGGGAAACTCTGAAAAGATTTGATAGCATTTCAGCTCTTCCTAGTTGCCATCTGTCCAAACAACTGAAAGGGGCTGGAGGGTTGCACGGCTAGCTAGCACAATTTTAGGGCAACCCTGACACCAAACGCACACTCAGTCAGGAAGCTATTCCTTCAATTCAAAATGCGTTTCACAGTCAGAATGCACAAATAAGAATGCAAAGTCTTTATATGCTACCAGGTTCACAAAACAGGAGAACTGTGTACATGCTTTAGCTTTACAAAACTATTGTCCAGAACATATAACAATACCAGGCAGCCTTCCAACTTACCCACCATCTCCAGGGTGTTAACATCTATGGTACCTCCAACAACTCCCCCTCTGGAGTCCAACTGTGATCTTCCCAAACCAACAGACATGCTAATTTCCCGATCTCTGCTACTGCCCACAGATAGGCGACCCTGGCTTTTCAAACCACTGGTGGTCCACCTAGAACAGAGGTGAAAACAAACAAAAAATGTACAGGCTTTCAAAACAGAACAGAATTATTTACTGCTTTGCAGTAAATAATATGGATTAGACATGTGTGACTTTATGATTAAGCATCGACCAGTATTCACAAGGAGCTTCACAGTTCAAAACCGAAAAGGTTAGGAATTTAAAGTTAGAAAACAGGCTGTTAACAGTCAGTGGTGATTTTTTTTTTCCCCCCAAAACAACACTGTCTGCTAAAACATGCTTGACCTTGTTTTATACTTACGTGGTATTGCCCATTACATTGCTCATATTCATTTGGACATTTAATTGCTTCAGGTTCATAGCAAATACAACCAGTGTTTCCCATGGTGTTCCTTGTGGGCTTCCAGCTTTATTTGACTTATTAAATGGAGTTGATGTTTTTGAGAGCGTATCTAAACAAAAAAGTAGACAAAAATTTAAATAGCTCCACATGCTAGGGAAAACTGGCAGAATATATACATTGAAAGACATTACAAAAGGACAGGCTAACACCTAATTTGTCACCTAATTTAATGAGCACCACAAAACTACAGGTGAGAACAAGTGAAAACTAGAGGATCTGCGGCACATATTGCCTTAGCTATCATGGAAATGGATGTATTTAACACATTTAGCTTTACTAATATCTTTAAGAGAAAATATTTTAAATTTGCAGTCACGCATGCAAGAGTATATTTTAAAATTTTTAACTGGTTAAAAAAAGTACACACAGAAAACAAATTATTAGTGTTAGAATATTCATTGTATTTACACAAGTACCAAGTCCAGATTTGAAGAATTAGAATTTTCCTCATTCTTCTCACAAAAATCCTACAGATATTCTTATAAGACTGTGCAAAATTTCCTATGAACAAGCCACTCTACCAGCCTTATATCCTTCTCCAACTGTCTTGTCCTAAAATCTGTTCACATACTAACATCTTGCTTTTTTCTATTAAAAAAGCAACTGTCCTTTCTTTTCTCGCAGGTATTTTCCCTAGAATAAAATAACCACCATACTTCTAAAATCTCCTATATGTATCTAATTCCATAAATATTCCAAACAGGCTGTGGTACATTGCAATAAGATGCAATAACAGTAGAAAAAAATATTGAAAGTTACTTTATTTCTTATATAAAAACTATCCTTACTTACACCTCTTAGTATGAACCCAATGTCTCAGATGAAATGAAATAACCGACCTCACCTGTAAGCTGTGATATTGGCCCTCTAAGAATGTGGTAATTGCTTGGAAGAGAATAGAGGGCCAAGATGACAATGATCAAATTAAGCTGGAAAACTCATCTAACCCCAGCTAAAAAACTCCTGCTCTAGTAAAAGAAACAGCAATTTTATACAATCAAAATGTAGTTTCATAGAGTACTTCAATTTGTTTCAGACATTTTCCTTACTGTAAGCCATTGACTCTTCACTCCCAGGCACAGTGGAAAATAATACTTTATTGCTGCTTTGTATAAGGTAGCAACAATTTTTTTTCATACAACTGATGAAAGTACTAAAAAAATAAAAAATAAATCATTGTCTACTAACCCCTCTGAGGCACTGAAGAATCAGACACACTCCTGGATCTTGTAACAGCTGGAGACTTTAAGTTATGAGATGCTGTCCCAGGTGACATACTGCTGCTTGCACTATGTTCACTAAAAACATTAGGTGATTGTGCCATGTGTGTAAATGAAGCAGACTGGCAGGGTTGCTCCCACGTCCTACAGTATGCTTTCCGTGATGATTCAGGAGAAAGATGTTGGCTTACCCCTTCAATTGAATCTGGTGTTCCAGGACCCGATGCTACTGGAAAAAAAAGACGACGCACATGAGAGGCAGTAAAATTATTTTGTTTTTGTTTAACAATATCCTCCCATATACTAAATAGTGTTTGGAGAGTTTCAAAATAAGCTTCATTTATCATAACTAAAGTTTATTTAATGTCTTTATTATTATTCAACGACCTACTTCAGAAATTTTCCCTTTCTTATTTCTAGTTTTTTTTTGTTTTTATTAAACTTTAATAAGTGTGTTTAATAAGAGTGACTACATATGTAATATTTCTATTTCTACATTAATATCTAGTCACATATGTAATAATACACAGGTAATATACGCTTATACAGTTCTGTAACCCCTTGCAGAAAAAGGTTTTCCTTAATAAGATGCTGCATCTTACCTGGCAGATTTATCGTTTGATCACCTAGGAAAAGCCGCCTAGCAATGCTTCTCCTGTACCATGCCCTTGGGAAGGCTAGAATCTCACTGAGTCGCCGCATATCATATTTAAAAGAAGCAGATCCTATATCACAGACCGCTAAGAAAGAAAAGACATATACACAACCGTAAACTCTCATTAGGAACAGGTTTTGGTAACCAAATCTAATTAACAGGTCTTCAATCTACTCAAATACT
The DNA here is from genome assembly GCA_013399115.1 of Anseranas semipalmata. Taxonomy (NCBI): domain Eukaryota; kingdom Metazoa; phylum Chordata; class Aves; order Anseriformes; family Anseranatidae; genus Anseranas; species Anseranas semipalmata. The sequence goes on from VXAA01003226.1 coordinate 501,260, forward strand.
TCTCTACCCCAGCAGTACAGCCTCTGCTATAACAAAAAACAGTTACTAAAACCTGTAGTTCTACTGAGGTGTTGCCATTTCTCCAAATCCAGTATTAGATACAAACACATTCCTTAAAGAAAAGATGTAACCTAGGAATATAAATGATGTTGGGTCCTACTTGTGTTGTATCTACCTCTTAGACTCCACATCTGAGGGCTTTAATAGCACATTAATCACAACCATTCCGCTACTTGCCCATTAACTCAGGATCCCATGTGCAGTGGGGGAAAAAAAAAAAATCTTTAAAACCCACTGTTACTTCAAGGTTCTTCGAGTATTCAGGAGTCCAGCTCTCACTGAAGCTTCATAGGCACCAGGTGGTAAGGTGGTGATATTTGACAGCCAGTAACTGAACAGAGACTGCAGAACTACACTGCCAAGTTAGACATGCAACATTGCAGCCAGAATTATGATAGTCACACACAGCAAACGTCAGGTTCAAAAAAATCATGAAGAAAGCAGCTTGTGATATAGGAGATTCAGCTGTCATATTTAATGGGCATGGCATATCATCTCTGTAATACCGCATTTAATTGTACTACGTAGTCCACTTTGAATTTTCTCCACAGGGAGATGGCTTGAATATTTCTAATTCTCATAAAGGAAAAAAAATGGTGAACATCTGTAAGAGATTTTGTAATATTCCACTAACAAAAGAGCTTTGAAATACCTGTTTCTGAAGACAGGACTATGAAAACAGGTGGTTAGTGATTAATAGACTAGGTCCAACTGAAAACTGATTTTGGAAATAAATTTAACATAAAGTTAAATTATCTTGTTTTATCGCTGTTAGAAAATGTATAAAGAGATGAATCAGCAATAACAATCTGAGTTTGTGCATAGTTCTGTCCTGAAGGAACAGCAACGTAAAAGAGCATTCATAGCTGGGCACTGGGTGGCCTGTTGAATTTCCTTCACTTGTTGCCAACTCCTGTATGTGTAGAATTATTGAAGCTTTACTGTATAGACACCGTGGACATACTGTGACTGCTTTTTGACCTAAGCAAGTTAGTGGAGTGTTTCTGTTTTGAGCCCTGGCTGTGTCCCCTCCTAACCTCTTGCCCACCTCGAGCCTACACACTGGGGTGTGCTTGAAAGAGAAAAGGCCTTGAAGCTGTGCAAGCACTGTTCAGCAATAGCCAAAAACAAAGTGTTATCAACCCAGTTTAAGCCACTAATCCAAGCCCACTATATGGGTACTGTGAAGAAAGTTAACTCCATCCCAGCCAGAGCCAGTACAGTATCAAAGTATTCAAGGGTAATATATAGTCACTTTGATATCAGAGATGTGTTTGAGCAAGCCCATTTATTTACATCAAATGAATCAGGAGGATAAAAACGTGGATCTGCAAATAGGTATTCCAAGTACACAATTCAAATAACATATCATTCCCTACTTCATTAAAACTAACAAAAAATTTACTGCATGCCTCATGTATATGGTTCTCATACAACATCTACAAAAGCTGCTGAGCGTAAAGTATGTCACTGGAACAGCAGTTCTCTGATTAGCTAAATAGATAGTATTAAAATGAAAAACACATTTACCAGATATGTTTATCAATGTAGTATCTATCTTGCTAGTAGCTTTACTTGCAGACTGACTCTCAAAAAAGGAAGAACCTCCTGAACGCCTTATTCGTGACAGGCTGACTTTCACAAACTCAAGGTTAATGCTCAAAGAATCCTTCCGACCAGTGACCGAAGTTGGCTCCTCATCCACATTACCTAGAAATAGAAAGGAAAAAGTTTAATCTTCCACGACCTTTTCAAACCTTCAGTTCAGAAAGCCATGCCAAACTTACACTACATTCACCAAAGCAAACGAAAACTTGTACTGTACCTAAGGCTCCTGATCCAGGAGTTAGAACAGTAACAGCAGACTTTTGTTTCCCAGCTCCATATGGGTGGAACACGTAAAGGGAAAAGTCGGACATGCAGGCAGTAAAGCTCAGGCCTGAAGAGCTGCTGCTAGAAGTAGTCAAGTCTGACTGACTACTGCTGTGGCGTGTTCTGCCAAGAGGACTGCCTAGTCCAGGTGATGAACCTGAAGTCAAATTTTTCAAAAGTTAGTTTTAATATGAAAACATTTTGAAACATGAAATACTGACTGATATAACAGGAATATTAAACAGACCAAATGCACATCAAATTATGCCCTTCTGGCAGCAATTCAGCTTAAATATTCTGTGTATTGGTGATAGCCTTTTATAGCAGATAACTGCATTCTTTTAGCCATGAAAAACTCCAATATACCGTATTTGAGCAAGCTTTTACAAAAGATAAATAACTGATACAATATGAAGCAATCCTGCTGAAGTCATAGTATATAAAGATAAATGTAGCACATAAAAATAGCCTTACAGTCTGTAAAAGCTTATTTTTGTTTTAATTTTAGACAAAAGAACACTATTTATGCTACAAGCTGCATAGAGTATAGTCATTCATATACATCTTACCTGGTGCTCCAGATTTACTAACTGAATTCTTTGAGCCACTCTGTGAAGTACTGCCACCAACTGACACGTTTTCTGATGGGTACATTGTACCTAACGTTTCCAGTTCTCCTCGGTTTGAAGAGAAAACAAGATCCAGGGAGGGCAACTTCAGCATACATTCAACTCTTGATACTGGCAAGCAACTGAACTTTATTTGAGAGGGCTAAAGAACAGAAAGTAAATAAAGCATTCAACTTTATAAAGTATATATTCAACTTATTTATAAAGCATATAAAATACTAAAACCATCCCAAATTTGGCTTATAAATTTGTATATATGTAGAAATCCAAGCTAATTACAATCTTTTCAGACTGGTTTTAGGATTAATAAGATAACTCTATACAAGTTCATATAGATACATTAATTCAGGGAATCCCTCCAACACCAGGAGTATTATTTGGAAACAGTTTTTAGAAAACAAAGGAATCCTGCATGCAGCAGACAACATGTACACACCCCTCTTCTCCTCCCCATGTCAATTCATAGTTTCACCTTATGCAAGTACTATACAGAATCAACTGACTCTTTAGCTTGGCTACATGAGATTGCATAAAAAGTTGAGAGAGGCTACAGATTGTTGTGGTTAATTTTCATAGGCATAAAACAAGTGTTTTTTTAGAAGATGTTGTTCAATTTGGGAACATAATCAAATTCGTACCATGAAATAAATGTTGTTTTAGCAAAGCAGAAAAAATAATTGCAACATCCAGATCAAGGCAAATGCTCTGAATCACTCTGCAGTAGCACTTTTCCCTCTGACACAAGAAGCCTAGACTCATCACATATGAAGCAGTATGAACACTTATGTAGATGAGAACTGTACATTGCTATATTTTCTCATTTACCATATAAACTGAGAAAATCTTTATTATTTTTGCTTTGTAATGGTACCTATAAATAATGGGTGTATATACTAGTTATGAAAGATAGTTTCAAAAAAGAAGTCCAAAAGAGACAAGGAAGAAGTAATGATTAAAAATGCTTGGAACTTCTGTGATTTCTCAGAATGACTCATTTCTTTTAGTCTCCATGGGACTGAAAGATGTCAGAACTTCTGCTGAAAGAAGTCTTATTTATTATCACACTAAACATCAGTATCTCAAAACAGGCACTTGAAAATTTTATTTTTTAAAAAACAAACTTAGAAACAGATTGTCTCAAAGACCGTGACTGAAGTTATTTACTACACTAAATGTTGAGTTAAAACCTCACCTGAACTCGTACATAAACCACCACATCTACAGGGAAGGATGAATATGCTGATGTCGACGATGATACTAATGACGTTGTGGACTCTTCTAATTGATCTTGTATATCAAATTGTCCCATGTCTTCATCTTGCGAACTAACAGCTTTTCACAAGCACAAGAACTCATTAGAGAGTGGAATTTTGAGAAAATGCAGCTCAATGCCACCAGAAGACAAAGAAAATCTAGAATACCAGAATGTACTAGAATACACAGATGCAACTTACCTGTGTAATTCCTTTCAATTGGTGTAATTGGAATGGTTTCAAGAGCTTTCTCTAGAAAGTCCAGTAAGCATGGGCTAATCACCATTTCCTCCGGCAATGACTGGAGTGCAACCCATGCATATAGTTTAGCAGTTTTCACTCCACCACTTCCTTTCCCTTTGGCTGCAACAGTTGAAAGATAAATTGGTCTAATGTAATACCATTCAACTGTAACTGATACACATTAGAATATACTTCACAACTAACAGCTGCTTCCTCTAATTTTCTGTATCATCATCTGAAAAGGCATAAATCAGATCAGTTAGAAAAAATTAAACCGTAAGACTTTGCTAAGAAAACTGTGTAAAAACAACTATTAGTCTGTCATGCTTGATTGTAATTGCATCGTGCTTGTTCTTCATGAAGCACTCTTACATCTTTTTCACCATTTTTTTTTTAAATAGCACTGCAATCATCCACACAAAATTCTTCTCCATATACACAATATAAAGTAACCAGAGCTGACTGGAAATGAAAGACGATTTAGGAAAATGAAATACATGAGCTTGGGAAGAATGCCAGTTTAAACAGACAAAAAAAATTAAGATTGAAATTGTAAATTACAAGTCCTACTATGTTTATGCAAAGTATAACTGACGATTCTAAACCTGCGTTTTTAAATGCTTGGAGATAGCAAGAGTATAAATGAAAAGACTGCTGTCTTTTAACACGTGGAAGAGGCAGGCACTTGGAACCATGCTGATCAAAAATATAAAGATATTTTTGGCAAATTATGCATAGAAGTTATTAGAACCAGCTCAATTACTATCTGTATGAAATACCATAATTAGAATGGAGATAAATTATATCATTTATATTTAAATAAGATATATTGATTTGAAACTCTCCAAAGAAAATATAAACATTGAATGACTAAAAGGGAGCTTAAAAATCCTTTTATTTACTAAAATAAGCAGCACTGAATTTTCATGCTACATAAACTACATAAACATATCCAGTCCCTCTAACTGTTTAGATTGTCCTATCTTGCCCTTACTGCAGACCAAAGACAACAAGAGAAGGTGGTTTCCATTCAAGGGGAAAAAGTAATATAAATACTGTATCAAAACAAATCAAAACTAATTAATATTTATAAAAATATTTTATAACATATATTTATACTTTATAACACATATTTAATATATTTTTTTATAATTTTAATATTTTTGTTTAAAAATACATAGAGAAACTAATTGCAATCCCTAGCTTTGGGAGACACTCATATCATCCTACAAGTGTAATTTCCAGAAGTCCTCCCAAATGTAGAGCTTACAGATGCAAAACAACATGATTCAGTAACTGAACATGACATGATAAAAATTCAAAAGGCAAATACTGGAAAGAAATTAGGTAAATACAGAACAAAATTGAGGAAAAGTAGTATAAACCAAGATAACACAATATTCAGTAATCATGAAGAGGATGGACGTTTAAAGGAGCAAGAGCTAATGGCTAAACAGCATAGATAACATGGAGGAAGGCGTCACATTTCACTGTTCTCTCCCAGCATCTCAGCTGGTTTTATTAAACAAAAAACTTTGTTCAGTTATTAATTTTTCCTGCTCAACAAATTTGACAAAGTTTTGACCTTGTTTTTAAAGTGATATTCAAATGCCAAAGGAGAAGAGTGAATGTCTCAGAAGTTGGAGGTGCAATCTACATACCTCTAGATCTGTAACAACAGGCTCCTACATGAAAACAGGAATAATCTGAGATAAAAATGGAAGCTTTAGAACTCATGTTATTCCAAATCATGGTTATTTAAGGGACTGCAACAGTTGAGGACATTAGTCTGCTATTTTGGTTAATACAAATACCTTCAATACAAATACTGCTTTCTGGAATTGGGTTATTCCATGCAGTACTGACAAAACTCAAAATTCCAGAAAGCAGTACTTTACACATTACTTGTTTGGGAAAAAGCACTGGAAATCTTAAAGTATTCTTCAAATTGTGTGATGTATGGAAGCAAGAATTCATCTGATTTATTTTTTTCTTGGATTATGAAAAATAAAGTAATCAGCATTCACTTTCACACAGATACTTCAGCTTTGCTTTCCAGTAATAAGCTTTACCTCGTTAAATGAAAACTGGGAGAAGGCAGTATCAGCCTATCACTGTGATATGGTGTCTATGACAGTTATTACTGAGACTGGTTTGTCAAGAGATTTCTTGAAAAGCAGCTTTATGAACTGCATTCGTGCTTCCGTTATCAGATTTCTGCAGCCAAAAATTAAGATTTGATAAATACCGTTTTTTGGCAATGTACAGACAGATCTAAAGGTGGTAGATTATATGAAGGAAAAACATATATCCTTGATAGCTTTAGAAGGTTATTGTCTATAAGTACCTGATGGAATGGGTGGGGGTTGGGGAGGAAGTAAGGTGTTAGTCTTGCTGTGGATAGTGCTAGATAAAGGAGGAGATGTGGCAGTATCTTTCATACCATACAGCTTGGACTCTTTGGAAAGGGTTCTTGGCAAAGAAGATCCTCGAGAAGTATTTGGCGATTCAGTCTTTAAAGTCTTAGAGTTGTAGTGCAACTGAAAGCAAAGAAAGATTAATTTACTTCATATAAGTAGCTCGATTTCTGTACAGGAGTTTTGTGTCACTCCTTCCTTTTTTTTTTTTTTTTTTGCATTATTTACAAAAATATCATTGTAAGATATGTTACATTCCAATTCACATTCTACAAATATAGCCAGTGCACAGAAAGATCTGAAATCTTTGGACAAAAGCCTGGTAAATTATAAAACAAAACAAAGAAGGAAACAGAGCAACAAAGGAAATGAACTATTTCTGTAACACCTTACACCTCCTGTGCTACCAACTATTTGTTCCTGTCCACACAGTTTTATTTCTCTATTACAGCATGATGAAAGTAATCCACTATGAAATGTCTGCATACATAAAATTGCATAAAAAAATAAAAACAACAACAACAATTCCAGGCATTCAGATCTCCTGTATGTGGATAATACACTGTCAATAAAATTAAAGAACGTACTAAAAGCTGTAGATAATGTATAATTATTCCTAAATTTGATAAAAGCCAACGGGCAGGACCTGAGGCATAACTCTCATCTCTGATGATAACCTGGAATACTGGCAGATTGAATTGACTAGAAAAGACAGGCTGTCTCATTTGAAGAGCATCTGATTTATGGCATTGCCTCAAGTCAGTAGCATGAAGTTTCTCTGCACCAGTGATCTATTTTTCCTCTTCTTCATAGGATTTCAAATCACAAATACAAGAACATGAAAGCTTTGTATGTTACGTGGGCCAACTACTAAGCTGCCCTTCCTATCAGTTACAGACACCAAACAGAGATTCCTTTATTTAAAAAGGGCATACAATATAAATTCCCTGTCAGAGAACAAAATATCCAATACGAATGTCTAATTTTAGACACCAAAACATTAATGGAACTGAATTCTTTTCATTATGTAATATCACACACACAATTTGTTACAGAGCTTCATTTGACATAGCTCTATTTGTGATGGTACAAACAAGCTTTTGATTTTTTTTTTCTCTAAGAAAATGAGGAGAAATCATCCATCAGTTTTCAATGTAGTACTACAGGAATCATTTCTATCTCAGCAGTATCCACAGAACTGAAAAGATTTTGGTGAGGTGCTCTGTATAGACGAAATTGCATATACCGCAAGAATGGATATACTCTGAAATCACATTTCAGCAGAGAGAAAGACTCAGTGTTTCCCTGCTCAGTTATACTCTGCTTTTACCTTTACATCCACCCCAGGAATATAAAACACCGTTGTTTCCACATCACTAGATTTTGTCTGTAGAGATGATGGCACTTTCTTGCCAGCAAGTAAGTGAGTAGTAGATGCATAATTAGTTTGAAATTTCTTCTTTTTTGAAGGAGACTCTTGATCCAAACTTCTGGAACTCCGATCATAGCTCCTAAAATAAATATATTGCATGTTATTAATATAAACTTAATACTTTTTATTAAAAACAGTATATTTTCTGGTAACAAAAAAATAGAGACTTCTAAAACAAAATGTGTAGTATCAATTACATATGGAAGCATATCAATATCTGCTTTCTTCTTTATTTTCTGTGACCTCTACTCCCCTTCTGTCTGCCCTCTCTGGTTTTACTGTTTTTATTATGAGATTATTTCAAGCAGTAAAATCTACAAAATTGTTAAAATTGAGAAAATTTTCAAATAAATTAGAGAAAAGACGTCCAATCTCTTTACTCTTACAGTCAATTTCATCTACATTACCCAGCACTATCTAAGAACAACTCCTTGATGTGCAGAAAACACTTATTGATTTTCCTTCTCTGTTGTAAAGCCCGTCTTCATATAAATTCATATGAGATTCTTTTTCCTTGTGTATCTCAGAAAAAAAGTGTCATGGGAAGAGAAAAACCAACTTGCTTTATAATTACAGATCTTCTATGTATACCTCTCAGTAAGAAAGAGAATTTCTCAGTTGTTCCTATTTCTTAAAATTAGAGTTAAAACAAGTAAATCTTATTTCTTTATACTATACTTATTAAGAATAATCTTTGTTGACAAGTAATGAGTTTCTTAAAATTCACAAATACATAAATATCATATCAAATTTAGAAAAGGAATGTAATGCTGCCACTAGATTCCCAACCGTATACACATGAAAAAAGAAAAGAATTTAAAAGCTGAAAACTCATTAAGATCAGAAGCAAAGCGTTCATGTCACATCACCTCAGATTGTTTAAAAAAGAACATTTAACTAAGCAAAGCAATGTGAGAATATTAGCATGCTTTTACAATCAGGAAAGAATGGGAGTCCTCAGAGATCATGAGGAACTACACAGCCCACTATTAGTCAAACCATTATGTTGATTCATGAAGTTGTGAAGTTAATTCTTTGGAGGCTGAAAAAAATAAAAAAGAATCCACGCACTTTGAAAGCCTTAAATTTTGTTTATGGAAGATAAAATGATTTAAAAGCCAAACAAAAAAAACAGATGAGAGGCATATGCTGATTCTTGCTAAAGAAATGCAACCCCCTGTGCCATACTCAGGCATGACAATTGCAACTTGTGGTGATGCTATGATGTAGTGATAGTTACTAGGAATAAAGTGATGGCAGAAAACTAATGTATACATCTTCCATGCTTCTCAAACAGGTTGGTGCTTAAGAATCATTAATTATTGTGTATGTGGTAATAACTTAAGTGATGGAAATACCAGGATGGATTTAACAGCTAAAGCAGAATAAAGCTTCTGTTCTTCACAAAGCAACTATGTAACACATCTCTTACCTTCGTAAACTAATGTCATCATGTTCTTGCTGAAGTGTTGTGGGGTGCAGTACACATTTTCCACAATCAATTTCAACCCTGATATCAAGTTCAAAGTCGATGTTTCTCTCTGTGGTTGTGCCAGTCATACTTCTGTTTGTAGGTGTTGTTGGCCAGCGCTCAGTGAAGAGTTGGTGGACAGCAGCAAAGCCTGTTGCTTTCTTGCGAGAGGTACTCCTGCACCAGCACAATAATGGATTAGATATTAGCACAGCATGTGCCTCAACGGATGGTAGGAGGACATCCTAGACTATGTCCACACTAAGTATATAATATTTTAAGAAGTTTTCTGGAAAAAGCCTTATCTGATATACAGCAATACAGTGATCCACCTTCCATAAACACATTTCTAAGTATCCCTTCTTAGGCTAGGGTACTACAAAGAACTATGCCCTTCTTAGGCTAAATTCTAAATCAAGAAAAGCTATGAAAATATATACAATATTTTTTTATTTGTAATATGATGCTCACATTATTACATCCACTTTGCGGAGCTATAATCATTGGTTAAGACAAAGTTAAAGCCATGTTTTAACAAGCCTGTCATTTGTTCCCATGAAAACCTACCCTGTGCCTGAAAAAATTCACTTTTTAAGTTTTATTCTGCTTCCAGTCCTGAAATTTCTAACAGCTGCCTCTTTATAAAGAGCAGCCACCTTTTCAGATCAGAATTCCTTACAATTACCTCTCATGAAGACAACTTCCCTGGTCTTCCACATATACACTTCAGGAAAAATTCAATCCTTCATCAGTAACAGTTTTTCATAGAATCATAGAATACCCTAAGTTGGAAGGGACCCACAAGGACCATCGAGTCCAACTCCTGGCTCCACACAGGACCACCCAAAAATCAGACCCTGTGTCTGAGAGCGTTGTCCTAACGCTTCTGGAACTCCAGCAGGCTCAGTGCTGTGACCATGTCCCTGGGGAGCCTGTTCCAGTGCCCGACCACCCTCTCGGGGAAGAACCTTTCCCTAACACCCAGCCTGACCCTCCCCTGTCACAGCTCCACGCCGTTCCCTCGGGTCCTGTCGCTGTCCCCAGAGAGCAGAGATCAGCGCCTGCCCCTCCGCTCCCCTCGTGAGGAAGCTGCAGGCCGCCATGAGGCCTCCTCTGCTCTGGGCTGAACAAACCAAGGGACTCAGCCGCTCCTCATACGTCCTCCCCTCTAGGCTCTTCACCATCTTAGCTGCCCTCCTTTGGACGCTCTCTAGCTTTATATCCGTTCCACATTGTAGTGCCAAAAAGATTTTTTTAGACTTAAAATTTAGTACACTTAAATTCAATATTTCAAATTAATTTTTTAAATTTCCACATTCTTCCTTGGGACCATTACTTACGGTGGTTTCCTATAAAAATATGTCCTCTCTCTTTCATGGTCATCATCCTTCTCAGAATCGTCGCTGCTTGACGATAAGCTGTCATCCCGACGTCCTTCTTCAGGCTGGAAGGGAATGCCAGGTGAGAAGACTGCTGGAGTTTTGGGTGAACCAAATACTGAACATGAGCCTTCACTAGTAGATGAGTAATGGGAGGGACCATCAATAGTTACAGACAACAGGTCCATTTCTGTCTCCTCTGGAAACTGATTGTAAAAAGACAAAGAGTAATTAAATTTCTACAGATATTTCAATCAAGAACGCATTAGATAGCTCTGGAAATAAGAAAAGGAAGAGTGCTATGAGAAACTCTCAGTCCCAAGTTCCTCATAATACAGTGATATCAGGTATAGAAATTACAAGATGGATTATGAAAAAAAGAAATGAAAGCTTGCTGTGGAGACATTTGCCATCACCTAGTGATTGAGCTCAATCTGTTAGCTAAAGATGTATCATGCTCTGATCAATTCATACAATCAGAAGGAATGGAAATATTTCATGTAAATTTTAAAACTAGTTTGAAAGAAAAGAACAAAAGGAAAAATCATCAGCCTCGCAAAGGGGTGAAGTACCCAGAAGCGTTAGTGAGGTGTGCATGCAGAATGCTAACACAGAATGTACAGTCTCATTTTGCAATGTGGGGCTGATCTCTGACAATGTTGGACAAAAGTGCTTTGACATGAACTGAACTTCAGGCCACATTTCCAAAATGGGCCTCCTATTTCTCCCATAAAGCACGCCACAACAAATTTTCAAACGTTAACTTCTATAATATGCATGTGAAAAAAATATCTAAAAAATTAACACCAGCACTACCTACACAGTGTTACTATAGAGCTACACAGTCGTCATCTGCAAATTCAAATGAGAGCTGTGCTGAACTTAAGAACTGGCATTATAATGTCAATAAAAATTTGGGAGATTGGAGAGGGAGGAATATTCAACATTTGACATTTTTAAGTATTTGATAACATTTTACTACACCATCAAAACTTAACCTGAGCTTTTATATATATAATTATATATAATATTTATAATAATTTATATATTATACAAATATCTAAATATTATATATTATATGTATTATATTATATATAATATAATACATATAATATATAATATTTAGATATTTGTATAATATATAANTAATATATATATAATATATAAAAAAGCCTCTATATTTTTATATATAAAAGGTAGGATAGCTTTTATGTAACAAAAAAGGCAGGATGGTGAAGTTATTTAAATGTGTAAAGCACATTTCTACATTTCATTTCTCCTTCCCCCTCAGAAATCAGGATTTATTTCCTGAAAGCGTGAGGTGAATTGGAAGGTATAAAAGATATGTTGCTATCTCTGAAGTTGTTTGGGGGTTTCTTGTTGTTTTTATGTCTTTAAAGAAAAAAAAAAAAAACCTTTGATGTTATCCCTAAACAAGTTTTTTTTTTAAAGCATTGAAAAAAAATCAGTTTGTTTTGTGTATTAAGTTTTGAAACATTGCTTCCTCACTATTACTTGAAAACATCTCTCTTGGCATTAAATATAGGAATTCCAACAGAATAAAGTGTGAGGAGACATCCTCCCACCTAGCAATTATTTTGTACTGGTGTTGATGCCTGCAAATTCCGAACACAATCTAACAGATGAGGACACCTGCACACACTAAAATCCTCTTCTAAAGCCCATTAAGTCTAAGCTTGTGTAACTTTATATCAGCCTTGATCAGTCTTCACGAACATATGAGCAAAAGTCCAATAATTCATCTTAAAAAGGTTACTAAGTTTTAGGTCTACATAAGGATAGACCTGGATAATTCATCAACAGCCTTCTTCTGCTTACTTTACATAGTTAAATATTTCTAGATTTGATATACATTCTGTTTAGCTGCATGCTAAAGAGATGGAATACTGAAAAGCAGCTCCCTGCAAGATAAATTAGTTCTCCAGCAAAGATTGTTTCTTCTCAGAAATACCTGAAAATACCCTTCCCCTGGACAGCTGGATTGTTGTGCAATCCCCAAAACTGTTTTATTCAACTTAATTAGAAGTGAGAAGAAAAATAAAAATTAAAACAATTACAGTAATCTCAACCCTGGAAGAACAACATAACAGGAACATTTTTAAAATGAGAAAACAGGAACTAAAACAAAATTGAAGATTCAACAATCAGTTTCAAACACACAAAAAGATATACCTGTAGGGCTATAGCAAACTTACTAATACCTATTTCCAAAAGTTTAAATATATTTAAACACAAACAGGACTAGATGATTTTTACACACGTGGTAAAAAATTCCAGCAGAACTGTATGACTATTATGTCAGTCCAAAGAACCTAACAAAATTATTCTAATATTTTCCCTAATGTTTCAATTAATTGCTATGTTAAGAACTCAAAACACATCTATCTTGTGTCAAAACAAACCTGTCTTCCAAACATCAATGATTCGAGGCACACACATGCAAAAACATACAAGCGATTCAGGTCTGTCTAGGTGTACCCATCTCACAGAACTTGTGATCAAATGGCACAGGATGTACAATTATATGGCATATAAAGTAATTCTTACAGAATCCTGTATGTTGAAAGTTACTCTTGGCCCAGGAGACGCAGCATCTACCCGGATATCTGGGAGATCTTCACTGTCTCCTAGTCGAGAGCTATAAGCAAAAACAAAACACAGCATCTTGTTTAGTTTTCCTACAGGATTTCATGTTCATGCAAACATTTACCTACACAAATATAAGGCAATAAGAAAGTATAGTCAGTACTCGAGATTTTGTTAAGAAAGCAAGTATTAAGTCATAATTGGAGCACTTAGGGTACATGAAAAGGAAAAAGGAGGGGTGAAGGAAAGAGAAGGAAGCTACACATTATTTGGCCTGTAGTCTATCGCTAAACAATATTTGCCTGATTTACCTATGTAACTTTTTCAGTCCTGAGCCAACATGCAGAAATTACAGAAAAGTAAGATATACGTGATCTATCATATAGTACATAAAACACGTTGGCAGATTATGTATTTTCTGAAAGTGAAATTAATTATTTGGCCTTATATACATACTACTTTTCATTCACAACCAAAGTACTTAAGTTTTTCCACAGCTTTGTTTCTTATGATCCTAGTCAGAAGAATAATTTACAAAAGCCCAATTAAATTTTGTATACAATTTCTGGTTCTCTTCAAGTGACGTTGTAAAAAGGTAGAAAAGAGGATTTCATCTGACAGATCTTGAACTAGAACATCATACCTTCAACTGTTACTATGCTTTAATCATCAATTACACTAATTAATACAGAAGAAAGATTCCTTTTCAAAAGTACCTTGAAAAATAAACTTTTGAGTACTTTTATTTAAAGCTGGTTTTTATGCTGGAATATCTGCTGTGATATTTTTCACATCTGGATTATTTAGGTTTCCACTCACGCAAGTATTCAAATTTGAAACAAATTTTTATAAAGAATTATTGTTCTTATATTAAAAAAAAAATCAAAGATTTCTAACACCCCTCCCCACCCTTATTTTCAAATCTTTTCTATTTAATACATAATTACACAGCATATCTTTAATTCCAAATTGTGAACTTGTCAGCTGGATCTACAGAAGCAACAGACTCAAACATGGATATTCTAAAACCAAAGCAAATACTTTACTAAAAGGTGTCATTATACAACTGCAGTTTGCTCAGCAGACATTAATGAAAGAAAAAATGTACACATTATACAGGTGAGGAGACTAAAAGAAAACTATCATTCACAGACTAAAAGAATGCTCCTTCCTGTCATTACGACAGCCCTTTTTAAAAGCAGATGACTGAGAATCAAGTGTAGAAATCAAAATTATTTACACTATGCCTTCTTTCCTTATATGCAAGTTTCTTCAGCATGTCTTAAAAGCAGGATTCTATAAAAAGCCCTTTTTTGTCTAAGTGGAAACTCTCATTTGACATGCTAAGTCTGCCAAAAAAGAAGTTCCAAGAAAGGTGAAAAATTACTTTTTAGAATGAATATGCCCGTCTTCCAAAATGACCTCCTCCTATCTAGTGCAACCACATACAGCTGCTGCCTATAGTAAAAGAATTCTAATGGCCCAAATCCAATGCTCCCTCTGTTACATACGCTGTTGTTGCCATCACAGGTCTGAAATTCCCAGTTTACCTTGTTCTGTCCATTCTCTTCAGAGGTGGTCTTCCTGATGCTGAAATACTCTTTGATCGGCTGTAGCTAGGTTTGTAGCTGAGACCCCATTTGTCTTTCAAGGAAGCAGCCTAAACCAAAAAGAATATTTAAATGCAACACTGAGGTTAGTGAGAAAAACTCTGGAAAGCTAAAGTCTTACTTTACACAGGTGTGCCAGTAAAGTAAAAAGATGTTTTTGTTCCATAGTAATTAAAATGCATCTCTATCAGCATTTGCCAGCAACTTCATCTTTGCCTCTGGATAAACGTTCACACTTGCTGGAATTGTTAGTGTCCTGTGCCAGGAGAAAAGTATGCCCAAAGTTAATAATCCAACCGCTCTGAAAGATATCCTTCCTCCATACCACTGTAGCAACAGAAGAACATGAGCTAAAATGAGAACACCTGTGATAGAGCTGCAAACAAATTATTATTTGCCTTTCTTATTAATGAAGCACCATAATTGAAGCTCATGCACTAGTGCACACTGAAAATAATATTTTGCCACTTTTGTTACCAGCGTCTGGGATGCCAGCCACGTGTTTGTGGACTAGCTGCAACAGTGGTTGCTTTTTGTCCAGTTTCTTCTACTGCATATCCTTAGTAGCTTGTTTCTATTTTTAGTTAATTCTGCAAATATATTGTTCATTTATATACAGAACTCGCTTACAGAAAAGCCAAAAGGACATGTATCTATCTCTTGTGCAGGCAGTTAATGTGCTTGCATTTGCATTCGCATTCATCAGTCCAATAAAAAACCATTCTAAAATCCTCTTAGAGCAAAGAGTGAACTACATCTTTGAATACACATTTCCTGATCTTGTGAATGTGCAAATAAACCTATCTACATTATAATACTTGTAAAATTTCAATTTTTCTATCACTGTATTATAGGGGAGAAAAAACTCCTTTTCCCACCTCCTCCTAAAGCTAAAGGGGTACCTTTTGATCTTTTTCTTAATCTTCTTTTTTTTTAAAAAAAAAAAAAAAAGCATTTTCTTTGCTTTAACTAACAGCCAAAAAAAGAAATATGCAATGTAAGTGCTATCATATTTTTTAAGTTAATTCATACTGCTCACCCTCATACTGGATCGACGCAGCTTTTTTCGAACATCTCGGCGGATATCATTCACAGCCACTGATTCCAGTTGCTGATAGCGCTGAATTTCTTGATTTATAGTTCCTTCACTTGCACCTAATTTTCTGGAGATAAATTATGACTGAGTTATCTTCAAAATAGGTAGCACTATTTTCACCATTTCAAAATCTATGTGGCAATGATGTTCTGCCTTCCCTGGAAAATATCTCATTTTCTCATTTTTTCAGTAGTTTCATCAGTGCCAAATATAGCTTCAGAAGATTTATCCTTGTTTCATGATACAACTTTTTGTTAGGTATATTTTGTCCTTGAAGAGGACTCTGCTTTTAACATTTCCGTCTCCGAATCAATTAGCAAAGCAGACAGAGAACACAGAACAAAGTAGCATGCAAGGAGACCCCAAACAACAGTTCTAACCTGATGCTAAGGTGGAGAATAAGAATGGTTATGCAACTCTCTTATTTCACAAAGCACTACCTGTAACACTAGATTTAAGAACTTCCTATATGCTTTCAATCATGGAACAGTTGTTTAATTAAGAACAAACATAATGGGCAAATCTGAGAATTCTCAGAAGAACGAAGAAAAATCCTTCTGTTGTAACAGTCCAAAGTCCTGTCACATCAATGACATCCTTCTATGGAAGACTACCTTCTGCAGAAAAACAAGAAACACACCACTAAATTTAGAAAACTCTGTAAAGTATCTGCTATTCTGGAAGAATCATACTTTACTGTACTTCTTGTACACTGAGAAGAGAGACCCAAAACATAATTTTGATTCTTGAACTCACATTAGAAGAAACATTTAACCTAAATCCAAAGTTCAGATACAAATGCTCTGTTAATGCTGACAATGTTATTCCAAGCACACAAAGTAAAACATCTCCACTTTATTATTTAACACATAATTACCATATATAATTTTTTCTTAGGGAATCAGAAAGGACTTTTCCCCCCCTCCTTTTTTTTTTTTTTTTTCCTTACCACGTATCTTGCAGTGCTGTGGTGGTCAAGTGGGATTTGATACTTAAAAAAAAAAAAAGAAAATAGTCAGCTGCAGTTTATTATTCCCAATCTTTGTGTGAGTTAAAGCAAAATTCAACTTACTTTAAGTCATCAATAACTTTAGCTTGCTCATTGAGTTCTCTAATATCTACTAAACGTTTCACAAATTTTCTTCCTCGCTGTTCTCCAGTTTGGAGACTGGAAGCTCCCTGCCGTCGGTGATCAACAATCTCCTATTTAAAATAAAGATTTAATTAATGCCCTCATCAAACATTGGACATGAGTATGATTTAACAATACAGCGAATTTCACACCTTAAAATTTGGACTAGTGCATGCAAAAGAATCATTTTCAACTCAAAAGGCAGCTGATTGGAATTCTTCCAGTGATCCAAACCCCATCATTCAGTTAGACACACTGCAACTACTACATACATGTCCCCATGAGCAGGATCTGCCTGCTTTCATATGTGATCTGCTAGACTGAAGAGGATCACACTTCGCTGACCCCAACAGATATTCTACAGGAACAGAGTATCGATGGTTTGGGGGGCTCAAACCCAGCAGGTGATTTACAATCCGCTGCCCAAATGTTAGCTTGCGTGTATCTCCACATAATGAACCTCCACCTGATTTCTAAACAACAAACAGGAACATTAGTGTTCTGGGATGTTTTCACCATCGGCAAGCAGGAGACATTTAAGACAGCCATTAAAGAACACCTGTTAAAATAGTTTTATGTGAAACCAAAAAACAAGGTTAGCAGCATATTGGGTGGAAGTATCAAAAAAAGTTTTTCTAATTTGCTTATGTTAGTAACTCTATTGTTAAAAAGAACTATCTATAGCCACAGCTTTTCCAATTCAGGTTCCTGAAGTTAGGTATTGTATCTCCATGTTTCCAAATCCAAATTTCTATGTAACACAGTAGAAATATGTTCTGTGACTTCTTGCCTTTGAAATACCATTTTAGAAAGCTAACACTTTTTTTATTTGGAACATGAGTTATATGAGCCATAGAGTCTAGCATGCTGAACTCAAAAAAAAACTCAAGATTAAGACCCTTCCATTTAACTGAAAACTTTATCAAGCCTTTTTCAATCAATAGCACTATTGGTTGATTCACTTACTGCATGTATAGTAGGAGACATAGTGTCAACTTCATCCTCATCTGACAGGTCAGCTATGTTTACAGAGTTGAGGTCAGCAATATCATCAATATCTTCTTCTCCTGTCAGCGTTGTGAGGGTGTTGCCTAAAGCATTCAGTCTTTTCCCAATGTTTGGATCCATATGGACATCAATACCACACATCTTCCATAATACATTCAGTGTCCAGGTTCCAGCACTACTACTTTCTGTATTTAAAGAAAAAAATATATATATAATACTTAGCCAGTTTTTCCTCTTGCAAAAAAAAAAAAAAGACAAAAACACATTTAGTTCTGCATTAGACAAAACAGCGTGTATCAGATATGAAACACTGTCTTTTCTGCCCACTTGGGAATAACTGATGAAAATCTATTCCAGGGCTGAAATGCTTGTTGTAACTATTTCATAGCTACTAAGTTAATATTTATTAAAAAAAAAAAAAAAACAACACGCACATGTGTCTGTGTACACACAGACAAACCTAATGCAAATAAATACCCTTCAGACAAAACGATGAGAGAGCATCCAAAACTTTGGCTCTTACAGTTGCAGCCAAGTACACTATTTCAGAACAGGATTTCTAACAGTGGGAAGTCTAAAGGATGTCCATCTGCATGAAGAAATGCTGAGTTTTTTTCCTCTTTTTTAAATTTATTTTTATTTTTTACCGTTTTGAGTCCTTGAATAATGATGCTGGAAGATGTTATAATATACATATAACATGTCTGTCAAATACCATGTCTTCCTTGGATTCTTCTAATGGGTGCCACCTTTCAACATCAAAATGCAGAACTTAAAGCAGAACTACACATTGTTTTTCTTTCTAAATTAATTCATCCAGTTTTTCTCCATTCAGAATTCCATCCAAGGTATATGTTTAATAATTGCAGCATGTGTTTTATTTTTATGCCTCCTCAACACATAAAAGCAAGCTTTTCTGTGGGATCATCATAAGCAAAGCTATGGAGATAGAAGACATCGCAGATTCAACGTCTGGGCAGACAGATAAGAACCATCAAGCAGCAGGTATGACGACTAAGACAGACAGCGTCAGGTATTTTTGAAGCCTTTGGAGACTGTCAGAATTCAGCAGGAGAGACTAGGCGTAGAGGGAGTTTGGGAAGAAAAGGAGATGTCTCTGGAAGGACAACACCGCTGTTACATAGGACTATTCTCCAACCAAGGAACAAAATCATACAGACTGTTTCCCTAGAGATAAAAACCTAAAACCAGTGTTGCTGATTGGACTTAAAACCTGGAATAGCTTGAAAAGATAGAGCAGATAGAAGCAGAGTAGTTTAACAAAAGAAAATAAGATACTAAGAAAAAAAAAGAGAACAAAGAACACACAAAACCCACAAAAAACAAAAGCACCAATTAAATTACAACATGGTTATCAAAGGATTTATTTTTCATGTTTTATGAATGATTTATATAGCAATTTAATTATTAAAAAAGTATATTACCTGCTGCAGCTTGTCCTGTTGTCCTAGAACATACTTCATATGTACCATCTGGCACAACACCTACATATGAAGCACATACACCGGTTAGGCAGATAAGAGTCAAAGTTGCTTTAGATCAGCCTTTCCAAATTCCCCCTCAAGTCTCTTACCCTCCACAATTAAAGTAGTGTTGGATTGGAGTTTTAATTCCCATTGAATGACTTCATTCTTATTTGGTAAAGTGAATTTACGTGGTAACATCCAAGTTTATATCAACTTGAAATTCCATATATATGTTAGGAACTTCAGCATGATGTAAATGAAAATTACATATATGATAAAACACTGAAAACTTATTTGGATCTTATGAGATTACATAAAAGCTATACATCTAACTCTTCCAACATCTCTCAGACAAAACTTAAAAATTAAAGTTTGTGATAAGACAGAGTAACAAAGCTCTTAATAAAGGAAAGCAACATGCTTTAACAGTAGTACAACCTTTTAGACACACATTATTTTGCTTTCAACAGGCCAAAGTACTTTCCTTACCTTTGTGGGGAAAGATCAGCAGTTTTAAAAGGCACAGGAAAGGGTAAAAGGGGATTTATATCTGAAATACTATTGTGCAGTACGAAATCACAGCCACTTACATGCATTCATGACTAGATCTCCTCTTATTTCTGGTTTCCAGTCATCCCAACTTGTCTCAAAGCCATCAGCAAAGCGGATACAGAAGTTTTTGAAGTGACCTTTGCTAACCAAAGACTCTGAGGAGCAGGCAGTGATTAATGTGCTTTCAATGGTCAGGACTAAAGCAGAGCCAGTGTCAAGATCTGCAGTGTGGTTAGACTGGAAAAGAAAATCAGAGAGAATTTACTGAAGATTGCAAAGACAAACATTATTAAATGCATATACAATATCACTTTATCTGTCCCTATTAGAAAACTGATCCTTTTCCCCCATCTTTTTCCTTCTCTGCATAAAGTTTCAAAAGCATCTCATCTGACCATATGATAACTTGAATTGCTGTTTTCTACTAAACACAACGCCTATGTTGTAAACATATTAGGGCACTGGGAGTCAAGCTCATCTGGAAAAGGAAAGAAAATCCACATTTGATCATGGATAATCAAGTGCTATTAACCATATGATCTCATGACCACAGAACAGAAACTCAGGGCTTGATCCTCCTCTCCAGATAGTTTTTTTTCCCCTGCAAAAAGAGTCGTACATAAGTTTGATTGAACAATGATGAAAAGTAGTTTTAAGTTTTACATATTTTTTGTACTTATTTTGTTATCTACAATGATGTAGTCTTGAATACACAGATGGGCTGATTAATTTCCAGTCCTTTTGTATACAACTGTCTATAATTTTGTTCACCTGCAAAAAAGCCTACATACTCCCTTTTATAAAGCTATAATTCTTTTGATCCAGCATAAGTATTGTAAACAGGCTATTCCATATACAACTTTATTAAGACTTCATAAACCAGATTTTTTATTTTTTATTTTTAAGAATTTACTAATATTTTAAACATAAAAGCAGAAAATGCCACCTGCTTTGTCCATAGCTGCCAGATACAAGATTAAGCATCAAAATGTTCTGTCATTACGAGTCCTATGTTATTGGCCTCATTACTCCTTTACATATCAACATATGATTACTATTTCTACATCATTAAAATGATTCATTCTTGTTCTGGAATTATTTCCCATTAAAAATATTCCCTATTCAACATAGAAACAGTCTCTGAATCCAAGGTTTTCTCTCAAATCCATCTAACATTATCTACCCTTATAATTCTCCATTGCTTTGTATATTTTTTTCAACCGCTGTCAACTGTCAGTGTAGTATCTCCAATTGTTCACTTAAGAGGTGCAGATCACACCTTTACCTTATATATGAAGCGACAGACATAAATGCAGTCATTTCTAAGAAAGGGAGAACAAAAGGAATACAGGTCTGCAAAGAATTGTTCCTTAACTGAGAATAAACATACAGATTTTCAGAAAGCTACGACCACCAATTTGGCTACTTTCCTGTCCATCTGAAGAAAGAATCAATATACCAATTTAAATGTCAGAACTAGATGAATGTCTTGGATCACGATGCATTGGTTGTCAAGAAACTCAGAAAACTGCACAGCCAGTGAAAAAGGAGCTGCATGGCCACAAAGCATGACACTTCAGATGCGTTACTGAGCCATTCATCATTAAACTTAAGACCAGAAGGGATTCTAGAAACATAATACAATGTACATTCCCTTACAGAATAAGTTGCATTAATACACTGCACAATGCACTGTGTAGGCATTACTTTAACATAGAAACTAGTTAAGAGCACATTAAAAACACATTATCGAGTATAACTTATTAGACTTTCCCTGTACTACAATGATACACTTTGTCAATGACTGCATTTTAAATCTGTCTATAACCCAGTCTACGTTCTTAAATGAAAGTAACTGTTTGAAAAAACAGATATATCAAGTAGTTATTCATACTGTCATTCCTTGTTTTGATTAAACAAAAACTGATCAGTTTTCAAAGTCTTTCTATTTATAATCATAAGAAAAATAAAGGATTAACTGGAATTTCTGATGTAAGCTTTCAAGAAAATACAATCCATTTGAAACATTTCCAAGGACTTTCCAAAATGCTGTGCCTGTGTGTGGTGTAAATGAGAATCCAGTACATTTCCCCAAAACAGGGGCACCAAATGAAACAATGCATAACCTAGTCCTTTCATAAATGAGAACACCACTTCCATCATGAGCAGCGTCATTAGTGCAGTTATCAGCATCCCATGAGTTTTACGTTGGTGTGATGAAAAAGTATGTTTATGTACATAAAAGCCATATCCCACATACAAATGGGTATTTAACAGAGTACTAATAGTCACATTGCTTCAGCTACTTTGATTACCTGAGGTGTGTTTGTGATGGGCAGGCAAATTCCTAAGTCATTGACAGTCAGCTGAAGAAATAGGGTCCCAAAAGCCTGCGCAGAGGTTTGTTGGATTCCAGGCAGCATATCTACTACTTCTTTTGTGGCCATATGAATATCTTTATGCAAAGCCATTCTCTGCTCATTCCAGTTGTCATATGCAGCCTTGTAATTCAGCCAAAATAGCACAGCTTTACGAAGAAACCAGAAATGATTAATTGAAATGAACATATACAAAAAAAATGCACATTCACTAAAATATTTTTTTCCTCCATTTTTACTGTTTCTCCATTATTTATAGACTATGGATGTGTAACAATGGACGTGAGCGCGCACACACACAGGATGCACTGAAGAGGCTCATGCCACAAAGGACAAGACCAAAGATGATCATTTAGTATCTCAGTTAACACACTAAAATATGGAAAATAATGCTGTTCTCAGCTTTATATAGGCTTACAAAAGCAACTTCCTCCAAAACACCTGAGAACTAATCACTTCAGCAAATGGAATTTTTGACATTAGGAATCACTGATCTGTTGGCATGCAGTAGATCTCCTAAATTTCTCAGCTAGTTTATTTTACCCAACATTTTGATTTGTTTTGAAATAAACTACATCTTCAATAATCAAGCCTCTTTGCAAAAAATCATAGCTTGCTCAGTATGAAAACAAATTTGTAGCAATTGTCTCTTCCATACCTCTGTCAAAGGCCACAGGCTGAGCAAAAACAATTGGTCTGTTCAGAGTAATAAGGACAGCCTCTCTATCTGATGAGCCACTGATTTCTTCTCGGAGAGCATTTCTTAATCCAATTCTTGTCTTAAAATAGGCAACTTGATGAAAGTCTGATCCAGCTTCTTCATAAACCTTAGAATGTGCAAAAATGGGAAAGGAGAGCAGTTTGTGGCAGAGGAGACGGCAGGGAGGGGGAAAAAATAAATTACTCTATTTGACAAAAAGTAAGATTACAACAAGAAACAAAAATCTCTTCTTTCCCCTTTTTCTCTCCTATCCAAACCGCTTATGAGGATATTCAATTTCCTTCCATTAGACTGTAATCACACTGCTATTTTTCGTATTTATCATAAAATGTTACAGTAACTACTTATATGTCCAGATCCTTTATTGTGACAGTACATTTATAGATTCTAAGATTTGTATTTGTTTGCTTCTAGGCATCACAAAATATTTTTGTATCATAGAATTGGTGATTACAGGTAACAATGGGTTTAAAAATTAAAGAGCTAAAATTGTCAGACTAAGACTAAGAGCTTAGTGACATGGTTTAATGGTGGAATTGGCAGTGCTAGGTTATAGGTTGGACTAGATGATCTTAGAGGTCTTTTCCAAACTAAATGATTCTGTGATTCTTTGAAGTCTGAACACCACACGGAAAGATGTTGAGCACTAACCTGATGTTTAACAATCTGTCCTAGTGCCAGATTTAAATCCACCTGGCATTTCCCAAACAGTTTGAGGTAGCTGCTACTTCCAGGCATTGCTTTGGTTTGTAGTCTGTTTGAGAGTTCAAGTTCTATCAATCCAGTTTCAAATCTCACAGCTCGCATTGAGGGAGTTGTAGCTGTCACTTGAATTCCCTAATGAATAAGGAACATACAGTTATTAGGATGTAGTTTGGAGACAGAAAGGAAAACAAAAACCCCTTTTCACTGTGCAGCTTAAAAAAAAAGAGAGCATAATGATTTTTCATAATGCAATGTCACTAAGCTATCTTAAAAGATTACGGGAACCAAACTTGGGGTTACATCTTTTTCCTCATGCAGAGTATTCTTGATTTAATTAGCTTTCACATAGAAACCCAACTATTCAGCGATTAATAGCATCTAGAACCATCATTTTGTCATTACAAGATTACCTTAAACTGTAGGCTCAATGAGTAAAGAAGAATTTTTGGTTTTTCTCCATCAGTTGTGCCATCATGTTCATTCCAAAGAGGTATTGGCTGTTCCCCTCCTATACACATCAAATATTCACATTCAGAGTTCTAACACAGAAAACACTTTAAAACATGTAGATATAAAAAAGGTGACACTGAATTCAGCCTCATTTCAAACAGTAATTTGCTAAAAATTTCTAAAAAAAAAATATATGTTGAAAACAGAAGACATACACAGGTTCAGATTCAGCTCATTACCTGTAGCTAATAGCCCCCTACTACAAATGGACAGTTGTCTTTAAATCAACACTACCCTCCAACTTATAGCAGGAACTATTATGAACTGCTGTGCTCAGTAACTAGATTTTCATCTCTGCAACTCCATCTTATGTAGTTAGTATTTATCCAGTTTTTATACAAGGATAATATGCAATCAGGATTTTAGTGCAACAGAAAGCACATTTAGAAAATCCACTTCAGTATATTATGCTAATTGGAAAGCTCCAGCCACGTAAATTACTTTGTTGCAAGCTTGAAGAACAAAAGGTGTTTTTTTCTGCCATCATTGTGTTCAGCACCCAGACCCTGGTTCCTGTTGGCACCTGACCACGTTCCTGCTGAATTACCACAGTACAGAATGTAGCAGTCATATTTCAAAGAACATCAAGCTGCTACTCCCAATACAAATTTACAGTCTGAAAAAGCAAAGAACCAGCAAATGGTAATAAATCCCTCCCATAAAAACAGAAAAGAGACTTAACACTAGAGACTGAGAAATGATGCAAAAGAAATCTAATAGACCTTTCCTGTTTTACCACTTTATCCTCCTCTATAACAACTGTTCTAATAGAATAATGGCAGCTGTTACAGGTTTATTCTTCCCCCACGTGTTCTCTTAGTATGCAATGCTGACATATTTTGCCTGGAACAAACACCAGGCTGCTCAAAATTTGTTTCTTCCTACCATTCAGAGATTCTGACATGTTCCATTTTCTCCACCGCATCTTTTAACCCCCTTGAGTGTATATCATCTGGACCTGCAGATTTCTTTTATGTACATTTGTGTACATGAATGAATGTATACACAAACATGTACATGAGTACAAACACACACTCCTTTCACTTGGTCACCACTTTCTAGATTAACTTTCCTCATGATGTTTCCAACTAGTAATGAATCTTTCCACTAAAAAGTATAGCTATATTTCTGTAATAGCCTTTTAAGATAACTAAAAATATTAAAATACAACTACTTGAAATTCCACCCCATTTCTACTGTTCTTTACTTCCTTGCCTTTCTGTTCATCTGTTCATCCAATGTGTTATATTCACAGTAAATTTTACTCATTTTTTAAATTACCAAAGGATAGCTAATTTGTAAAACAGAGCTTCCAGTCCTTACATTTCCCTTCAGAGTTGGAAAAAAAAAAAACCCAGTGTCAAGTTTTTTTTCTTCCAGTCTGTGGGGTGACAGAACTTGTTTGCTGAAGTGAAATACCCCTGCATGGCACTAGCTATCAGCTTTTTGGTTCTCTTTCGGTTTTGGAGAGTTTTGAATCTCTTTCAGATTTGAGACAGATGAAGTCTCTAACAGTAACAGCTGAAAGCGACTGGACCCATTTTTAAATGTTGTGCAAATTCTGATTCAGCCTACATAAAAAACCCTCTGTGAATGAGATTATGTAAGAAAATAAATGCTTTGTAACTCTGGCTATCTACTCAAACATATGAACACAAATATTTCCATTCCATACTGAAAGAGAGACAGCATCAAGTGATTTTGCAACTGTTCTCTGCTTTGGTTTATATGACAATGCTATTTTTCTTCTGAAAAAAAATTTGGGAAAGAAGAAATGAAACAGCCATTTCTGCAGTATATAGCATGACAGACAAACCAACCTAATGAACAGACAAATGTCTTTTTCATACAATTCTGAAACATTCTCTGAAAAAAAAATTAAAAAAGAATCAAAGAGCTAGGAATCAGGAGATGCCTGATAAATACCAATATCACTATTGGTATTTACTATTTTCCCCAGACACGGCTGTTTTCCTTAAAAGAATATGCTGAAATTATTTTACAAAATGCAGTGGATCTTGACCTTCATTTTACAGGGGAGCAAAGAGAATACAGAAGGTAATCGTGTCTGTCAGAAGCAAACAGAGAGGCTTGTTTCCAGAATGACAAACTACCACGTTTCCCAATAAAACAACTTGTCTCTGAAACAGATATAAAAATTTCTCTGTTCTTACTTCAAACTCAAGCTCTGCTGCTTCCTTCTGTGCAGTGCTAGATGAAAAATGATGGTGTCTGAAATAAATAGCTGATCTAGAGAACTATATAATGTTGCCATCAAACAAGGTTTAAGGATTTTACTTAAAGTTGGTTTTAAGTGTTTCTGCTTACCTGAAACCTTCTGTATGACTTCATTTACCTCCTTCATGAACACTTTTTGCACAAATACTAAATGATTTAAGAGATCAGTTGTGAGATTATGTTCAAAGGAACCAACCTACAGAAATAATAAAATAAATAAAAACACTAAAACAGTTGTCATACCTGTTTCCAAACAACACTTTTTTTTTTTTTTTTTTAAACTTTTCTATACATATATTTTCAATCCCAATCATAACATAATTGGTATTTAAAAAAATAGAAAATAAATAGTTTTGTCTTGCAATTTTTCTGCTGTGACCACCACAGGAGAAAACTGAAGGACATACACTATTATACAAGAAAAGTTTATTCTCCTGTTTAGCTTAAACAAGAAAATGCAGGAGTTCATTAACGTTTAGAAAAATATGTGAAATTCTACTTAATTTCAGATAGTGAATCAGAACAAAAATAGAAGTGAGTTGTCAATTCCTAGAAGTCCATTTTTCTTACTACTACAGATGAACAAGATTATTGATATCTACAATGGTAAACATACTATGTCCAATCTGATCTGATTGCATTCATCCATATATGAATGCATTTAAATTTACCATTAGGTATTTTTTAAATACCATTAAAAGACTTATTTTATAAAATTACTTGGGCTTGGCTTTTGCTTTGCTAAGCAGTCCCTCCCTTTTGTTTCACACGCTGAACAAAATCAAGGATCCTCGGGTATTTCTTCAGCCAGGAAATAACCCAAATAGGTTGAACAAAGACCAACACCTAATTAAGCTTCTCCCATAAGGATGCAAACATCAGAAATCTCAATGACAAACATGCTAGACTATTTTTCTGACTGAAGAAATACAGAAAAGCCCCACACTTCCCCACCAGATTAGTTTCTTATCATCAGCATGATTTTTCTGTGAAAAGTGTCTGTGGAAATTGGTATGCAAATAGAACTTTTGAGTACAACACTGTGTACAAACATGAAATTTTTGATCATTCACTGAAGTTATATACAGCTGCTCCTCATATCTATGCAGCTATCTAATCGTGAAGAAATGAAACAATTCAAACACAAATTTTTTAAAGTATTTTTTGCAAAGCATATGACAATTATGTGATACAGAAACATAAGCTATCAGTTGAAAATGACATTTTCTTTGAATCATCAGCATAATGTTTTTCTCAAGCTGACTGATGAGAAACATTCATCCCAGAAGTAAAAACAAAAAAAAATGTTCCTAAATACGTCTTCCTTATTTATTTGCACAAAATAATATATTCAAAATCCTCCAAATATAGTGTTCTTGACTGTTTAATATGTTGGCTGCTCATCAAACTAAGGACTGAGAAAGTTCTATTTCTATTTCATGTGATTGCAAATGCTATATTTGGATCAACCTGTAAACCCGAGAGTTCTGGAGAAGGCAGATAATTAAAATAAGATGAAGATTCGCAGACAGAAATACAACAGAATGGAAATAATTCAAGTTATCAAAGATGTCTACTGTTTTCAACATCTACCTCAGCCACACAACGTAAGTAGTTTCCTTGTAGATAATAGCCTTGTTTAGCAGGCAGTTCATCTATGCTCCATATCTGGTCTGAGTAAGTATCATGCTCTTCCATGATATATTTGCCTGACATAGTGACAGGAGGAAGGTTGAGACTTGCTGAAGGAGGAATGGTTGACATATCAGTGGCAGAGACTTTTGAAGTGAAGCGCAATCTGTGACTTGGAAGCTCAAAATTAAATCTTGTCTGGGCACCTGTAAAAGATGGGGAAAATGTATGAACTGGCAAAATAATCTTATTTATTCTTAAATTTAAGAACACTTTCAGAATAAACAAAAATCTTAAAATGTTATTAAAGGGCACATATCTCTAGAGCTATACATATCCACCCACAAGATTCTGGGTTCTCTTAATTTTTAAAGAAAATTAAGACTTCAATATACTTTGGTGGAAAAGGGAGTCTAACTCTTCTGTACTGAGGCACTGTAAGAATATTCTTGAGTAGCCTTACCAATCAGAATTTATTTAATCAATCATCATGAACTGATTTTAACAGAGGGAGAAAACTATATATATGAATGCATATTTCTTAATCTGATCTCGTACTCTGCCTTCAACAATCATGTACTAAAACAGTATAAAGTCTCTGTATGACCCCATTTGATTGAAGTCCAGATTAAAAAAAAGCCAACAGCAACAGTTAAACCTCTCATGACGACTCAACGGAAATATCCAGTCCTCTTGAATTCTTCTATCAAGACCAAACTAAAAGCCAGAACGTTTTTAAAGTTTCAGAGAGCTGTTACCTGTCATTCCGTGACTCCTCATTCTTCCCATCTTATATTCCGCCTTTAGAGAGGGCAAGAGTGCTGCTCCAATAGCTATACCATCTATCATGGCACTGAATTTAAGAACTATCGGCTTCTTTTCTAAGCCTTCTGGCAGCTGTGGAAATTCGTTTGTTTCAACAGGTGTTTGATTAATACTTGTTGGAGTCTTTTCAGAGGGCAAAGGAGTTGCAACATCTTCTTTTGTAGGCTGGGGGCTACATACCAAGACAAAGATCAAAAAATACTTCTCGTTATTCTAGCCTGCCTCTCCCACATATGCTCAAAGTAGCACAAGGCCATAAATGATGGCAGTCCGTGGCTTTCAGAAATGCCAGGCAAACAACACTTACGCAGTTGATGGTTGCCTGATGAGATCTGAAATCTGCTTGGAGAGCTGGTGAGAACTGCGCACCATCATGCTGTGCAGCGTGGCAGGGTGCTGAGGAATGTTGATGCTGATGGCTCCAACTTTGACCACAGCAGCATTGTTTGTTTTCAGCCCCCTCTGGGCACTATACAGGGCCTGGGATTTGGCAATACTGCATTTCACTACAGTTCTAATAGAAACAGAAATAGGAGTTACTTGCACGCCTTTCAAAAATAGTTACAGCTTTATGTTAAAATGGGTTTTTAAGAGTTAGCTGAATTTCCAAGTATTCAAATAAGTGATTGTTTACAAACTACATACACATTACGTTTTCTTCCATTTTACACACACAGATGCACTACATGCCACAGACAACTACACTATACTTCAGAGAACTACGAGGCATGCATCGCAAAAATACCTGTTAAACTGTTATTTTGCATAATGTAAGATCATTGGAATTTATGCACACAAGGCTACACATCCACAGACAATTTCCACATACAGAAACAAGAGCCTTCCATTTCAACCGCTTTTCAGCGGAATATACCTGAATCATCCTTTTGGTAAGATGACTTAGTAAAATCTGATTGCAGAATCCAAAAAGTTCAATGGAAAAAAGACTCACTTAGCAATGAATACGTAGCAAGTGATAAATGGGTTAGTGAATTAATACCGATGTTTAGTAGACTTCATATTTTGGAATAGTAAGAGTCAAAACTTTATTTTAATGCTATTTTAAATGAGGATATGGTTCACATTGGTTACATAAGATAAAAATACAACTGCCCAAAGCTGACAATTGCTGATTGCAGAATGAAGTTTTGGCATATCAGAATTTACTAAGCTCCTGTATAAAAGGATACAAGTGGTAACACAATGTTTCTCATTTCATTTTAATTACAGGAGGGTTACCCAATGGGAATATATTATGTAGCCAGCAGAAAGACAGCCTCAGAGAGAAAGACATACAGTTTTGAAGATGCAGTACATTAGCTAAAATGACTGAAAAATAGCCTCTATAAGACTGTACCGTTCAAGTAAAGTTTCTCAAATACTAACTTAAGGGATATAACCAAAGTACTTTTTGCATCATGATTTAAATTGTTCTGTGAACAGTTTGGTTTCATGGTGAGATCCACATTATTCTGTGGATTCTATTCTCTAAGTAGTGCTTCTTCCGTGAAGCCCTAGCACAGGGCCGATTATTGTGTTAAACACTGGCTAGCCCAAAGCATTCCTGGTGTGGAAATAAAAAAAGAAATCGTCCCTCTGCTTACAACAAAGAAGTCCACAGCACTGTTGTGCAACCACAGGCCTGTTAACAGTAGGTTAATTCACTGAAGATCTAGAAACATGTTCAGATTTTCACAGCTAGGCAAGAGCTACAAGAGACCTAAAGCAGTTATGGATTAAAATTTTAGGGTGGAAGGTCAAGTAGAAATGATTTCAAAATATTTTAAGAATTAACACAAATATGAAGAAGTAAGGAAATCTTCACTCACAAGTACGTTCAGAAAAAAACACATTACTTAAATACATACTAAAGAAAAGGGCAGGCTTATTTTATTCCATCTCTTTAAAAGAAAAACATATCTCTGTTGATGTTTGCATATTTCCTGCACAAATCATCTCCTCCTGTTAAGCTTTCTGATTGAGCTATTGTGGCCAATCAAGAACATATATTTTTTCCCATCAATAACGGGAAATACTACCATATTAACTGTTCAAGCAGTTAGGGCTTGATGGACAAGGACAACTTTCAACTCGTGGGATGTTGCAAGATCTGTTCCTGATGTGTACTGGATAGACAGTGTAGTCTTAATCTAGCTTTGCTTAAAAGTTAAGCAAACATAGTTGGAGTTAAAGGCTGTACTGAGTTTATAATCAAATCTGAACATGTGAATTCATACCACTTTAAGCATTTCCTTAACTAAAAATTACGCCAATACAGCTGTCATGGAACAATCAAATTGGAAAGAATTTTTTCAGTCTGGACTTCTCAGGTATTCAGCAAAATTAACTGTGCTTCTCTGCTTAAATATTTGCATATTTCATGCAGCTAATGAATTTCACTGTCACTTGTCTGGTCTACACAAGCCTACTTCCACGACAGAATAGAATGCAGAACAACTGGGTGGCTACATATTTATTCTGAATGAGCACTGCATATTACATATCTGTAGTTTGCTTACATATGGTGATACACCTATAACAGATCTCGTTGAATATTGTTAACATAATTAATATTTAAGTTACATACAAGTTAACACATTCAGAAGTAATCCTATGCTCCTACATCAATTCCATAAATGACAACTCTCCAGATTAACTCGTGAACAAAGGCTTTGTCCCACTACAGAACTGGCGGCAAGGCCAGCACTCAACTTAACCAACGTTAGGGAATGTTAGGAAGAGGGCTTCTAGGCCACCCAGTGTACTATTTCCCACCTTGACCACTACTCCAGCGAGACCCTCAGAGCTTAGCATCAGGAAGTAAGAAAGCAACTAGAAAGAAAACACCGCATTTTTTCCCCAAGAGAAAAAACCTGCATTCACACATAGGGAACTGGCGGCCATGAAAGGGTTCACCTTCATTTGCAGTAGATACACAGGCACAGTTTTAAGGAAAACATTTTGTTAGCACAGCCTAGTCAACAGAGCTAGTAATTTAACCCAGCACTGAGGTAAATAAAGACAACAGAAATGGTCCTGATCATACTCAAATCACAACAGCTATTATCACTCCAAGCACAGCAGTTTCTTACTGAGTTAAAAACAATTTAACCTCTATGGTCCTCCGCATTTATCAGCACGATTTCACCTCATTAAAATAAGCACAGAAGCACATCTAAAGAACTTAACAGTCAGTGACACCATTCTAGCATTACAGTAGTGACAGTACAGTGTAATATCTGCCCCTAAAGCTAGATTGTTAAGTTGGGGATTTTTTGGACAAATATTTGCAGACTACAGTAAAAGCTTATCTAGCTAATATTAGATGTTAAACTAAAATGTATTCAAGCAACATCTGCCTACACAATCACGCACACTAGGAATGCAGCCATTAGCTACACAACACAGTTAATTGCAAGACTATTAAACATTATAATATGACATACAGAAATTCTTGTTTGGCTGTGCTTGTAGGAGATGTAGGAAAATCCTCCAGTCTACAGATGAAGATTGAAGAGAAAGCAAGAAAAACAAAAACAAAGCAAATAAAGAATAAACATTCATGCAAAATTAGTCAGTTAATTATTTGTAACCCACAATATGACACTTTCAAAGTTAACAACTTGAAGGTTTGGGGTTTGTTAGTTTTTGTTGTTTTTAAAGATTTAATCATTATTTCCCCCCTTTTCTACCATTCCTATATGGGAAGTTCAGTAAGATTATAGCATACAATAGACATGAAAAACCCCAGCCATCTTCAGAAACACAACATGGCTGTCAGATTAGAACTTCTAATTATCCTTCTGAAACACATTTATCAGGCACAATTTAGCTGGGGATATTAGTAAAATTCTGTAATGTTTACTTCTTTATAGTATCTTCCAAACTAAGCAGGAATAAATAAAAAAGGAAAAGAAAAAAATATGAGAGAGATTCAAGTCATGTTATTTAGCCCCTTTTCTACAACATTATTAATATTCTAAAACCAGATCACATACTGAGGGTTACCCAGCTAACATTCAAACTGCGTGAGGGTGTTCTATGTTACAAAGACTTGTAGTTTAACTATTGTTTTGCAACTCAAAGAATTTTAGCTAGAAACAAAGAAAAATAATGCATGCCTTTTTTGAGTCTGTGTACCTGGCAAAAAAATAACAATGTGGATGCTGAGCAAGTCATTGAAGATATTCATGCAGAAAAAGTGATTTTTTTTTTCCTTTTCTCCAATTGCATCAATTATATAAAGGCCAGAGAATGGATATTAAAATGGTAAAAATAACAGAAGAGTCATGCAACATGGGAGTTCAGAAAGATATCAGAGTAATGATACAAATCTTAAATAGGATGAAACAGCATCAGTAGGTTAAATACTACCTATAAAATCTTGTATTGTTTAGTGGAACCTACAAGGTTCCAAAAACAATTAGAAGCATAATAGGAACAGTAAATACCATGTAATAAAGTTTCTATGTGTACATCACATGGAATAAAATTGGTGCAGAAAGATCTGATTGTATGATTACTTATTTAGGTAAGAGAACCTGTTCCCTATGATTTTTCAGTCAGGTCACCCATTTACATTGTGATCCTACAGTCCTACAACTTACTAATACTTTTCACGAGAAATAGAAAGGAACAGGAGTATTCATGTTTATAGAACTACAACTAAAACTTCTGTGACTGGGTGCCCTAGGCTGAAACCTACTAACATACTGTATGCCACAATCCCCAGCTCACTCAAAGATGTACCTTTCATAGAAAAACCTCTGGTCAACGGGCACATACAATTAGCTTCAGGAGTCACACCCAGGCCAAGCTTTGCATGGTTGCCATCAGACTCTATAACTTAACAGATTCTACCTAGAAACATATCAAGGCTTTCTCCATTGTAAGCTACACACCTTTACCGTCACACAATTGATACCGCTTCTGTGCACTACTACTTGAGCTATTTTAAGTCATCAGGCTTCATACTTACTGAATATTTGGGGTAATTCCCTCCAGCAGGACAATATTGACACCTCCTATGTGAGCAGTGGCACATGTCTCAGTCATCTTTTGATGTAGTACATCTTTAAGAAAAAAGATACTTAACAGCACTTCATTCAGTATAATACTTCCAGGTATGCCTACTGCTTTCAAAAATATAGTAGCAACAAAGTAAGTCCAAAAATTACAGTTTTAGTAATCACTTTATACTATATCAAATTTAAACTGTGACCAGAAGAAAGCTTTTGAAAATGAAAGGAGTAACTTCATCTTCTGAAAGAATTTTCTTCGTAAGTCATTTTCTGAAAATCCTGCATCCTTTCAAATTTCTCAGCATCCTAGTAATAGTTTTTAAAAAGAACACATTGAATGTTATTATACTATCCACACCCAGACAAAATGTACATCTATTTACAAATAAAACTATTACAAACACATATACATTACTATAGGTATGCACACACATATACAATGTAAAGCCACTACTGAATTTAATTACAGAGTAACATTTTAGCTTATCTCACCTTTCATTTTTTCTTTCAGGGTGAAACTGCCATGGATTCTCTTCAGTTCAGATTCCATCGTTAGACCACCAATATCTGCCTCAAGGTGGGTTCGATTTACCATGCCTATCCCAAAGACTATGAGAGTCACATGCTGTGGCTCCGAAGTCACCAGACTGCGCTTCCTCTGTGTATCTCTGCCATTATCCTGTTCATTCTCAAACACAACTCTACAAGCAGGTTCAGTTGGGCTTCGAACACCTGCAAAAATACAAATCAGTTATTTATGGACATTTTAGAAGAAATCCTTAGCACATCCAATTTACTTTTGTATTTGAAACCAAAGATCGTATCTTGCACATAAAGGGAACTCTTCAGGCAAATCACTTATTCCATTCTAATAACGTTGCCAACTGAACCAAATCCAAGACATAATGAGGACAATAATAAATGATGTAACTCCTTTATTATTCATAGACATTATGTGCTTTATATACACATTCATATTTATGCGACTTTATTGTTACACAGCTCTGACAGTTTCCAACTGTCCTGTTTCTTGGAGTCTTTAATTAGATTTCCTCAATTTTGGGGGGATCATTTCAGAGCCCAAAGGTTCTTATAATTCAGTTTGGATGAGCAAGTTTTCCTTTTCAACACTCAGAGCATAAAAACAACATAATAAGAAAATTTACATTTTCTGCAAATATCATAGTTGTGGATATGGTATTCTGTACAAGAAGATACTGCCCTATGTTTAACAAACTCCCATTTCAGTATAACACTTGCTCAGTTTTTCATTCCTTAGTTAAAAAGACACTTAAAGAAAATATGTCTAGCTAGTAACTATACCACTCCCTTGCATTTCTACAACAATCTAAGAAGTTCACCAACAAAAAGAATGATGCTAATTCAGCTCTCAAATTTACTCTGCTTTGCTAAAATATATCAGAAATAGAGAGCAAGGATCACCCCAGATCTAAAAGGTTTGGGTGAAATTATGGCTCAAACACATGTAAACTTCACTGAAATCAGTATTCACTATTTTACCCGTCATCTCTCAAAGCAAGGTTCCCGTAAGAATTTTCTACTCAGTCGTTCCCAGGGCAGAAACAACCTCACTCAGGATCACTTACATGTGTACTTGCATATTTTCTCAGATTGGTAATATACAGCATTTCCGTTAGCCTCTTAAACATAAAATAGCATCTACAGAGGAAAAAAAACTCAATCCACTCTGTACACAATTAACCAGAAAAGTTAGCTTTTTAAACACAGTCCAACACCCAGGGCAAACCCAGGTTAACAGAGCTGCACGAGAGTATCAAGGGACTGAATTTAAAAGCAATTGATTAACACTTACTTGACTAAGTCTGGAATTGAAAGAATCAAAGCATACTATAAAACTGGGAATAGAATATTTGTCTTTGTACACAATCTTGGTGAGCTAATTACAAGCTTCCTCAGCCTCAACCCCTGCTCCTCTGATTGAAGTTAGATGAGGTGGATAATTTTCAAAATTCCCTTTTGATCATGCTGTAAAAGAACAGACTTGTGCAAAAGCATGCTCTCTAAACTATTTGGATTCATGAACTGGTTTACCTGTTGGTCCAAAAGTTTCAGAAGACTTCTCTAAAATTCCAGTTGGATCAGAAATGAGTGAATAGAAGTTCAATAGTTTATACATATTTTGCCAACACTCTGCAGAAGGTTCACTCTGTTCTGACACAGTAATAGAGTCAGAGTCATCCATATGAATAGTCATGTGGTCAACTACATCTTTTGAACCTTTTCTGGACACTTTAGAAGTTCTTCTTTCTGACCTGCCCAGGGAATTCTTGTTTCGAGATTCTTTTTTATTGTTCTCATTGTTTGTTCGTTTGTTCTTGGTGTTGTTCACTCTGTTACCTCCATTAAGACTTCCTCGAGAACTTCGGCTAAAATCAGAGGAGCGGAAGTCTCTGTGTTTGCGGGTTTTAAAAGTAGGTGTCGGAGAGGCTGATCCCGCTGTGTATCTGCTAAGTTTGATGTCCGTCTGCGTGGCTTTGATATCGTCAATCATTGTGCTGAACTGATGAATGAGACGAACCAGCGCCATATCCACGTGCTGGCTTATGGACTGGCAAGAAATTGTAAAGTTACAGTGAAAAGTATTATAATAGCGTTTATTCAAGTCGTGAAAAGACAGGGCATTGGTGGAGTTATGAGGTGTGCACATGGATTTCTCCATTACTACAGCACTAATACTGAAAGTTTCCAACATCAAAGCTGGTTTAAATTCAAGAGGAGGAAGGTTGACAGCTCCTTGCCTAGGAAAGAAAAGGTAAAAGTTACACTCTGTTTCTCTTCATGGCTAGCATGGAGTCAAATACTTTTTACACAATGGCACACCTGATTTACTGAATCCAAGCTTTCATTTCCCTTAGAGCACCACATTCTTACCTTAGTTTAAATATTGAAAACGAACTTTCATACTTCCATACTGTGTGCTACTAACATAGTAATCACTCAGATCTATGAAAACTTAGTTTGGCATGCAATTTTTTCTATCATAACCTAAAGTTTTCCCAGAACACTCAAAGCAAAGAAAAAAAGATTCAGAATTTACACTGAAAGTAACAACCTCATTATAGGATTAATTACAAAACAGCACTTCAGAGCACTCCAGAGCACTTCAAATTTCTCCCACTGTTATTCCTACCTGCTCCCCCTTCCCCAGTCTCCCATTTACAAAAGCAGATGAGATTCAAATACTTGAAATTTCCAAACCGTTACACAGGAAGATAAAGAAAATGTTTTAACAGGAAGAGAAAACAGATAGGATAAGAAATACAAAAGAACTGCTCCTTATTCTGTGGAAGTGCTTTAGAATTGTGTTTGACTTCTACTTTACAACGAAAGCCGTAATTTCTGTTCTTTAACCAATATACATATTTTCAAATATCCAACGACATACCTTCGAGCTCGCTTGCTTTTTCTTTCCTTTGCTGTATCTGAATCAACAATATCTGCTCTTAAGCAGTCCAAAGTTCCTGAGAATGAAAGATACTCTCCAAAGTACATTCTGTAGCAGAGTGGCATTGCATCCTGAGACTGAATTCCTGTGTAACTTAGAAGAGGTTTGAAAACAACCTGAAAAACAAAAACCACTGATTTACTTCTCATTGCCTAGATTATTCCTATATTCCTGTTTCCCTGCTCCACCATTTGTTGATCTACAATATTTACAGTAAATTAGCTACGTAATATAGAAAAAATTAAGATTTTATTGACAGATTTTATTAAGATTTTAATTAAAATTTAAAAAAAAATAAGATTTTATTGTAAAATAGCAAAGAAGGAAAAAAATGAAGTTTTATGAACTTTTTGAGCACAAAGATTGATTACACAGCAAGCTAACATTGAACGCTTAACTTTGGAAGTAAGCTTTTTGCAGTACAGTTGAATGTTCCCCCCAGTAAAAAATACTCTGGAGAACTAGGCTGTTCTCATAAATGCTCCAAACGTCCTCTGAAGTTATTAAACAATGTTCCATTATTCACCATTCATAAAGTTTGGCAAGGCCTTTCCATCCTTGCATAGAAATGCATAAGACAAACACATACAAAAATGGGATAACACTTTCATCACTGTAGGATTTTAATAAGTACTAACTAGTTTTCTCCTAAAGAACTCCAAAATACATCAGCAAGCCACCCCTACCTGTGCATCTGCTAGCTGGACAGCAGGAAACCCCTGGTTACCCTCTTCTACACCTGCGATGTCATCCTGACTGGTACTGTGCTGTGAATGTGTGCCATCCAGGGTGTTCTGGTCACTAGACAAAACCGTGTTGAAGTCTGAAGCAGAGGGTATTGTAGGAAGATTTGGTGCGACACCTAAAAAATAAGTACCCATGGAACACTAACACCACAGCAATTTTTAACACCACCAACTCTATAAACTCAAAGTTAATTATGTAGAAACACATGCTATAAACATAGGAATTCAGACTCATGATCTCGTCCTTAACCTTGTAAAAATGGCATTCGGGGTAAAGAAAGTCTGATATTGTTCAACTCATATTTGAAAAGCACAAAGATTTTTCCTCCTTCCTGCAGCCTTTTGTATGTATTGTGTTCCACAGGGTACTTAATAGGAAACACTTGCCTATATCATCAACAAAAAGCAAAGATCAACCACAGTTACAGGTAATTACTTCTAGCTTTCAATGTCCTATAAACATCTGTTTTTCATCAGTCCCGACACAAGAACTGCTAATTACATCTTTGTAGATTAGTCTCTAGTCAAATATGCTCCGCAATGCTGAATTAGTCGCGCCTTGAGCCTGGATTGGACTCTCCTGCCATGAGGCAGAGCTGCTCCACCAATGTACATCCAGTCTGAATCTTCAGAACTCACACTTACAGCACTTACCAGAGCCGTGGCTACACGCTTTCACAGAAGAATGATCTGGATAGATCTGTGTCTGAGTAAGAACCACTTTAAGTGTAATTTCATGAATGTAAGCTTGTGAATAAGCAATGACAATTTCAACAAGAAAAAAAAAACAGGTTCCTCTGAAAGCAAGATTGAAAGCTATACTTCTACCTTGTGATTCTTTTTGCAGAGAATCACATCACAGGTTACATAAGGGCCACACTGGTTGAGCAATACCTACAGCACGAAGATGTTCTGTGAGATCAGACTACTTGTTCAATATTAAACAAACAAGAAACAACTCTAAAGTGATTGTCTAAGATCAATAAGTTGTGGTTGAAAGACTTAATCAAAGAAACATTCAAATTTAGTGTTACAGTAAATGAAAATTAAGACACGTTTGAAAATTGTAAATGACAGGCATACAATAATAATAAATAAGCTGCAATAAGTTGTTACGTGTCTTTCTCTAATACACTTAAGTCTTTCAGTAATGTATCTTTTCTTTTCACCATTCCTTTAAACCTGATGACCATTTCCCAACCCCGAAGATTAGGGAATAACATTACTCTGAACATAGCTAAAAATATGTTCATACTTGGTTTCAAAATTGAACTAAGATCAAGGATTCCAATGTGCAAAATCTTCATTGTAAAAACATCATATGCAAATTACAGGTGAGAAGTAACTAACAAAATGCAAGGAACCCTGCAAATGAGGATGAT
Organism: Anseranas semipalmata; assembly: GCA_013399115.1. Taxonomy (NCBI): domain Eukaryota; kingdom Metazoa; phylum Chordata; class Aves; order Anseriformes; family Anseranatidae; genus Anseranas; species Anseranas semipalmata. Next base: position 541,153 of record VXAA01003226.1, read on the forward strand.
TCTATAGGTTAGCTCTGGGCAGCTACACATGGTTTGGGCAGGAACATTTACCGTTCCGAATGTAAGGAAAATAAATAAATTTTTGGAGTCAAGATGAGAGAAATGAAAAAAAAAGTTTTGTTTTAATCACATTTGTTCATTTTCTGGTTTGCAGAGAATTCCCCCAAGTAGTATTTATGTCTATTAAACTTAAGCACTTTACTCAATTACTTTAAGAAAAAAAACTAAAACACAGGAAGAGCCAACCCAGAATCATGTCTTAAATTCAGCTGTTATTAACAATACCTGTTGGAAGACTATTGTGTCCAGATTTGGTGGCTGGACTTTCCTGTACTACACTTCCTCTGTTGCCCACGGCATTTGACATCCAGTTATAGAAACTCACAGAAGATGGTTCAGACAGCAAAGGATGTTCAGATAACATGTCTGTGGCCACAGTGTTTCCTATACAAATAGATCAGAAACTTTAGCATTTGTTGTATCAAAGTCAGTAAAACAGAGAAACACAGCATGATTTTACTGAGAATATTCATCTACTATTAAAATGTTAAGACTAGCCCTCAAGGTTTATTCCAATGAATTATGTGTCAGGAAGCACCCTTGCAAACTACACATACTACCACAGAACTTACACTATGACACTAATAGATGTTGCACTACAGATGTCTTTGCATTTGTTCATTTCTACCATAATTAGGTGAAAGTCATTAAGAAACCGAAATACCTTTCTTTCTCTATATTTCACCCCCTGACAGCAAAGGAGAGAAGTTTTAGAGAAAACACAGTACCAAACTTACCTGTGTGTCTTTACATAAATTGTAAGCGCACACTGAACAATAATACAGAAAGTAAAAATTTCAGTGCACTTATTTCAAACTTCTACAAAGCACATTTGTTTGAAGGACCATTACTAAAAATCTGCAAATTACTTCTATATACAAACTAAGTTATTGGAACATTCACTTTGGTCCACTTTTTGACCTACTTACAAGGTCAAGAAAAACACCTGACAAATACAGAATGAGCACTTCAATTCCTTATTCATTCAAAAAGATTCACTTATGTAATTATGTATCTACATACATGCCTTGAGAAAGTAGCACAGCTGCATAAAAGGAAAATATTTTAGTCCATTAGCTGTCATGTTTTTTCCTAACCCAATGTACTTGCTGTTTGCTTATAGGAAACTGTATGGTGCAGTGATCTCTGGAACTGCAATTAAAAACCGTGATTCTTATTTGAGAGTGAGGGTGGGGTCTTAAACAGAAATGGTAACTCACAGTGAAAATATACTATCTTTTCTACTTAAATCATTAAAGTCAGCCCTCTCTTCCCCTCCCTCCGCCCAGCTTCAGACATCATACCTGTTCTTGTTAAAGAACTACTTTTAACTGCAGTCGTACTTCTTTGAGGAGTTCCTTCCAAAAGATTATGCAAGCTAGGAAAACTTCCAGTAAGATAGCTGAGCAGACTCTCTTTTCTTGGACTTTCCTTGACTGCCATGCCAGAACGGCCAACATGCACTGGTGAATCCGTAGCTGTGTCTCCACTAGTGTAACTTAAGGAATGATATGGATGTATACCCTTGTAGACAAAATATAAAGAAACTAATGAAGTATTGTGTAAACTGTAAAAAAACAAGTGACGGCATTTGGTCTGAATATGAGATTGGAATACAGTAACTACAAAAGTCTCACTCCTAGAAAATTTAGGCAAGTAGCATTTCACTTTGGGCAGGTTATACACCATACAGCTATTGTGCATAAAGGTGATAGTAGAATTATTTTAATACTTGAAAATTCATGTGCAAAAACAGTTTAAAAAGCCAAAACACGTAACAAATGAGATGAATTCTACCTATCTGCAATTTAAGACAAATCTGCAGAAGGAACAGTACCTACCACTGACTATAAATCTCATTTGGATTTAGTCTGTCTGAAGACCAAATCCCTTAAATCCCTAGCATAATATAAATGCAACCTCTGGGAAAAGCAAAGAATGGAAGCTGGTGACTTGTGGCACCAAGAGGAAGGCTCCTGCTCCACCTAAAGGCTTACAACTGCAAAAAGGATCTCTGCCCTCACAGTTGAAGAGGAATCAGATGTGCAAAGCACCTGGGCTACTTAACCCTAAACCACACAAGAGCCTCAGAAGGAAGAGGTGAGTGGTACCAGGGGGTGACTCCCTGCTACAGGGAACAGAGGCACACATTCGCTGACCTGACTTATTACCTAGAGAGGTTTGCTGATTGCGGGGGGCGCCCAGCTGGAAGACAGCAAATGGCTTAAAAAAATCCACAAACTCTATCTGTTCAGAAACCAGAGATAAAAACAGAATCTTGCAGCTTTCGGGGAAAAAAAAAAGCGCATCATTTTACTACAAATTATTAAAGTGTTTTGTCAATCGGATTTTGTGTAATGAGAGATTAAAATTTCACTCCTGCTCCCATAAATAGATTAAAAGCCAGTAAAGTTAATGCACATCCTTAAATGATGCACATAGATGTTGTTTTTAAGTGTGACTCTGAAGTCAACTGGCAAGAAAAACAATAAAGAACAGATGAATACATACCAACTAATCAAACATTGCTTTTATAGGATAAGGAGCACACCCTCCACTATTACTTTTTAGACAAATATTTACTCACCTGCAGCCTACATAATTGATTCTAGACAGACTAGCTACAAACCACTTTCCCGTCGTGCATTGTGCTATAAGCTTACCTTTATTTTCAGAACAGAATCACTGTGAGTGTGAGTCTTGGATAATTTCCTCATGATCTCAGCACCAGTTACAGGCCCAGAAGAGCCACCAGCAGGTGGAGGACGATTAGCTGTTCCTTCCAAGAGCATTGTATGCTCACTGACAGTAGCTGGAACCAAGCAAACAATTTTTCCTTATTTGAATACATTATAGGGAACCAAGATTGTCTATTATTAGACACACTTATTTACAAGCAGTCATGAACTTCCAGGTTCTGACACACACCTATACATAGCTGTCTAGGGAATAGACATTGTCAAGGGGATATTAACACATAAGAAAACGTCAAACACTGGCTTAGTGGAATTTGTTCAATAATCCAAGTACAAATCTTTTTGTCCTTCCAATGTCATACAACTGTTGCTCTGTGCCAAAATAAACTTGCAGTACTGTAGGTGAGCTCACTGGCACACAAAACTCCTGCTTATCTCTCTCTCCAACTAATCCCTTCTTACGTGTCCTCACAGGGAACAGCATCCACTACAGGATTGCTATTAACCCATTCTCATGCGGAGCCTAGTCAAATCCCACACCTGCAGAATTAAGTACGTACATTTGTTACAACATACTACAGTTATTTTCATTCTTTTCACAGCTGGGATAATAAAATTCTGGTTCAAGACCACTAAGATGCTTCTGTTACCTCAAATATCAACACAGTGGAGCCCACACCTTTTTTGTTATTTTAGAAGAGAACACAGACAATTAAAATACCAAACTGTAATTTTCCATAATGAAACACATTTCACTTTTTTTTTTTTGCCACTTCTGGTATGGTCGATCATGTTTTGAATTGAGACATTTGCATCAATTCCTTCTACAATTAAGTCTACACAACAAGGTAAAATTGCTGCTTACAATGTGGCAAAAAATTCCTTCATATTGTATAATCACATAGAAGTTTCAAACACATCTTCACTGTTGTCTTTAAGCTCATGACTGCTGCTTGGCTTTTAACCAAAAGCAGATTGTTCTAATTTTTTTTAACTATTTTTTCCTCAGTGTTACATAACTTTTGAGAAAAGAAAAACCTAAATATTGTATTTCTGAGGACAGTAACACTGCTCATAGACACTAAAAACACAAAATAACTAAGCCAACTCAAGAGAGTTGAAAAGAGTGTTCTAACATATATTTATGCCCTTCCTTTCTGTGGTTCTTATTTAAGTCAGCTCTATATCAAATAGGGACCTAGATCAGTAGTTTTTGTTACATTGGCAATGCGCAAGTTGGCAACAGAAATCTACCACAACGTAGTAAAAATGGGAGAGTTAGGATTTATGAAAATATATCTTCATAAAGAAGGTAGATTTGAAGCTGTTCCTGGGAGAGTTCATAGAATTCTGTTACAATTCTAAAACCAGATCAGAAGCTGCACAATAAAATCCTAATTGCAAGCTAGCATAAAAAAAGTTGATGTATTTTGTGCTGTAAATAATAAGACAAGGCATGTGAAGCAAGAGATGAGATCTCCTATTTTGTTTTTCCCCAAATGAGTGACGATTATAACATTACAATAATACTATTACCAGCAGCTTCAAAATGAAGATGATTTTATAAAAGAAGCTTGATGATTCTAAAAAAAGAAGAATATCATATATTCAGGCATTAAAACTAAAGAAGATACAAATGCTCTGAGAGGAGCTATTTGTCTCTATGAGTTTTTAGAGGGAAAGAATACTAAAATACCTGCATCAAATTCAAACTCTGCTCCATCAGCACTTGTGTCACTCTGAAGACCCCCGCCGTTGTCTAATCCAAGCCCATCCTCGTTCTCGTGGCAGGCATTTGTCTGCAATTTCACTGGCTGAGTTGGTCTGTGTAGGCTGACTCCCTTAAAGGCTGGGGTCACTACAATGAACTTCATCCATTGCCTTGCTAGGGCAACTAGACCTTTCTTTAAGGTAACTAAGGCAGGAAGGCCATCACTCTTAAAAAAAAAAAAAAAATGCAAATCACAGCATTTTAACAGAAACTGTAGATAAAAAGTCAACATCAAAAATATTTTTACGTGGACAAAATACTCACATTCCTGCAGGCTTATGATAGAAGTGTGCTGGCACCACACAACAGCCATATAGATACAAGAAGTCATAGTACTAACAGATAAAAACTATAGCTTCAAACACAGTAAATAAATTCATTTACGTGACCTGAGGATCTAGCTCAACTGGCCAAGAATAAACAACAGGAAACAGGATTATTAAATATGAAACAAAAAGTAGTCAAGTAATTATAAGGCTCTAAACTATGGACTAAAAATCAGAGCAGCCCAAGAGTGACTGTAGAAACAACTGAAATTAAAAAACAAGATTTATTACTTTGTTGGTAAGCAGTCATTTAAAAACATAAATTTGAAGTAAAAACGGGGATTGTTTCAATTGCATCACCGAATAGTGCTTTAAAAAAAATACAACACATACCCCTTATTTTTACCACACATCAAACAGTGCTATTTCGGCCACACATTGTGCTATTTCTGATCACTGGGCTCTCAGCTGAATACAGTGAAAAACATATTGTTCAAATCTGGCAGCCATGCAAATGGATTATGAAAATGATGCAAAATCGGGCACAAACACTACTTCTTAGGCCCAGTATATTTGTCCAAACAATTATTTATCATTACAATCCAGATATTTACATTCTAAAGCCACCAAAAAAGATTAGATCCTTAAATCTTAAAGTTTCTATATTTCTATTATTCCAGTTTTTTTAAAGCAGTAAACTGCCTGTATTATCCAAGTATTTCTAAAAGACATGAAGTCTAGTTCTGAGGAAAAAACTTGAAATATAATCTATTTAGTGCATGCACTTGCATCAATAATTGAGATTTCATTTTAAAACTACAGACAAATTTTTTTTTTTTTGTACTACTTCACTGTTATCTTTAAGAAAAATAACATTTGCTAAAAAGGCCATTAACAATTTTAAATACATGCCTTTTTATTTATGATTTTGTATACATTTGTTAATGAAATAGCTAAATAAAAAATATGCATATACACAGGCCACAAGAAAAACAGTGGATCTAAAAGAAAAAGAGATGTGAGAAACTATTTCTACTTAGCAATTTAAGGATATATAACATTTTTTCCCCTTATTTGATATCTTTTCTTATTACAGTTACCTAATTTGATATACTAGACTTGGTTCATTTTAAACTAACATGCTGGGTTATTTACATTTTTACAGGGTAACTCACCATGGTGGCATCCTCAATAATTGAGTAATTTGCTTGGTGAAGGTAATGGTGCAATATATTACACAGTAAACAGGAAGGATTTTCTTGCAAGAAACGAGCCACTTTGGTGAGCCTGTTGTACTTGCTTCTCAGAGGAAAATGCACGCTTTTGTTCTAGATTAAATGCAAATATTTTTCACATGTGAACATCCTTGCAAACAGAACACGTACATGAATGATAATCTCAGTTATGACAACACAAACTTTTAGCCCTATTTTGAACTTCTGCAATAAAATTGACACATAGATAACTACCATATTTTTAAGAATTGTATCTGAAAAAATCATATTTAAAGTTTATTTATTTATATGCAGTAATAAAGCAAAAGGCTGGATTCAAATCCAACACTTTTGTAAAGTTACTTCTGGACTAATAAATATATATGCACAGCTAGCTGAGATTTCCAAATGAACTGTTATTTCCCAGTTAAATAAGAAAACACTTTTCTATTCTGGTTTATTGCTAGAAAAGAAGAGTTGCAAAATAAAGGGAGATAACAATAGGGGACTGCTGCAAAGGGTGATTTTGAGTACAGCATAAAACTAGACGGACACTAAGCTCTCAGTCTTGCAATAGGAGATGGGATCTCAACAACAGGTACCACCTCTCAAAATCTTCCCACTAGATGGTGCTAATTAAACAAACAGCAGAAAACTGTCTACGCAAACACACGCACAAACACGCACACACAAAAGCTCCTTAGCAAATCACAGTAAGACCCAATTTGTCATAAAAGCCCTACTAATCCTAGTTTCCAACAATGAAGAAAAAGGTCTATTTTGCTCTTCTTACTAGAATTGTTCACCCCTGCTTTGCTTGTTCTCCCTTCCTAAGGAGTAGATCTGATGAGCACAATGATTCAATACACTGCAGGGACACAGAAGTTCACATTTTCTCCTGAAAGATTCCCTGAATATTTCATAATTCAAACACACCCTCATATTTCATAAAATATACCAGATATCAAAGCCACACTTCTTTCAAGAGACAGAATCTCCAATTATTTTACATGGAGATGCACTCCTGTAAGAAGCACAAGACTTTGTCACTAGTAATAGCTGAATTTTCTTCCCACTGAAATTTTGATTCTGTACAAAAAGCACAGGTAGTAAATTCGTGACCAATTCTTGAAGTAAACTGTCTTAAGAGTAAGTTTCAGTGAAAATATTCAGATCTCCAAATTAATATGTATTACGTATTACACTGCTGTGTTCCGATTTGCCTCTTGAATTTATAAAGGTCATTTACCTCTAATGCTTCTGTCATAATGCAACCCATAACAGCACAAATTCTCAGCGTTCCTTCAGTTTCCAGCTTATTTAAAGAGGACTTCACTTGATCAATGGGAACAAGCCAAGCACCAACTGCAGGAGTTGCAGTACTCAGGAGGTTCAGTTGCCTAATTGAGAAAAATAACAAGAATTAGATATTCACATTCATTGGCAGCAATTACTAAGATTTTCTAACACTACTATGAACGACTTTCAAACAGGTGGAATATGAGAACAATGTTACAAAGTAACATTGCCACAGACTTACTGCCCAGAAAATGAGAATTGGCAAAAAGTACTTAAGGCAGGTTTCATTTTACACTCCCGATTTCATCCACTCCTGCTATCACTATTCCCTATGTTTCCCATTTGTACTCCCTGCTGTAATCATAAAGTTGGAAATTATCAAAATTGATTGAATTCCACATTAACTGTTATACAAGATATCATGATGAACTTTTGCTGAAGGACTGAGGCAAGAATATTAGGAAAAAAATCACAGAAGTATTTTCTAATTTAAAGCTATATACTGACAGATAGGAATATTTGGTTTGTTCTATTATATGTTTACAATGTGCTTATTGTATACATATACAAAATTTCACTAAGTTCACTTTGACCTTCAGAGATGCTTAGTATGTGTTAGAGTATATAACACAAATTTTCAAGTGTTCACACAAACAGTATGAAAAACTATCTTAGAAAGATTTATTTTGAACCTTGCAGTGCATTGTCAATAAAATCACGGTTTAAGCCCTAGGTTGAAGACCAAAGCAGCGAGTGGTTCCCTCCTCTTGCATCTCTCCTAATCAAAACCAGTATTCTCCCTCACATCCCTCCTCTTCTTCATACATCTCATTCTCACTGCAAGTATTTTTTTTTTTTAATTTTCATCATATCTAATTAAAAAATTTCTAGCAACACCTTCATATACATGATGGCAGTTACAAATTGGTAAAGGTAATATCATACCTTGAAAATACATGGGCTGGAGAACGCACATTGGTAGGAGCTGCAAAACTAAACCAAATTTCTTTGATCATTAGCTTCATGCTGCAAGAGTCGGGGGGAGGAGGCATCAAGGGTATATCTTTTTTTAGATCATCAGATTCAACCCCTTCATCCTTAAAAAAGGAAATACAGACAAGTGTTTTCCAAAGTAATTATGTTAAAAGCACTAACATACCCTACTGTGCATTGTGCACAGGAAATTGTTTCGTATCCATTTAGGCACAGAAAAATAACCTAATGCTGTCCACCAACTCTCCCAAGACAATACTAAGAGACCTTGTAGAAAGCTTAAAGTTTAACATGCAAGAAGGCAGTTTGAATTCAGTTGGTACAACAGATCTGTCGATTTTCAGTTTTATACTATGAATTATAACCACTTTAAAGAAACACAACGTAAGACCAATCAATCCAGCATAGTATATACATACCTGCTCATCTGAAATTGAGTTTCCATTGATATCTGAAGAGGGACTTATTCTATCACAAGGAAGATTATCATCAGACACATCAGTATTATAACCACTACCAGTTGGAGAATCTGAAGAGTTATTTGATGCAAGCAATCCACCTCTCTCTGTAGCACTTGATTTCCCCATGACTCCGAATGTATTATACAATACTGCACCAGATTGTCTTCCTCCTAGAAAAAAAAAGCACGCACACCAAGACTGTAAATGTTTGCCAAGCATAAACTTCTTTCTGTAAGTTACATTCCATAGAAAAAAAGGTACACTTAAGAGAAGAAATGCATGTGATTTTGGTTAAACAAGATGCATTACCAATTTTACGTACAACAACTTAAAAGCTAGTTGTACAGCTTCCTATAGTTTGTTTCAAGTAGATGAAGAGTAATCATAATGCATGGAGACAGTTTTTAAACACTATGCCCTGAAAAGAACAACTTGGATGACAGAAAGTACATATATGCTCTTTTTCTTCATGAAGCTAGCTATCCTCCTGAAAGCAGAATTCCAGCCCTATATGCAGACACTGACTGTGGGTATGATTGCAAGGTCAGGATTTAAGTGATCAGTGAAAGCACAAAATTTCTACCTTCACTTTAGCTTCCAAAACTGTTGAAAACAATTTATATGGTGTTATTTCATATACTATCATAAGCAGCATCGATGACTAAAAGTTCCTTTATTATAGAATTTACACTGTGATGTAATTTAGGTACTACAGACACATTATTTAGTATCACCTATATTCGCCTATTTTAAAATCAAATAATTACTAAACTAGAAGACTCAACAACAGAATTGTTACCAGTTTCATAATACAAAGTAATATAAAGCCTATACAGTCTTACCTTTTATAGTTAAATTTTCAATTCCACACTCAAACATTATCCAACCCCACTTCTCTTGGCTAGGACCAATTCGAGTTACATCTGGAACAGCCTGTTGGTCTGTTTCGTCCACAAAAGCAAACTCATCCAACTCTTCCAAAGTGAAAAGAACTTTTGATTTCCCAAAGGGAATAGCTGTTATTGCACAAGTTCCAATATCTGAAAACAAGCACATTTAGCACTCTGTTACAAAATGAAAAAAACGTCACATCTTCAAATAGCCCTCAAGTTTTCAGTGTTTTGGAAGCGTTGTCTCTTTAGTATTCCTCAAACAGGAAGGAAGGAAAAAAAATCAAAGTAGACGTAAGAAAAAAAAGCAGCATTGTTCATAAAGTCTAAAAACCTTCCTCCCAGAATGTTTATTTGGGCAGGGCAATTTTTAAGTCTGGAAAAGCAAGGACCAAGCAACACAAAGTTCAAGCTTTGAGACATTCCTAGTCCTAACATATCTGCCTTCTTCGTCTTTTTATAGTCTTGGTTTCAAAGATATGTGTACAAACAAGCTCTTCAGATTTTTATTTTATTTTATTTAATCTGAAAGTGGCTATTGGCCTGAAATTATTTGATCAAAAACATTCCTAATAAATACCTAAAGTTTAACAGCAACAAATGACAGTGATAATGACAGTGCTCTTGGATAATACATTTGAGTAGAAATGCATTTGATATTCACTATAGCATAATTTATGGATATTTAAAAATAACTTTCTGATTTTAATTGAGACTGCTTCTCAGTTGGAAGAATGCCTATGTCTATACAGGAAGAATGGAAAACATTAAGTCTCTCTGATTCTGAAGAAAACACAAACTCAAGTAGGTTTTGGTTCATTACAATCCTTGCTGTCTAAGATCCAGGAGGGGACTATGCCACCTTGATTTCTTTGATATTAGGATGTAGATTAAATATAAATCCTTTCTTCTAGTGACATTTCTGAAGGAACATTTTCAAAATTTTATACCTGTTTCCCACTACCTCTCACACAGACTTAAATATCTGGGGAAAAGAACCACACTAAGTCAATTTATATTCCTTCCATACAATCCTCGCTCCCTGCCCCCAGCTAATAACAGCAATCACTTTCCAAGCATACATGAAATGATAAGTTCTCTAGAAAGACATTTCTCAACCCTTTTAAATTGAAGATGAGGTTTTTGTTTTTTTTTTGTTAGAATTCAAGAATTACCTGGCCTTCTCAGAAGTTTGCTGCATACCTCACACATGACACCACTGCCAAGATTTCACCCCTAAGTAAATAAAAATGGAGCTAACAATTTTAATTTCTTGTATTGATTTTGTTTTCCTCCAGTTTCATTTGCTCACTCATCTTTGCACAGGCTTTTTTATTGTGTGGTTTTTAATTATACTCGTTTCACAGATAACTTGCTCATGTCCTAAAAGACTCCTATTCTTCATGGGACAAAGTAAAACATGGCACTAGCCGATACAGGTTGCACCAAAACTGAGTCAGATTTAACTTATAAAGCAATAAAAAAAGTCAGCATGTAAAAGGTACTCAAGACTTCTTGCCAAACCACAACATAAGAACTGTCTCTACTTTTGCTCATCTTCAGCTTTTCCACAATCAGAAATTATAGCAACTGAATTTAATTCATAGGCTCTTGAAGGAATGAACACAAATCAGGTAGATCTCATTTTCTGTTTTATAGACACTATTGTTAAAAATCTGCAGCCTGTCAAGCTTAAATTGCCAGTACTGCATGCACGTTACACCTATGTCGAAATTGTTAGGAAGTACTTAGAAAGTGTAATTCATTTGCTGCATTGGGTGACAAAAAATGACAGCTGAGAAGGAAAGATCAACTGGAAGGCAGGGTGCCTACACATGAGATTTTACCAGTCGATCTACCATGCAACATATTTGCCACAAAAACTGCCTAGAAATCAGTCTTGATAGTTTTCAGTCTGCCTACATTTAAAATCGGCATATTAGTAAAATAACAGAAAACAACTCAGAGTAACCATCCTAAACTTCTTTTTAGACTACTTGCAAGATCTCCAGGTTCAAGTGTATTTTTATTTGTGGTGATGAAAGACAAACTATCACCACTTGCTTTCACGAAAAATGGCACTTCCACAGTTAAAAAAAAAAAAAAGCTTACCTGTTGTGTCAAGGCCTCTAAGTTGTCCATGAACACGATGGATGTTCAATTTAGCAGCAATTTCTTTTCCTTTTTCTGCTCCAGCATTGGATCTCAGTGAGCCGGAAGACTGGGGCTGCATTTTACTGGCTTGGATGTAACGATCAAATGTGACAGAATTCCTCCCAGTTTCTGCACTGTTCGAAGACTCCTCAACTATACCCCTTTGAATATAGGGGAGAAAAAACAATTAAGCGAATCTCTGATAGACATGCTACTCTTGATTACTTTTGTTTAAAATTTTAAGTGACATTGGCACAGCAGCAGTAGGAATTCTTTGTAAGGTCAGAAGATAACTACACTTTGGTAAAAAATTACTGAAAAATTCAATTTTATCCTACATGACATGAGGGAGTTAAAACTTAAGTTCCAAAATGATTCCACAAGTGTTCCTCCACTTCTCAAAGAAACTGCAGTTTTAAGTAGATATTAGATGTAAATTTATAGCACACTGAAGACGCATTTGTTTAACTCATTCATGACAACTTTTTCATATACTTCCTTTCGAAACTGCAAACTATGTTCCAAAAAAATTGTTATCACTGTAAGTCTTTTGACTAACATAAAATAACAAATACTGACACGTTTTATTCTTACCTATTCATACGAACTTGTGTAGCAATTCTATCAAAGCACAAAGCTACTAATGAAACATGGGTCACAGTTTTGCCAGAAGAAACCCCTGGGGATTCATCAACAGATGCTTGTAGTAAACACAGGTTCACCTATACGTAAAGTTTCGCCGAAGAGTAAAGAAATTTAGAAAAACATGTTACGTTAAGTATACGTCACAAACTTCTAATACAATCTTGTCACATACTTCCGAGTCAAATCAAAATTAAAGATAAAACATAATAGTTATATACAGTCCTCACATAATAGTTACTTAACTTGCATGCCTACCATAAGATTGAGCATCTCCAAAACAGTCTACCCTGGTCAAAACATAATTTATCTATCACAAATACATAGCTTCACTTAAGCTTTCCAGCACACAAAATAAGGGTAACTTATGAGGCATGTGTCTACCAATAAGCTAAACAAGAAGTCCTTACCTTTGGTACGCTAACATTGGCCTGAAGGCCTTTAATTGTCACATTATCTTGCTTAAGTGAGAGATTCGTCTGTGCTGGTCCCTGGTTTGTTGTTCCCGTAGTAGTAGCTTCTATTTTTGTTCCTCTAATATCCTGCTTGGAAGATAACTTGGAGGGGAAAAAAGGTGTTACCACTTAATAATTTATCCTCATTGAAACTCGGAGCTGCTAAGCTAAAGAGTTTAGCAGCTCTGAACTGAACAGCATAAACTATCCTGAAGAGGATAGTTTATTAGCACTGAACTACAAAGAGATTCATACTTCATTTAAAGCTCAATGCCATTATTTCTAGAGCAAGTACTGTAGCACTTACAAATATGTTATGTTTAGATACCAAAGGGTACCAACACCATTCTGTAATATGCTTTCTAATGACCAGATTTCAGCTAAAAGTTTGAGTTCTGCATGTATCAGTTATACAGAAAAAGTCATTATGAAGTAAATAATTAGTGTCAGTTATATCGGGAAGTCTAAGAAATCTTAAATTAAAAAAAATATAAATTTAGTCGTTAACTTGGACAGAAAGAACTTAACTCTGTAGAACTACTGTACAATTATTTTCAAGCTAAATTAATTTTCTAAGTTATCAGATGAACTGCAAAGAAAAACATACACTTTCACAGCTTTGTTTGAACTTTCGTGTATCCCAAAGACTCTCCCCCTGACTACTGTAAACAATAAATTATGTATTATGTTCACATCAGCAATACGTAAGAATATTAGTTATACTAATTTCTAAGAACAGAGCATGATCTCAAGCAAATTATTGTTGCTACTGACTAGATCCTTCAAAAGGAAAAAAACTTTCAGTCCTGGAAGTAAGAGTTTTCTACTCACCGAACAACAGTATATAACAATTGGCTATAAAAATGTGCACACGTTAAGCACAAGATAAAATGTATTTCAAATTAATATAGCAGTTAGCTACCGTACCTCAAAAAAAATTAATTCAGTTAAATCTTTTACTATATAAAATAAAGAACACACTATTCTTTCAAAGCTTTTCTTGCTCCCGTCCTTACATTTTCTGAGAAGCTTGTTTTGCTGTTCTGTACAGCATCTTGTAGAACTTTGCAATGCAGATCATCCACAATAGCTGCTGGGTGTCGAGAGCTCGCACAATGTACCATTGCTTCGATATACCTGTGAGAGGGAACAAGCCCACAATAGGACATTTAAACTTCCACTTTCACATGGCACACCATCTGTAACATTTAATCAACATTGCAAAGAGAAAAATTAAGCACAGGCAGAGAGAAAGTACGCTTCCCAGGTCAGCATAACATCCTTCTAGCTTCTTTACAGGAAATGCAGAATAATATTCAGTGGGTACAAGGCACTGCCATTCCATCAGTCATGTGTTATTCAATCCTTTTACCTAAACCTTTGCTCAACTCAACAGCTTTGATTTAAGACAATTTTTAGTATAATCAATTAACACTGAAGTAGTAAAAATAAAATTAATTACCTGTCCAGTGCCTCTGCTACAAGGGGAGTCAGAACAACATCTACGGTTCCTTTTACTTCTACTATCGCTGTTGTCCTTGTCTGGAAGACTGGGTGATCCAACGTCCATTCTTCTGTTATTGTTTCATCATCTGTATTTTCTGCAGACTTCTTATCCAAAGGAGTGTAAGGTGTACTAAACAAGTCAAATACATATTAATAATCTAGATTTGTGAAAGAAATACAGAAGGGTACATCACTAAACACTTACGTCTTGTATATTTTTAATACTTTAATAGAATTCTAACAGAATCAAAACACCGATATTGGATGGTAGACCCAAGACTAAACCAAAACTCATCCATTTCAAAGGGAAGAGGCTATAGTACAAGAGTCAACTGCTTCAAGTAGATGAATAATGAGACTATACATAATAAACCTGATGTGAGGTTATAGCCACATACTAGAAAATGTTCCTTGTTACAAACAGTGTATAAACAGGTCTTCAGCTCACAAAAATTCTCCTGAGGCACTCTAGGTATCATTTTAATACTCAATAAAATGCATATAGTGGCAGGTTTCTCTCTCCATGTAGCTCAGAAAGCACACAAATATAATTCCAGGGCAAGGCCCTTACCAAGATTCAAGTTCAGCTTTAGGCAGTGCAATGGACACTTGCTATAAGCACTTCCTAAAATTATTTAAGTAAATTGCAATTCATAATCTTGAAAATGTACAAGTGAAATCACCTGATGCTTTCACAGTATACTTTCATTTTGACCAAACCCAAACATTTTGTAATAACATACTCTGCTGTAAAATAAATCTGTACTGAAACTACTGCGACAAATCAAATTTTGAAAGGGCTAGAAATAGCCAAAATACTTTACAGGAGTATCAGGAAAATCCTACTAACAAAAGTGCTAGTAATGCTATGCAGTTTTCAACTTACTTAGATGTTGATCCTGTAAGCTGCATGCCTCTGTCCAGTAGCGAATTAGCTGTGAGACCCTGTTTAACAATCTAAGAGAAAAGTACAAAGAAATATATTACATTCCTTCTATATGTGAAAAAATACCCAAGGAATCTTCAAATGAAGATTCTCCTTACAGTTTTTTCCTAAAAGAATCCCTCACGTGCACATTCTCCAATATAGTGTAAAAAACTTTTAAATGACTTGAGAGATTAGATTATGAAGTTTTTGCATAGATATATACTAATTGCTTAAAAGATACTTCAAGTAATAATCTTTGACAGGTTTGTGTGAGCAGATAAAGCTTTTGCTACAAAGTGATAACAAGATTAAATTCTAGAGCTGAGACACCTATTATCCATCAAGTCATTTCCGTTACATTTCATACATGCAATTTCAGTTCCTTCCTTAAACATGTATGCTCATATCACATGTAACACTGGAAAAACAAAGTACAAACATTTAAAAAATAATTTGATAAAATCCATTAAGTTTAAATATACTCTGAAGTAAAGCATTTGCTATCTAGCGTGTATTTTATCAGTATTAAATGTACCACTACTGAAAGTTCTGTGTAATATGTATTTTAAACAAAACTCACGTAAATATCCTTCAGCTGCATATCATTCAACAGGTAGCATTTCTAATACAATAATGATAATTCAGAACACGCATCCTATTCACAGAATTCTAACTTGATCTTTTCTTTTCCACAATCTCCCAGCCACACAGCCAAAGATTTGAAGTCAGAAATCCAAGGTATTCCTTGACTAAAAGCCAAGAATTTTCAAGTGTCTCATGACTTTATTTATACAACATGCGTATTAAACAATTTGAACTTGGTTTGCATTCTTATTCCTTTCTCTACTCTTCCTCCCTCTATCTTTCATACCTTAAAAGTTGGGATAGAAAGCTGCTCAAAAGATGAAGAACTTTCTTCACTCGTTGGCGTGTCAAGGTCTAAAGGGCGATGTAATGAGGATTTTGAAGTTCTTTTGTTAGTTGGATGCTTTACCGACCAGTTGATCACCTGGAACTGTGTAAGATAGTTTTGGTAACACGCCATTACAGGCTGCTGGGAAGTTATTTGCTCACTTTCTACAGTCTTCTCAGATTCCATGACATATATGTTCTCAACATGCTCATCTTCTCCTCCTAGAGCTGAAACAAATGAAGCCTGTGAAGGATGAGTCTTAATTGGCAACGTTTTAACATCTTGACTAATTTCTCCATGAACACTACTTGTTAAGGGCCCTTCCACGCTGTGATAAATAGACCCTCTACTGTATTCAATTTTCTGAGCTTGCTTTTTTCTCTTCTTCCTCCCCGGATAAGTTCCTGGACCTTCATCACTACTTATTGGCTCAAACTCTTCCGCTGCAGAAAAATAAGCTTCACTGTCAGCCATTGACATACTGGAATCCATTGAGCGATACTGGTGAAATGAGTTTGAATCTGCAGATGGCGTATACGGAAAAGAACCAAAGCTTCTCCTCTGCTTTGGGGAGTCCAACACATTCTCATCACTGCGAGACACATCACTGCTGAACTGCACACCAACTGGAACAGGCTGCTTGTCTCCATAGAAGGCTGCTGTGAGGCTCTTGGTGCTGCCGAGCCGGGTGGAGCACACGGACGCTTGCCGTTTCAGCGGAGACCTCATGGGAGACTGACCAACAGGCCTTTCCTGGCTGCTAGGGGATGCAGGGCTACCCTCTGCACCCTCAAGTGCAACGCTGGAAAAAAAGAAATACAAGTTTCATGTGCTTATTTTATTCCTAATGCTCTTTACATTGTATGAGCTGTCAAATGCTTCAGTGATTCTGTGATTTTCTGTTAGTATAGCAATTATTTTCATAACACTCATGACATTAAATTCTGCCACTTGTTAGTCCACTTGTGTACACATAGAGAAGATAAAAATGAATGGTAATGGCAAGCGCTGTTGTCATACATGCTGGGTTTTCTACCTAGATCAGGTAATCATCCCCTATTAGGGATCCAAATTTGCATTCAAACTAGGAAATGGATTTTGGCAGTGCCATTAAAAATAACCAATACTGAATAAGTTGTTAAATATAAGGTGTGTTCTGTATTAACATGTTCAGGAGTCCAATTATACTGCCACCTGGACAGAAAGTACTAACCTTCCACGACCATCTTCTCTTTTTGCACCAGACAAGAACTCCTTCTGTCCCAAGTGATCCTCGGTAGTAGAAGACGGGCTGTCCTTCTCACCTGCGAGCAAGGGGAGGGCAGCACTAGAACTGCTCGTTTCCTCTGAAGATGATGAGGAGCTATGGGAGCGCAATGGCACTTGCAGGCTTAGATGTTGTGCCTTTCTTTCTATTTCTATACCCATAGATCTACAATCCCAATCTTTTCGTTTTACACCGTTTGCTTTACCTAGGATCATGAAACAGGAAGGAAAAACTGAACATCTGACAACACAACTGCAATGGTCTCTTTCCCACCCATTGAAATAAAAATCCCTATTAAATAAAAGCACACGCATACTAGCATGTTTAATAAAAACGAGTAAAATCATAGCAGCAAAAAAAAAAAATCAAATTCTCTGCTTTCTGGACAAGCAAAACAGATGCTTCTTTTTACTCAGGAAGGAGCCACATGTTAAAAAAAAACAGCATATGAAAGTTTGCTCACTATTATCAAGCTATTGTCCGCTCTTGGAAGGGCCCATACCACTACAGGACCTCTTGCACAAGAACACAACAAGTACTACTCATTAACCAGAATCAGATAGACCATAAATACCAATGTGCAATTAGGAAATAATACTTTTGAGCAAAACAGAATGAAGTTACAGTACAATGCATTCTCACCATCTAAAATTTTAGGAATCTCCTTAGTAATGATCCATTCTCCTGGCTGCAATAGCGACTGCCCATAAAACATATCAGATTCTGCACTTGTACTTGAGAAAGCAGAGCTGCTTGAAGGTGTCAGTTCCTCAAGTTTGAAGAAGTCTAGTCCTGTTAATGTGCCACCAAAGAATCGACAGCCACCAAGACAGCCACACTTGTTCTTGCTTCTCTTGTTCTTCAAATTATCATCAGGCCACAAAAACCACAATCTACACAAAGGCAGAAAAAAAACAAAACAAAAACACAACCACAGATTTAGTACATTTAAATTCAGTGAAAACAAGATTAAAAGATACCCCCCTTATTTGTAAGCTCCTATTTAACTTAGAAATCTTGCTTACTCATTTCATGCTATCTGAAAAACAGATGTCAAACAAAATGAACGATTAGCTCCAGAAAGGAGCAAATAAATATATAACGCAGTGCTCATGCAACCCTGCTCAGGCACAGATCATATCCACCTGCCACAACATACATTAACAGTAACAACTCACTCTCTCAGCACAGAGAGGAGCACTGCAAACACTCCACACTGGTGTATGCTGCTGATGCCAGAGGCAATTGCTCTTAGGGGAGACGCAGAGTCACAGTTCGACCAGACGTCTTATTCACAGCTGTTCGTCAGACTGCTCAGAACTGTCAGAACTGTAAGGCCTACAAAAAGTCCAGCTTGAGAACAAAGGACAAACTGAATTCCCTCCTCTCCCTGATCTTAATTCCGGGGGATGAGGGAAGACAGAGGGAAAAGTTTTGCGAAAAATCATACAATTTTGTATAGTTAAAGCACATTCAAACCACCAGCCTGATAGCTAAGTATTCAACATGCTTTAAAAAAAAACAAAAAACAAAAAACAATTCCACCTTCAGATGACTCTGTTAACTTACACTAAAAAGCATTCAAATGCATCTCCTTCAAATTGATCTCTTACCTCTTAGTTCGGTTATCATGCGTCTCCAAGAAATGTCTCTGTACTTCGTGTTTAGAAGGATGATCTGCAGCTAAAGCAATGTCAGCAGTGATGAGCCCCAAGTTGACAGATCCAGCTTCCAGCCAATATGCCCTTCTCAATATTGGCTGAAGACCAGTTCTGCAATTGTTCACCTGCTCAACATATTGTCTCAATTGAAAGTCTTGAATAGCCGCACTTACACCTTCTCCAACAGACTGGTTGTGGAGGTTGCAGTTTGCGATACGTATAGTACCCATCTGAAAACATGAGTAAAAATGTGAACTCTGAATATTTACAAGTGAAACAAAGAAAAAGTAGCCTTAATCCAGTTAATACACCACCTATTATGTTCCAGGAAGGTCTCAGTGAACTACTCTCTCCAAAGATGACATAGAAAAAGGTTGGTTTTTTTATATATACAAGCACAGACATACACAAAAAAGAAGGCAAGCTTAGAAATTAGTTTCAGACAATTTCCAAATAACAAAAATAAAGTCTGTACTCAGGACTCTCCTGTTGTAAAGGAATCAAAAGAGAATTCCCAACTGTAGACATGTTATAACAAACCTTTAAAAAACTAAATCATTATTAAATTCTTTGGTGTAATCCTAAAAAACAAACCTGAAAGTTTTGAAATCACAGATCTGTGATTTATCTGTATTACTTAGACTAAAATATAGGTTATCTACTTCAAATACAAAGCTGTATTAACCTGTAGAACACAATCAATCAACACCTCAGCGAAAGAACCATGTTAAACGGTGCAAAATTCACAATACAAGAAATTCCAAGTCCTGAACCTTAATTCCAATCCATATAAATAGTGTTATAATAGCCTTTATGTACCACAGTCTACTTCTTTTACTGGTATAGCTCCAGTAGTTTTGTTGAACCAAACAGGAGGCTACCCCTCTCCTGTATCCGGAAAAAGTTCTTGCCATACCCTCCCACTTAGCTCTGGAAACTGGTCACTGCACAACCAGCCCACTTGCCCATACAGAGTCAATCCTCCCCAACATTAGTGTACCCCAATAAAAGATGACATAGCCCTGTCACACACGCTTAGTCTTCAAACAACCTGAAGTTTCCTTCAAGTTTCCTTGAAGGTGAATGAACTTTCCTGCACAGCTTCAGTCACCTCCAAAAAGTCACCATGAAGTACCTGAATTTTTCCAATTTAGTTTGCAAACTTTTCACAGGGCAAGCAAGGAAAGCTGCAAAAGAACCCACCCATGGACGAGCTACTCACAGGGCTAATAGTAAATAATTATTGCTCACCTTTGTCACAAACTATAAAGAAGCACCGGAAGCCCTTTTTAAAATATGAATGAAGCATATCAGGTATATAATTTTCTATATTGGTTCAGATTATTAAGCTGCCTTTGAAAATACTGCCATTCATATTTATGCCTGCAAACACAGTTGATATTTGTGCTGATGCTTCATAATATTAGACTCAAAAGATTTTGGAAACTCAAATGCTTTTTTTTTTTTTTTTTTACTGCCCCAAGGTAGCAAGCCATTCAAATGGCAAGATATCATATCAGACAAAGCATCTAAAATAACTGCCGCTCTCCTTCAGTTCAATTCTTGCTCATAATGTGAAGCTGTCCCCAGACATCTCATAATAAACCTACCTTTTAAAACTGAATTTATTAATGGATAGCACAGCTATTAGTCACTAGCAGTATAATGCTTCTCCTTTCCTGTGCTACTATATTTTACTGTCTCTTAACTTTTACTTTGCTATAGTTTTCTCTTGTATAAGACAAGAGAGAATATCAGCTCTTCTCTGCTGTCTTCCAGATTCAGTCAGGCAGCAGCACTAATACTTCTCCCACCTCTACCAACGTTATATCTTAATTCAAGCAGCTGTCTCACATAAGATGACCATGAGTTATCATGCAGTGACTTGTATACATTCCTTCTCAAACATTTCCAGTTGCTGAGTTACTAACTTATAGTAAAAGTTTTTATTAACCCTCAGGTACAGACACTAGCATTTATATTGCCCAGTATTATTTTAATTTATTACACTAATCTTGCAGCTCACGTTCTTATTTTGGCAGACATCTACCCCTCCTAACCATTTTCCAAGATCACTTTAAGTGAAAGTATTAAATCTGACCTGAACTAACCTACTTCTGGCCCAGTCCAACCCTTTTAACACCAACCTTTTATCACTTACTTTCAAATATTCTGCTTAGTCCACTGCACGTAAGCAAGCAATAAAATCAGGCAGCTATTCTATCAAAAAAATACAAAGAACTCTGTTGACCAAAATATTTTAACTGCTGTTAAAACAAATATTTTTTACCTTTATATTGGTGGCACAGCCATGTTCTACCACATACAGATCTGCTCCATCCATAGCTAAGCGTGTCATAGTGTACTTTAAGTCATCAGATGTTGGGCATGGCCCAGGGACACAGTTCATCTAAAAAACAGATAAAGATTTAAACATACATAAGGAGTTTAAACATATTTTTATTTCTTATCCTTTTATTTATCTTCTGTTTATTAGAGGCCTAAAACTAGAGCAACAAAAAGTTACTTATTCTGCAATTGCAGAATGAGTATGAGATGGGATGTTTCTTCTGTCCAGCAACATCAGCGGACCCACTTGGCTCTCCTAGCTTCCACCAGCAAAAAGCAAATTGAGCCCCCTTATAGAGAACATCACAAAAACTAGAACCTATACATTAAAACAAGGAGGAGGTCAAGAGATGAAATTCAGGAATCATACTTTATATATCACAAGGCTCCTTAGGTCTTCAAATGACTGCCGGTATGGATTCCAAGAGACCAGCACCAAAAGCAGAATCCAAGACAATAGACAAATAGGTTATCTGTTTGCTCGGGGCACAGCAGCAAGAGTCCCATGCTAAAAAAGGTCCATGGAAGCCATAAGCTGTCAACTTAAGTCCCCCGATCAAAGCATTATTTGATCAACAGAGGGTAAGGGGGGGGGAAATGTTCAAGGAGCGTGAAGGGAAGTATGATCCTTGTCTCTTAAGGGAAACGGAAAGATGACATTTGCCTCTTAGCTGTCACTGTAGAAGTAAGAAATTATGCATGACTCCTGCAGATATTGTTTCTCAAAATGATTCATAGAGCACAATAACATGGCGTAAATCCACAGGAAAATCCAGACAGAATCGCTTTTCTTTCTAAAACATAATTAGCTATAATTTATCAAATCTGACTACGTACTCCATGTGTCTTGATAACTTTAAGCCTGGATTTATAACCTGTTCCAAACAGCCTGTACAAATACAGTGAGCAATTAAGACAGATGAAAGGTTACCTTAGAGTCACAAAAACGACGATCAATTCCATGCTGGCATATTATTACAGATTTTGGTCTTTCCAGTTCAAACTCACGGCACACTACATGAAATACAAAGGTCTGCCCCCACTCCAGAAGACAGGCAAGCTGTAAGCAAATAACACGTTGTCTAGCAGTAAATATGCATAATGAACTTACAGTATACAACAGATCACTGAAAGAACATCACCAAAGTCTGGAAGGTGAGCAGGAGTAAGACCAAACAGAAGACCCCACCATAACATTCTGGCTTCATTATCTTGCCTATGTCAGCCAGTCTCTTCATTGTAAAGATGGAGCTCACCTCATTTTACCTCAAAAAATGCCTCTAAATACCCTAACACTATTTATAATTTAAATGTCAGACTTCCTTGTATGTAAGTAACAAAGTTACATTTAGAAAGCATAGGAGGAAACTGGCTAAGCAGAACACTGCTGAATCTCACTGGATGTGGTAATTAGCCAATTGTTGATTTAAATCTTTTATATAGTTAGCTTATTCATAAAGGAAATGAATCATGATTGTCTGGCTCTATTATGAGAGGGAAATGGGTTTTCTTTGGCTAACCAAAGGAAAGGACACTTTAAATCAGGAGCAATTTAACCAGAATTTAATATAGCTATGACTGTCTTGCGCAAGACCTCTTCCTCCCTTTAGCAGTATACCTTCACAAATTCTTCCAATACGTCACACTATGGGAGGAAAAAGACAATGACCCTGAACCAGCAAATTCAAGTTCTGCTTCACAGCAGTGCTGACAACAAAAAAGTAAAATAAAATTCCTGTATGAAGTATAAAATTGAGAATGACTTTCTATGGGAAGAAAACCCTTAAGTTTCATCAAACATTTAGAATTATTCTCTAAAGCTTAGAATAATTTTAATCAACTAGGTTTAATCTTGAAACATATAGCACTGGAGTGAATACAATAGCTTATCTAAATCAGTAGTAGCATTTGGGGAAATACCTCTACAAAAGTCTATATATGCAGCATGAAAATGTATCTGATTCTCTTTAAATTTACTGAAATGGCTTGTAAGACTTATTTTCATTTTATTTGCCACAGAAGTCTTTTACTGAAAGAATTGTTTAAAGCTAGAAAATAATGCCATTTTTGCAAGGAATAAGAGGATGCAGAAGTGCCTTAAGAATCAAACTACAAAATAGAATTTATGTATTTTTCTCATGTTTCAGAACACACTGACAAAGCAACCTTTTCTAAAGATCTCTCAGCCCACACCAGAAATAAATCAAAGTGATTTTTCTAATGTATGCTTGAAGCCACTATTATACATGGAAAAATGAAAGCAACAAAAATGGCAAAACTAAAAGGAGTTAATGCTAAGACTGACCTAAGAAACTTGAACACTGTGAAAACAAACTATGTTCCAGTGGGACCAACCACCAGAAGTTATGTAGCTGCCAGCTACTCTCCTTTGGCAGGCCTGCCCATACTGTCTTCCCACAGATCATCATCTCATTTGTCTCCTAATTTAAAAGTTGGCTTTGTCAATAGCTTTCTATGGAATGCCAAAACTTTATCTGCAAGATAAATTCTTGCCAGATGCTCAACTTGATATCCTTCTTACTGGTAGCATCCCTGCAAGCAAATGCCTACATATCTGCAAGAACCTTACATGTGAGGGATATCAAATTGCCTTTCAGACTGCAATCACAACTGGGTACTTCACGTGCCCTTCCCAGAGAATTAACCAGTAGGGTAACGAACCTGCATCTCCAGAATTCAGCATCATAAAATGAAAGTAACCTTGGAGGAAGTCAAAGACAACTAAGAATCTCTTACCTAAATTTATTGAATAGATTTTTCTTTCTCTTCTTCGTCACATTACCTGGTTTATGTCTGAAAGGGTCCCAAAGCACCTGCTCTATTTAGAGGAGTAGTATTTATTCTACAATTAAACCACTTAGAGTACACACTGATACTGTGGTTGCTTTTCTGATCAGTACTGAAGTACATTAACTTATATAGATGTAACATGCATGTGTTTACACATAGTGACAACAGTATTCACTGCTGATTTGCTCGTACTCTGTTACTATCACCCTTTCAAATGCTCATATAACGCTAGCCACCCTGTTGCATCTAGATGCAAGATGAACATCAGATTCAGCTCATTTGGCATCTCCTATCCATAGAAATGGTTCGATTTTCAAACTATAAACTTAAGGTTAAGGCACTGGATGCATATTAATGCATCCAATTCAGCTGAGACCACATGCTTTCCAAAATCCATCTTATGCCAGTTTTGCAAGGAAGAAGAAAGGTAACACTTCATAGTGAATAGTTTCTAGATGGTACCTGTGGTGCTGTAACTTTGGCTGTAAGACTTCCAGCCTGTACATCTATCAGCCACGCATACTCTAAAGTATCACTTCCAAGAGGCAAACCTTCTGCTGAGAACATTGCGTGAGCACGCAACTGCAGACCTGACAGACTGATGTGGCCCTCTCGAAGAACTTCATCCACTGAAGGTCTCTGTTAAGGACAAGGTAACAGTTAAGTAAGTTAAAACAAATATTTGCAAGAATATATCATTAGAAAGTGCAAAAAACAGTAGTCAGAGATATTTCGTACACATTCATTTTCACCTCTCAAGTCTTATTGACTTTTATACGTTTAGACTGTCCCAAGACTTCTCAGCATTATGCATGCAACAACATATGTGCAAATCTTATGGGGGAAGGGACCCTTATCTAACCAAGTTTGTTTTAACCGTTAGCAAACATCATCAACCTTTCCTTGATGATCTCCCCACAGTGACACCATAGACAACATCTCTTAAATAATACTGCAATAAAATATAAAGAATGGAAGAGCATGTTTAACAATGGAAGGGATCAAGAGGTTAAAACCATGCTTTATGAAGGTTTGCTACAACCAGAAAGCTGACACATCATGAGAAAATAAGTAGAATCAGAGGCTGGCCTATAAACTGCACTTTCCACCAGATTATTTCTTGGCTACCTAAAGCAAAGCTACTTGGCTGCAGATATGAAAATTCAGATCATATTTTCCAAAATAACACTACTCCACCAGCCAGAGAAGAAACTGAAAAGATAAAAGCAGCACAGGCATACATCAGGAGCTTGTGACTACATGGAGGTAAGCTGTGATTTAAAGCCAGTAAGTCAACAGCAAAACTTTTCTTTCACTCAAGAAAGACTCAAAGCAAAATTAAGAGAACATATAATCTTTTCTTTTATGTGCCTTTCACTAAAAAGGCAAGCTGGACAGACATAAAGATTAAAAAAATATATGTATTGAAACTGTCTTTAATATCTCTTAGGATGCATAAGCCTTAACAAATTTGTATGTGTGCAACAGGAAAGTTCCTACCAAAACAGCATTCAATTTTAAGATCATTACAACTTCCCCAAGGCAGACATACACACGAACACGCAAAACTGGCTTACTACCTGATAGTTGTCGTTCAGAAACAAATTCACTGGAGACAATACAAGCTGAAGCATTGTTTCTCTAAATCCTTTCTTCATCTCAAAACACAACCTTTCCAAGAAAGCTGTAGGGCACTCAGGACCATCTGGACTGCAATGCTAAAGTAAAAATCAAACAAATCCATTTCAGAAACTGAAAACGGACAACACTGTTGAAATTGTCAGATTAGAAGCAAACCTATAAGCCGGAAGTATGCTAAATTTCCTTCAAGTTGATACTTAAAAAGAAGCCTGTGCAACTTCAAAAACTTTTCAACAATTACATGAACAGCGATTCAAACTCATTTGGGTGAACCCAAATCTTTATCTAAGTATTATTTATATTCCAGAGGATCCCTCACAATGCAGCTGCACAGAGCAGCATGCACAATCAGAAGGCAGCTTTGCTAACTAGCAGAGAAATAATGGTCAACCAAAAATAATGAACTACTGATGACATGAATCAAGTTTATTGAAAAAAATCGTTAAAAAAAATATCCAGTTCACCTTCCAGATAAGCAGAAACACATCTCAAATTGCTTTAGACAGCCACAGTTGTAACAGAGAGTATTCGGACATTTTAAAAAGCACCTTCCTAACACCTAGGAGTTACCAAGGAGTTAAATGTAACTCCAGATTATGAAACTAGAAAAACAATCTGCTGCTTGTAGCAGGAAAATATTTGAAGATTCTAAAGCACTTACCACTGGCAACCGCCCATGCACTTTGTACAAATTAACGAGTACAGTAATATCCCATGGACGTAAAGTAAGAGGATGAACTGGCTTGACTGAACTTTCGTTTTCCTTTTTGTCATTTTCCACTCCAACAGCTGTCCACCCAGAGCTTGAAGATGTTGAGAGTGACAAAACAGGACTTGAAATAACTTCTTCAAAATCAGTGTACATGTCATCTTCTCCAAAATAATTTTCCTGGGAAAAGGAATTATTTGCTATGACCATAAGGAAAACAAATTAAAAACATACAGGCAATATAATGAAATACAAATCTAACCTTTTTCTGTATGTCAGTCCTCCCTAAAATCAGCAGTACAGCTACAACCTATAGCTGAAGAAACATATACAGTTTTATCTTCTGAAAAATAGGTAACTTGTGTGAGCAAATTGAGG
Source organism: Anseranas semipalmata (assembly GCA_013399115.1). NCBI lineage: Eukaryota > Metazoa > Chordata > Aves > Anseriformes > Anseranatidae > Anseranas > Anseranas semipalmata. The sequence continues at coordinate 568,217 of VXAA01003226.1, forward strand.
CCATGTGCTTTGCAGAAGAAGCGACTCTCAGCCTTTCTCAAAGCATTGGTATTCTAGATGCATGCAGTACAAATAACTATCCTGAAGCACTATTACTGACATTTTTAAACACATTTTGTGCCTTTAAATATAGATAACTTGGAGAGTAAGAATACAAAGGAAGTCGCACTCGTCCATCCTGAAATTTCTGAAATTTTGTCGCTCTCCCTGCCCACAAAAAGGTTAGAATGACATATAAGTAAATTTAACGAACAAATTAAGTCTCTCAAGAACATTTCTCTCGATGCAGGTTATATTTTTATGTTAATTCAGTATGTGGGAAGTGTTGGGGCTTAAACGTTCTGTGGAGCAAAATCCTTTCCAAGCAAAGAGGTTATGACACAGATACAAACACTGCTCCCTCATTCATTCTGAGAAAGTAATTCAGTCCCTCAGCCTCTCATACTGAGAAAAATGTTCCACCTATTACAAACTCCATTGGTGATTTGTGAGATACAAACCAATCCACACTAGACTGAAGATCAAACTGAAGCAGATTTGAATTTTATAAAGTTTATGTCAATGTTAGGAGACAGACCTTGAAATATTTTTTATAAGGCAGACCCAGCAGAGGGTGCTAAGAACCCCAGTAACTTACTCCTGGTACCTTCTGCCAGGGATGCAGGGACTTACACATCCTTGATTCCCAGCCAGTAAGCCATCCCGGACAGAGCACATTGCACTATACCAAAAGATTACCTACAGAAAACTTAACTAAAGTGCACAAACGATGCAGGAATCTCTCCTACATGTATTTAAAATGATCAATGAAAACATACTGAAAATGACAACTCAACCACAAGTCAGGAAAATAAGCATTAAAAAACAGAAAAATACTAAGAGATGCTGCCAGCACAGCTGGACAAACAGATGTAAACACAGTGACAAAAATACTAAAAAGACCAGGAAATGTGCATTTTCAAAAACAAGTTATCTAAACTCTCTCTTGACATTTAGAAGATAAAAGCTAGATTTAAGCTGAGAAATCTGCACTTCAAATATTAAATAATCATTGAACCAAAGGATCTAACATAGCACTGTTTACATGCATCTCCAGAGGAAACGAGCGCTGAAGATGCGAGCTTGCATGGAAAGACAGTACCATACTCTGCAGAACTTTAAATGTCCTAAAGGCACAGGTTCTGATGCATCTTTGCATAAAGTAGTAATTAATGTAAGCTCTAGTCATAACCATGGATTTTTATGATACTATATATTTATATATACAACTCCACAAAAGGAAATTATGCTGACACAAACCTACACACCTATATTGCAGAGCCTCCTCATAAGCCTGTGCCAACTGAATTCATCCCAGCCATGCCATATCACCTAACAAATGTTTGGTTGTGAGTTGTGTTTTTGTGCTTACCTTTATTGACAGAAAGGCTTTGAGCAGGGGTCCATACAGGGTTATCTGGGAATCTGGGGAGAGTTCCAGTTCCACGTGGAGCTTATCCGGGGGCAGCTCTGAGGGGTCAAGGGGAAGGCGGGTTGAAGCTGTGGGAGATGAAATCACGCTCTCAGCTGTTTTCTGCGATGGCCTTAGCACAGATAACATCGTTTCTTCCATTTCTGACACTTGGGAACAAAAGAAGGAAAACAGATTTTGATTATGTTATGCTTCTAATGGATGAAATTCTACAAATACAGATGTGTAATATACATACAACTTTTTGCAGCTTTCTAATTTGGATGCTATAACTATGTTAATATATCTATGCTACAGAACAGGTTTCTCATGTTTAGTAACTACGAGAAGACAGGAAAATACCGAATATTTCAGTCAACATGAACTATGCAAAGGAAAACAATCCTTCAAGTTACAAAAAAAGATCAATTTATTTATCTTGCTTTTCAAGTTAAACAAAGACCTGCTTTTATTTCAGTGTAGCAGATTTCCCCCAACCACATATCTACTGCAGAATGAACGAAAATGAATAAAAAGGAGCATTGCAAAAGCTGTATTAGAAATATATTCTGAACCAATGATTTTGTAGGCCAAAATTTCCTCTCAAACTCAATTACTCTAGTCACAAAAGAGTTCAGAAATTCAGATATTATTTTCTATTTCTTCTTTTTACTCGGAGCTAAGGGGAGGTGCTTTGTCTTTCTTAAGTGAGGAAAGGCCAAAAAAAGTAAGTGAATAACTGGAAGTGATTGCTGAGATGCAAAGAACTTTATTGGAAAACCATATAAAATTGCAGCTCCATGTGGAGGCAAGGTGCTAGTTTAACTGGAAGAACCAGCATGTGCAGATCTAAAGTGAATATACACATATAGCCAGCAAACTACCTTCAAAGCTTTAACCTACCATTGTTGCCTATGATGCTTGTTCAGTGCTTACATTATGTTGTAAAAGCTAGCTAAATGCCACAGTGAGAACAACATTTATTTGGAAACTGCACCTCTTTGTTATACAACATATTTGTTTCTCAGAGACTTAGTGTTCTATCAATTGACAAAAAAAAAAAATACAGATGGGTATTACTGTAACAAACACATTGTGTCAGCATCACAGATCAAATGCAACCATAGAATTGAGCTCAACTTTATTCATTGAAGGATTATTATTCATTGAAGAAAGCTCCAGGTGAAATTTTCTGTGTATATACAAACTTCCAAATCCAGGTTCAACTGCTATGATTACAAGTGAATGTTTTCAAATCTGAAGTATGCAAATTTGAAACAAACTGACAGTGTCTCAAGAAGAGTACTTAATAAACATCTGCAAGACGAATCTTATTTATCCTGTTTCATACTCTAAAATTCAAGTCTTTAGATTTGAATTGTTGGAACTCAAAACCTAAAAACCCTATTTAGTCTCATGTCTTCTAACACCTGCTCATTGAGGCCCATTCAAATTAGCCCTCATTATTATTCTAATATCTCTCCTTCCTCAGTTCTTCCTTCTCTATTCTCAACCTGAAAGGCTTTTATATAACCCCAAAGCTTCTTGCACACCTCCCCCTGCACTTAAAATACTTGAACATAGAGATAAAAGTCAGGTATTCTGTAATTTTGTGGGTTTTTTTTTTTTTTTTTTTTCAAGCACATACATATAAGATATTTCACATTTAGAACCTTAAAATTTAAATTTTGAAAATTCTTGTTTAGAAATTGTTAGACTGGTTAGTCTAACACTCCTACCTGACTGCCTGACTTCAACAGTGCTAGCTACAACGAAATCTCAGAGTTTCATATACATAAATGTAAGACGATGTTATTGCATCTCATACATATAGAGTATTTAAATATTAAAATCACAAATGTTGTAACATCCAAAGGAAAAAACATTTAGAAAGTTTAAGTAACATAATACTGCCAAAAATATTGTAGTTCATATTTAATATACTAATGATACTTTATGTAACAACCCATTTAAGAGATCTACTTTGTTAAGGACAAGGAGAAATGAACTACAGACAGTATCCTCTTTTTCCACAGGAAACTAGGACACTTTCTGAAATTTTGCATTGAAAGAGGTGTTGACAGGTCTTAAATCAAAACTGGTGCATTCTAGAGATTAGCATTCTCCCATTTAAAAAATGAAAAATAAAAATAGTAATACAGTTCAAAATTAATTTCTGCAAATTTAAGCAGTTAGAGCCACCAAAGTTACAGCACTTCCTGAAATGAAACATGCTAAGAAAAAGAAGGTACTGGCACTTACAGGATTGTTTTAACTGCTCATCTGCCTTTTGAGGATAAATTGGGTGCCATGAGTAGTCAATTGTAAACATAACACTCGGGACCGTCCAGCATTCAACCCATCCAGCCCTTTCAAGGAGAAATAGCATACTTTTATTTGAAGTATAAGTTCCATTATACATTTCCCATTAACATGAGGTTGCTTGCTCTACCAACAAAATCAGTAAATATGAAAAGCCAATATAGATACATAAATATATATCAAAATAAAACTCACTCTTCTTGAGTGATGTTGCGCCACTTGGGTTTGCCTGTTTTCTGACCACTTTGACATTCAGCAGAAATGCAAGATTCAGGATTTATTTTATTAGGCTGACAATCTTTCACCAACATAAAAAGGGAGTATTTACTAGGATGACAATCTGGTAGATACAAATGAAGATCAACATCTTCTCCCTAAAAGTCAAACATCAGTAACAGAAAAGTTTATTTACATTCACTTTATGCATAATGCTCATGCTATTCTCATGCTCACGTGTACCATCACCTTCACTTTGACAGGCAAAGTGATGCACAAGTCTCAATTTTTATGTGCTTGGTGACCACAGCTCCCACCAATATGTAAAAAAAAGTCCTAAAAGCTCTGTAGTGCTTAGCAGTTTCCAGTCCAGTAACTTGCACATCAGAACACATCATAAGCTATAAAACACAGGTGCATGGCTTTTAGGGATTCCTGTTCTTCTGTTGTTCAATTCATAACGCGAGAGTTAGTGACTGGCCCAAGACTACCCTACGTCTTAAATAAACCGCGCTTTATCTTTTTTTATTATTATTTTTAATTTTTTTCCAAATATAACCTTGCTTACTTTGCTATCAAATTATACAAACTTACCAACATCACCTTCAACTAGTTTTTATTGTTAGTAACCCCACATTGCTTCTATTTTAGGGAAGACAAATCAAGAAGTACAGTGTTCCATAGAATTCATTGTATACATCTTAAAAACACATTATTTATTTTACAGAAGCTATCAAAAATCTGAAGAAGGCTTTCCAAAATGGTTTGGGTTACCCATTCCACAATTTTATTTTTATCTTTAAACACGAGTTGGACTTTCAATCTCTAATGAGAACAGACTTCCAAGTGATAAAATATATACATAGATACCCAGTGTGTATATAACTATATATAGTAAATATACATACTGTGTATATATGTAAATACATGCATATATATACACACGTGTGTATTTGTATGTATACATATATATATTTAAAATAAAAAAACTAAAAGGGCTTATGATTGGATGCTTCATGTAATCAACGGAAATTATTTACTTCTGGGTTATTTAAAGAAAAATTCTATGAACAGGAAGTGAAAGGTATTTTTCTTTCAGGAAAGAGTTTATGCAAAAGGTCCTAACAGAAGAAGAAAATGAAGTGAAACTATTTCACATTTAGAAGACAATCGGGCACTGAGGGAAGAGAACTTACCTTTAAAGAGAATCTAGTATTGCATGTAGTTGGAACAAAGTCAGTGAAAGGCAGAGAGAAGACAATGTTTAATGTTTCTCCACAAGCTGCTAGATAAACTGAGAGAGAAGAAAAACAAACAAATAAAACATTGTCAAAATCTCACCCTACTTTGTTCTTGTGCAAAATGGGTAGTTATCACTGAACACATTTCATAGTAAAAATCCTACAATTTTTGTCACTTGTATATACTCTTCTTCCAAACTAAAAAAAAATTGACCTCACCATTTTCTTGTTGTTTGGTGGAACAGTCAATCCAGTTGTGTTGATTTGCTGCCCAAATCATTTCAAATTGATGAAACATGACTTTGAAGTTCCACATATAAGGAACAAATGAAAAAATGTCAGGTGCGCTATCACTGGACCAGTCTTGGATCAAATCTAAAATTACATAAAGTAACAAAAGACAAGTTAGCAGCAATCAAGTGAGAGATTTCTTCTCTTAAGTTAACCTGGCTTTTCATAAATTGTCAATCTTAACCATTTGTTCCTTTACAGACAAAGAAAAACTAAGAAAACTATATACAGTATCAATTTCTCAGGCAGATATTCCACAAATACTTGCTCTGAATCATCTCCTATTTCCCACTTGCTTTACAAGCTGGAATACCATAGGTTTAATCATGTTTTCTAGTTTAATTTTATTCAGTAGCAAAGTTACACATTTACCTAAAAACACCAGACTACCAAATGCTCTCCTTCAGTTTTCCACTCCAATACTATGAACACGTACAGTAGTCGTATTTCCCACCACCATGTCAAATACAGCAAACAATGTTGCTGCAGAAGCTCATGGGTTTGCTCTGCATAGATTGGTAGACTATGCTGTGTACTACAGCACTCTACAAATTATGACACTGACCCCACTAGGAGAATAACTTTATTAGCATGACACTGTGCCTGCACTAATTAATCCTCCACCCAGCAGGGCTAATTAGCCCAGGTAGTGCCACATTGATGAGGCTATATTCTTTCTGTTACTGCAGCTGGAACATTCAGCAACAGTTTGGTGATGCAGGACTGCCCTGAGTACGTGTATTCTTCCTCACAGCCAAAATCGTAAGGAACAAATTACTTTCATCATCTATCAGCCACGGGGACATGACCTAAAGCCTGAATAGTTGAAACTCATTCAGCCAAAGGCAAGAAATATCAGAAAAATCAACACACTTGGTGACAATTATTAAACAAATTAATAGCTCTGGTAAAATAAATTCATTTGAAATTTAAGATCACTTAACATAACTGCAGATCAAATTTAGTTTAGATGTTAAAAAATTAAATTATTCAGCATCTCTACTCAAATATAAGAATATTGTGTAACTAGACACTAATAGCCCACAGAAGACATCAGGAACTTTGTCCGCAGAAATAATTTGTTGTCCTAAATATGTGAAGTCACAGTATCTGCCTTTGTAAAATTTGAAGAAGTCGTAAAGGATTTATATTTCATTTGATATATAACTTATTTAGTACAGCACTTACCTGTAAAGAAGTTTTTCTGAGCAAAGATAAAATGGTATGTTGCTTTATAAACCTCGAGTTCACATTGCCATGTCTGTGGCATGTTCCATATCCGGGGATAACTGGCATTAATATGAAACTATGAACAAGATATTAAAGCATCAGAATTTTTTGAAAACATGACAATGCTTGACCCTGTAGCTCAGCAGTTTTCACATACGTACTCTGCTGAATAATTAAAACTCTTTTCCTGCTGGGATGAACAGAAGGCCACTCCGGTTCCTTAATAATTTAATCTCACTCTGTCTTTCTGTTTTTGAAGGTCAAGTGTTAGCGTATTCATTTATTTGGAAAGGTATACTACAAACTTCTGATACTGCTCAAATGTACCATCTGTTGCACTAGATGTACCAAACAACTGGTAGGATGCTCAAAAATTAGACATTAAATACATTACTTTAATAAGGTCATTTAAAAACTATTAATAACTACAATAAATATACAAAACAAGCGATGCACAACACAGTTGTTCACTACCCGCTGACCAAAGCCCAGCCAGCCCCGAGCAGCGGCTGCACCCCCACCCCCTGGCCAACCTTCCCCCCCATTTATTGTTCAGCATGATGCCGTGTGGTATGGGACACCCCTTTGGCCACTTTGGGTCAGCTGTCCTGGTTCTGTCCCCTCCCAACCTCTTGTGCACCCCCAGCCTCCTCACTGCCAGGGCAGCACGAGAACCTGAAAAGTCCTTGACTCTGTGTAAGCACTGCTCTGCAACAACTAAAACATTGGTGTGTTATCAGCATTATTTTTCCCCTCAATCAAAAATGTGGCACATACCAGCCCTATGAAGAAAATTAACTCTACCCAAGCCAAATCCAGGACAGTTACACATCTGCATAGTTATGTGCATATATAAAGTTCCTTACATATCAAAGTCTTGTAAAATACATTTAACAGGCATATTTCTGCACTGTTTAAGATCCTGAAGAACTGCTCTGTAGACAAATAAATATGCTCTTTATTAAAAATTCTTTAAAGACTGAAGCTTTGTGCTTAATAACACAAACTTACAGCTAGCATTTCAGCTTCTAAGAGAGTCCGGTACTGCATACTGCTGGTCGCATCAACATGTAGAAGCTGCCCTTTAATTGTAGGTGAATAGCCTAGCAGATAAAAAATATAAAACAATTATTCCCACATAACAGTTACACAAGTTATTTAATTATAACCAGTGATTTCAGCAGTCTCCTAACAATTAAGAAATACCGTGTTGGAAATTAGTACTATGATAATTCCGCCCTTTAACATTAGTCAATGAAGAGCTTAACATGCTCTGTCTGCATGTAGGATGGATGACAGAAGACTTCTTGCTGGGTCTGAAAAGGCTTGGATTCTGGAGACTGTGGCTTAAATTGCAGAATGAAACTCAAATATGCCAGAGAGAATCAAGAGAACAAACAATTCAGCAAAAAGGGCTTCAAACCAGCCAACAAAATGAATAAATCCAAAACCATACCCATAACTTTATGTTTATCTCATCTTCACCTCGAACTTTGGAGTTTTAAAAAACTACTACTGAATTAGTTTTCATAAAGCATTTCTCAGCATGATCCAACTACTGCAGTGATCCTACCAAAGATATCTTCCTGCTTTGGGTTGACAATGTATATGTAAACTGCTTTGATGCACACATAGTTTAATGATGTAATTTCTAGTAATTAGAAATTTTCACTTGGGTTTCTTAAACCAAATAAACCACGGAGGTAACTTAATTATTTAAATACATAAATGATGTAATAACTTTCAGTGAAACGTACAAGGAAATTCTTCTTGTTTCCTTATTTGTGTGTATATATTTATATACAAATATATACATCTATACATGTATATATATGAATATATACATAATTATATATATTACATAAGAACATATATGTATCTCACTGTCAAAGGCAAAACACTGCAAGATACTCACACTCATATGAATTAAGACAACTGTTCAGGAAAAACATTAAGAAAACAAATTAAGCTTAGCCTTAACTCACCATTTTCGCCTACTGTCATGGGAATATTTATTTCCAAATATGATCCTGCACCAACATTTACATGTACAGCATTAGTTTCCTGCATTGTTAAAAAAAAATAAAAGGAAAAAAGTCCAAGCATTATTTCTAGGCCCTCAACATCAACCAGTGTACTTTATGCCTCTAGCTATCATTATCCACACATGGATTAAAGGACGTGATGACTGAAGTCTTTCAGAAAAATTACTAATGAACTAACTATGTGCAGTGAAACCAGACATACAATGAAGTCACACTATGCCCCATTTAGAAGAATAGCAACAGGGAAAAAAAAAATCCAATCCCACCACAGATACACATCTTTTGTTTCCCCCAGTATCATCTCTCCAGTGATATCAGATATTCATCTAATATCAGAAGAAATTATCTCTTCATCAGGGTGAGCTCCATCCTAGTGGAAGACTGAACAGGAAATAGCCAGATTAAGTATTTCCATTACTGCAGGAGCTGTCATAGCTTAAAATGTAGCTTAAGGCATAAAAGAAACTTAAAAATAAGCCAACAAATATTAATGCCTTTTGGGCAATAGTTCTCTTTGAAGGGTTTACCCATAATCACAGAAGATTAATACAATCTCTCCTAGCTTTTAGAACATAATAAACACCTGAGACAAGTAAAAACATGTACAGCCAAAAAGCACAGTGTAATCACAGTAGAAAAAAAAGATTTTCCAGACAAGATTTCATTATTCACCCTATTTTTGGTAAAAAGCAAATCAATGGTGGCATCTGCAATGATATTCATCCGCAGCTCAAAAGCGAGAATCTGTCTTGGTTTCCCAGGCTGAGCAATTTCTGAGACTTTCATAACTTGGTAGTCTGGTGGGAAGAAAAATTTCCACAAGCAATCCCTAGTGGGGAAAAAAAAACAGTTGGTTTTATTCACAGAAGAAATATATATATGCTTATATGTATTTATGTATTTATTTGGTTCACTTAATGATTTTCCAGTTAGCTATGTTACTGAGTCTTCAGACAACTGGTAGATGCTGTAAGAAAGAATGCTTGTTTGGAAGGCTCCCTGATGACAAGACTAACTCGTTACCAAAATAAAACTCCAAAAATTCCAACGATAAGAAATGCCTATTGGATGAAAGCCGTAAGTGGACAGACCATAAAAGATTTAAAACAAAAATATTCTCATTCCAATAGTAAACTATGTTTTTCTTCTCACTCCTAATCTTTGGTTTACAAATCTACTACAAAAACATAATAGGAAGTAATCTGTTTATGCATAAATAATCAATGTAAGGTCCAGAAATAAGACACAAAACTGTTTGGGACTTCAGAATGGGAATGAAATGAAGCCTGTATTTCCACAGACTCATATCTGAACATGTTATTACATGAAAGGAAAGCCACAGCGATGGAGTACGAGCAGCATAGTTTATTTGGTTCTCAAGGGGGAGGAAGCAAGTCTCTGAACAGTTTCCATGCACACAGCCCCTGACCTCTAAAGCAACAAACATTAAATACCACCAACAAGAAACAAACAACACAACACATGCACACAGTCAAAAATCACTACAGTGACACCTGCCTAGGGAAACCCAAGGCATTATTGCATGGAGTAATAAAAATCAGTATTTGTAGAAGCCCTTATATGAATTGAGAGTACAAAGTCCACAGAATATCTAAAGATTAGTGCTTATAAAATGTCCAGACGCTCTCCAATTCTATCTTCTATCAATAGCATGATCAGAAAGTGTTCCCAGCTTTGTATCTATGAACTCTATGCACACTACATAGGCACCAGACTGCCTTTTGTCTAGCCAGTTAAAATTATAAAAAGCATACCATCATAGATCCAGCTTTCTTGGTACTATTAAAAATATCATTAATGATTCACTGACTTCATGTTCCTAGCAAAGCACTGTTCTAGAAATTGGCCTTTTCTCTTAAGGTCTGTAAGATACTGTCATATCTAACGACTACTCTTTGGTCTGCCATCCTCACACTCCTAAGAGACAGTTAATCAAAATAGTTTCTGTAATTAGTAACAGAAAAAAAGGGAAAGCACTGATTATGCCACTTTTACTCAATGGTCCTTTTACTCTCTAAACAAGCCTACTGTCTCCAACAGAAATATTCATGCGCGAAATATGGAGGGCTTAGTGAAGAACAGAAATAGAGCTTTGGCCTAATATTTTATCACTAAAATATCTAGATAATAAATACTACTTCGGAGACTGCATCAAGTGGTTGATTCTCCTAAGCAGTGATAAATGATCACACCTCATTATTTTCATAGCCAGGTTTGTACTTCTATAAAATTTTCTCATCAACATGTAGTGTATTTCAATTCATAAGCTCCAGAGAAATGAGCTAATAAGGACCCATCAAGTCTAAATATAAGCAATTAAAAGATTAAAACCTTACGTATGTCACACTTGATAAATAATAAAACTTTGTTCACAAAAAATAGGAATATAGATTATTAATAATAAAAATTCACTGAGTGATCCTAGCTGTAGAAGGACAACACCCTAAACAACAATGAATTTACTAATCCTAAACCATTGTGGCAGAACTCTTCTTTTAGACTCCCTAGTCTAACACAGACAAATAGCAGGACTAAACAATCAAATACCAGAAACTCTGGAATGTTTCCTAATAAGAAGAGATATTAAAGATTAAAATTGAAGACAGAAATCATGATAATACCTCTGTCTATCAGCCCAAGGTCCATAGTTGAAGTCTGTTCCTTTTCCACAAACAATGTCCAAACCCCAACATGGTGGCAGATCCTGTAATTTGCTGTCTTCGTTGTTTGCTTCTCCATCATTACTTTCCTCTGTCTCCTCTGGTACAAGACCTATATTACATAATATAATAAACAGATTATCATAGGAAGCTGTTTCAAATTAGCATAAAAATGTTTGCTAAGCACAATGCAATTAAAGTATTCTGATGTCCCCAAAGTACTTTTGGAAACCTATATCATTTAAGTTTACAGCTTCAAAAAAAAAAACAAAAAAAAACACTTGTTTTCTGTATCAATATTCATTGCTTGCATGTTGCATATAGACTCAAGGAAGGTACTGCTGACAGCATGCCTACATCTATATAAAAATGCTTGTTGATAAAACCATTAGTTCTACATGTGGTTATTTCACCCTTGGAATTCCCCAGGCCTCCTAGATGGACTAGTCTAAATGCTGACAATAACCATTAAAAAGAAAGTGTTCAAAATTTCACATTCTCCTAAATATGTAAAGCATCAACTCTCTCCTATTTGTTACAGTGGAATTTGGGGGGAAAGTTTTTTTTTGTAAATTTGCAGAAAAAATAAAGTATGAATCTAGTTAGTAGTACTTATGAATGTTTTTATTCCTGTCAAGACATTACAGTAACTCTTTCAGAATGAAAAGAAATTGTCTAGCAAGTGCAGACAATTAAATAAACAATCAGCCTTCACAGCCCTTAAAACTTTATATTTAACAGAATGTACCTGGTTCATCCATATAATAATAGATATCGACATCATTGGACTGCATTACAACAAAACCTTCACCCATCAGTCTCGGTGGTCTGTAATGGAAAAAAGTGCAAAGATAAAGATTAAAAAGAAATGCACTGAGATTCACCTTTATGAATTCAAGTAATTTTAAATGTACCATGTTAAGCATAATGGAAGAGATAACACAGGTCAGGTTCACTTGTAGCTTGCAAGTAGTATGTATTTAAGAATCATCATTAAAACTGCTAACTGTATCAAGCAAGCCACTCTAGAAATTGTACTGCAAACATCTGTATAGACTTACACTAGTCTAACTAGACTATTATTTAAAAAAAAGACGGTACAAAGGTTTGTGGAAAACCTCTTATTGATCAATTCCTCCAGTGTCTTCCAATTCAAAGGAATGTCACTGCAGACCGAGTTGCATATCTTTCTGCAATGGCTCATTAATGCCAATTAAAAAAAATTCAAAGATTCCAGAGTATTCTACAGACTTGAACAAACAGAATGCCAGTGCTAACCCACAAGCATCATACTCTTGGAAAAGCCTCCCAATTCCAAGAGATTATTATACATGCTGAAAAAAGCCATGTCATAAATTTACAAAGAACAACAACAAAAGGGGCTACACTTTGTGTAGTTCTACGACATCCACATGGCAAGTACAAGCACTCATGCAGTTTCATCCACTTTGGAGCAGGTTGAAGGAAAGCCAGATTCAACCAGGAAACCACACAGACATGTTAAAACCCATTTTCAGAAGTCACCTATGTGCAATTTGCCGTTACTGCTAAACCTTTGACGCCCATTATGTTTTTTTCTGAACAAAGACCTGTAACACTGGCGATACACTGTATGTGGCATCTGACCAGGAAGGTTTTGTGGGAAAGACTCCAGTTTGATGCAATCCCAAGACAGCAGCCTGACTCCAAGAGCCAGAGGCTACCTCATCCGCTAGGCCTCAGGCCTGCGCCATTACGAGAAGGGCAGGGAGCACATGGAGGGGCCCAGCCCCATCAGGGCACACACCACAGGCTGTCCTGATGCAGCTGTTCTGAAGTCAGTTTCAAGTGCAGGTTTATAACCTTGGTTATTCTCATTCCCTCCCTATCATTGCTGTGCTTCCTGGTCTTTCTGCTACCTAAATTAAATGTGCTTCTGAAAATAAACAGTGAATACTCGGTCTGTCTGGTCTCAAGTCTCCCCTTAACAAAGGCGGCTGTCATATTGCTAGGACATGTCTACCCCGAATTGCAGAAACCATTTGATCATTACATTATTATTACTATATAAAATAGCTTAAAGGTTTAGTTAACTCATGCATTAGGGTATCAGGTTCCTCTTTGTGCAGACATTTCTCAAGCGTCATAACCCACAAACAACTACCAAAGTTCTACTTTCAGTATTTCTTCTTCACCAAGAGTTCCTTTCTCCTTGTCCTACATCACATTCTTTCACCTGCTAATTGTTTTCTTACTAAAATAGCACTCTGAACCAGAGGGACAAGCCATCTTCAGTAATTAGACCATTAGTTAAAAGTAAAAAGAAAAAAGCTCTCTTCTTCCTTAATAACATTTCCCTCACAACACAAAAGGACTCAAATGCTAGAACTAATACATCACTTTCCCTAACACTAGTATGCTGGCATACTACAACCCATTTCTCACAATATTAGCACATATTAATTTATATAATATTATATTTTATAGCAATAATAAAAATATTATAATGTGAAAATTGTATTTTCACTGCCAGACACGTCCTTCTCACTTTTCAGCCACTTCCAGATGCTTGCATTAATGAAAAGAAGAAAATCCAATGACAAAAATACATGGTCTAAGACTGCGATCTGGTAGAAGCATGTTGCTCATTGTACCACACCTCATTTCAAACGTAGGAAAGCTTGGAAAATAGCAGATGCAGAGCCCACGTACTGCCACTTCTTCATAAGCGACAGAATGAGAAAGTCTAAATCAATTTTACTGTAAATGGCAGCAGCAAAAGATGAAATACTTCCTATTCATTTTAATATTCCATTATTTATTTTTTCTGCATAAAATTGAATTGGCCTCCCCAATGAGATGTAAATAGAGCAAGATCTGGAAAAAAAAACTGTTTAGCAGTTCACAAAGAGAACTGGGAAGAAAAGTACTTAGTGATATATAACCACAGCAGTTTATGGGGAGAGCTGCGTTCATTCCGCCCGCGCTCCACAACTGAGGCACTCGAGTTGGCACGTCTGGAAGCACACCGTCAAACTTCAGCCTCGGGAACCCAGCACACCGCCACGAGCGGCTCAGAGGAAGCTGCTCTGCTTCGCGATGCAAGAGAGAAGCTCACAGCGTGACCACTGCGTAATTCTGCCATACAACAAACTACACGTCTCTGAGCAATACAATCAGCTGCTGTTGTCTGGCTATGCCACCCTTAGAGGTGCATGCTTTGCCAGGCAAAGGCTGCATCTTATTTAAGAAGCTCAGCATTTCACCACGAAGGTCAACCAGCTGTAGTGTGAGGTGGCCTGGGTGTGACGGCGAATTTTACTTTTCTGCTCTGTCTGGTATGTATTTTGTTCTATAAAGTGCAGAATATTACACCCCTTTTACATGAAGGGTGTTCCCCTCTCTGACAGCACAGCGTGAATAATATTTTCACACCACACACATTTACTTAAGACTATACAAATACATCAGAGAAGTTACATTACTGTTTTAACAAAACTGAGTGTAGTTGTATAGCATGAATGCATAGAGCAGACTGAACAATTGTTTACTTCTGCCTTCCTAACAGTGCTTGCCTATGTAGACTTAGTGTTTAGACTAAAGCTTACAACAAAATTGTTAAGATTTTATATAGAATTATATACAAAGATTTTGAGCTAAGCCTTCTTCAACACAATTTGAATTCACCAAGTCCACGGCCTACCTGCCACTGCCATTTAGCTGCAGGAAAAGAGGGAAAGGTTGACAGGAAAGCCTTAGTAGCTGACAGAAGGACCAAACCCTCCCGTCAAACACCCAGTGTCATGCCATCCTCTTCTCCTTTGCAGTGCTGCACTTCCTGGAGAAAAGCTCTGAGCTCTTACTCTAAACAGAAGTGGAAGAGAAGGGATAAGCACATGGTAGCTGGACATCTTCCTCGGTCCTCCTCCTCACATTCTTCTACAGTACATGTTTACTGTGTCCACACATTCAATCAAACCCTCCTCCTCCTTGCTCTTGTTTTGATCTGTCTGAACTCATTACACTTGTTACACAAAAAACTTTTGCCTGTTCAATATGTTTTTTCCAAGCCCTGTTCGTACACAAAAAGGAAAGTTCTATTCTGTATTGTGTCTTGTCAGTAGTTTGATTCTCTTAAGAATATTAAAATACAGAGAAGATGACTGAAGCAGCTTATCATTCTACTTTAGCAAGAAGTCATAGGCCACAGCAAACAACACAACAGCCAAGAAAAGCAGTCTTTTCTTTCATAATATCTTTGCTTATGCCAGTCCTAGGATGGTCATAGGTTAGGGTGATAACTGACAGGTAGTGAACCCAGAACTGATTTAGATTTAAGACCAACATGTATCTTTATTAATAAAGATGAATTCCATGATCAGCGTTCACTGCACAGCCATGCAAACAAGACAACAGTACTGCTTCCTCTAGGAGTATTCTCAGCCTAAAGCACACATGAAACTACCTATCTCCAAATGACATCGGGGAGGAAGGTACCTAATGAGGCCACCTAACCTGTTCTCCTATCTTCCCTCAGAAGGAATAGTTAGTTACACCTCACCTGACTGAGGTGGTGGAGGTGGCAGAACCCTAGAAACCCCACCACAGGCCATTTACAAAAACAGGTTAGATAATCTCATCTCATTCACTGTCATTACCATCATCATCCAAAAGTACTTCCTAATATCTACCTGAGGCTTCCACTTTGAGCATGCTGACTTAGTCACAGATCTCCAAACTCATTCTGACCTGCTTTTCCTAGCACTTTTCTTTTTAAATTTATGTTTTGGAGGATTTATTTGCAAAAAAGTGATGGAGGTGTTGAGGAGTCTGTAACAAATGACAGCCGTCAAGCCTGCTTTTTGATGTCTGTATTGATTAGCTGGTCTGCTACAAATCTCATTGTCACTTAACTGTTTTCTATACATACACTGCCTGCAGGAATTTCTGAAAGTTAAGACACACAGCTTAATTTTTAAGCCAAAGAAGCACAAGAGGGCAGGCTCTCAAGATTCAAAAGCATTCCCACTTTTCAGCGAACTGGGTCATTTGTTGAATCTACACAGTAAATTAGGGCACATGTTTTCTGCACACATTATCCTTCAGCCATCAGGAGCTGTAGGGATGGTAACAGCATAAAAGGAAAATACTTAGCGGAAGCAGGAGGAAAAGCTAATAGTTTCAGTATCTTAATCTTATTTTGTTTTAATGTTGTTAGCTTGTTTTCAATATTAGTTGGACAAGCTTCCTTTGTTGTCATGTTCAAAGAGTGAGATTCTGTATACACCCACAGAGTATTATTTAAAACTGAAAATATATAAAGGCCTTTTATAGGTGGCAGTATTTGGCCGATACAAAGCCAACTAAGGTAAAGTGAAATGAAGCACAGTTTAATTCCAAGTATCATAATTAATTCTCTGGATACTGTTGCTTAGGAGCTATATGGATAGATATAGTCATTTAACATGAATTCATACATGCAATTGTCCAAGGATACTATGCATTATTTATCCTTTGTTGAACAAATAATAGGTGTGAAAGACTTAGAAATTTAGCAACCGTGTCCAAATTATCTGTTGAGTATATAACATTATAAGCATTGAATAAGATAATGAAGAGAATTCTGGCTATGAGATTCATACTGTATCAAGAGTGCTAATATAATATGCACATGAATGTCTAGCTCGCTAAAGTGCAATAAAACCTGAAACCTAGTGTCAAAATATGTCATGCAAGCACCCCATTTTTTGTTTGCTTGTCTTAATACTATTAAGTTTGGTAAAGCTGCATAACCCTGGCTGTCTAGGAACAGAATACAGAGGTAAAAGGATCGGCAATCTGCCTTTAGAAGATAACCTGATTTCTACTACATCAAATATTGTGCTGCTTTTCCCTTTTTTTCTTCCCCCCTCATTTTATTTTTTAACATTTTTTCAAACTGTTATGTAAATCACCTCTACAGAACTAAACACTTTAAATCTTGTATTTATCCAAAAATTTTATTGTTGTCAGAGCCTGCATAGAGCTCTAGTACCCAAGTGTAGGAAAACAATAAATACAGAATATTAATCATACAGCAGAATACACACAAAAAGAAATCCACAATGAGATAGAAAACTGGCACTTCTCTCCATAAATGCTTTCAAAGATCCAACATTTAAAACCTTCAGAATATTAAAAATGCCAGCCACCTAAACACATTAATAAAAATAAAGTCACAGAAACACAACAAACTTTTTTTTTTTCTGGCTTTCTTAAAACAAATTATGAAATAATAAGGAAACTGTACAACAACAACAAAACCAGCAAAACTTACTCATCATTTTGAAGACCAACATATCTTGGACTCGGAACCAGCATGACTCTAACATTTTCCAATTTTCCCTTCACAATATGCATAAACTGATCAAGGTGGCTCGAAGGTGGCTTTGTGGTATACGTCAAAAAAGCATCATCAAAGTTAATACAAAGTGTTTGTGGCTGATAATGATTCCCAAATGCCAAGCGACCCTAAATTAAAAAGAAGGCCCAGTTACTTGTAATACACTGCTTTTTGTATATATGTATATATAATTCACCTACAGTAATACAGTTTAAGCATCCCTATGCAAAGACTGGGGACCAAAATCTTGGCTGTAACATGTGCATAACTAAAATATTACCTTGCACAAACTTCCAATATTTTATTTGCTATCACATCAGGAACAGTTTCCCTGTTTTTGCAAGGCAGCACTAACTTTTAAGCAAAATGTCCAAATATCCCTATTAAAAGATGTATGGAAACAAAAATTGAAACGTGTAATGCCCATTACCTAGCTTAATTACTTAGTGATATTCTTGAAATCATTACAAGCCTAAGAAACAAATACTCCCCGAAATAAAGAACGTAACTTTGTTTCTATGAGCACCAAAACTTTTATAAATCATGATGGAAAACAAAAAGTAAAAAAAGAATGTACAAGAAAAATGAGTCACAAGCCTGATTTTTATGCATGTACTGCTAAATATTTTCATTATCAGGGACTTTTTTCCACTTACCGTGCTCACATTGACTTTAATGACAGGAATAAGCGATCTCCATGAAGAAGAAGGGTCTTGAGATTCTGTTTTTACTTTAACACTACGGAAAAAATTGTTTTTATTATTTTCTCTTTTCTGCAGAAGAACTAACCAAGCTTTTCTTCTAGGCATCTTCAGTGCACGGCTGTTGGGGAACACTCCTTGCCACAGGGAGGCCTCCTGTAACGGACCTGCTAGCAGTCTACTGCAGACTCCTCCAGAGCCTGGAAGCACATGCAGCTACACCTTGGGTGCTGGTATATTGTCAACTAACACAGGTAGAAAACAAGCATGCCATGTTTTAACACAGAGCAATAGTTAAATACATCGTCCATAGGGGAACTTGTCTCTTCTAAAAACGCTTCAAATACTCCTTTTAAGTCTTTGGTGAGGGATCTGTCACTTCCCAAAGGCAGAAGTCCTTCATGCCTGTGTCAGTAAAGGTGTTAAAAGCAAAATATGAAGAGACTGGCTCAGAGGCACAGCCCCTACCCAGATCCAGGACTGCCACAGCATGCAGCAAGCAGCCTGCTACATAATTTAGTAACACATACTGGCCTGGCCAGCAGCAGTGGAAGGACTCAAGTCTCATTAGATCTTCTCTGCTCCTGCCAATAAATCAGTGTGGTGTGATTCTGCCCAGATAGAGGCTTATGGCTGAATACCTGACACCACTACAAATAAGCAAGCTATACAGAGAAACTCCTTATGCCCACACCACATTTTACAGGGTATCCAAAAAGAGGAAAAAATAATTAAGTAGGTTTGTGTACCTACATGCAATCCCACACCACTAAAAATATAACTCAAGAAATCAGCCTGAGTGTAAAGCTCAAAAACCAGTCAGTCCTCCCAACACCATATAGATCCTCACATTTTGTCTATTCAATGTCTTGAGGGATTATTGCTTCTACTGAGCAACACCATTATTATTCTGCAAGCATAATCCTTTTCAACACATCCTCCCTTTCTACAGTGTGCTTCAAATAGATTTTTTCAACTTGTCTCTGATCATTAAGAAAAGGGTATTTGGTTTGTTTGGTTGTGTTTTTTAATCTTTGTGGTAGGAAGTCTGAGGGAAGGAAAAAGATTCAGGATGTCAGGCCTGTCAGTGCAATTTCTCTCTCCACTGTGCTTCAACCATTTGGCCTCCAGAGCATATGTTAACAAAACATTACCCAATTAGTTCAGCACTTCGCAGAACAAAGCATCAACAAAATAGCAAAATGAATAATAATTTACCTTTCAAGATTGGTATGTGCTCTTTGCCTTCCATTCACTTGTGCTTTTTCATCATCTTTCTTTGCTGGAATTATTGTGGGATCCAAGCCAAATAGTTCTTGAAGTTGTCCATAAAGCTCAGAACGGTTGTACACATGAAATTCAAAGTCATTCACCATAATATACAGTCTTGTTTCTGCCTTTGGATCTAAACAAATAGTAGGAAAAGAGTTCCTAATTCTACACCAACATTCCCTTGCAGTATTTACAGTTTTACAGACATGCACATTTGGCAAAAACAATCTACATTGTAGTGAACAGCTGCTGAACTACACATTAAGAAGCAGTAAAACCCAGACAAAATATTTACACCATTCCAAGCAAATCAGTGAAACTTGGCAAATAAATCAGTTGTATACAAAACCAAATCTGAAGGGAATTTCACCCTTAGGTCACAATGCAAAAAATAAACCCAGGCAGGAGCTGCACAAAATGGTAGATGTGGGTTATTCAGTTTCATATTTGTAAACAAAACAAAAAAAAAAAACAAGAAAATCACTTGACACACAGCACTGAATCCTCAGTGACAAACTCTGTTTTTAGCACAGATAACAGTACTTGAAACCAAGTCAATTGCAAAAACTGAAAGGTTTTAACCAAGCTCTTCAGTACAGAAGGCCTGAACTGAGAAGCAGCTTTCTTTCATAGAGAAACAGAAAGCATAAACATGGAGAACTAACAAGATGCATATGTTATGCAATTAGTCAACATTTTCACAAATTTAAAGTTTAACTGTAATATCAGCTTGTCTCTTTAATACTTAAAAGTGACTTTAACATCTGCTGACTACATACAGAGCTGTTTGTGACATACTTTCACCTTAGATAGTATGACCTAATTATGTACTTAATGTGAGGAAAAAGCTCGTACAACTTCCCCCTAATTACCTAGTTGAAAGAGTGCCCATTACACATTTACTCAAGAGACCTGCGCTGCTCTAAAATCTGATCTGGTCTAAGTCAAGCACACTTTAGGAAACTGAAGCATCAACAGTTTCACAGCAGTCACCAATCCGTAGCTCATGGGGATGAAACTGAAGGCAACATCTCCTACAGACACTAGAAACGAACAAGTCAGAGCTAACACTGCTGCTGCTGAGGTCAGGGTCAAGAGAAGAAATGCAGCAGCTCATAGCATATGTGCCCAAGAGCCAAAGTTTAGAGACACCGATTTTATTAAAGCACCCCTTTGGTCTTGCAGATGAGGGGAGAGCAGTGGATATTGTCTACCTAGACTTCAGTAAGGTCTTTGACACCGTCTCCCATAAGGTCCTCAAACTGTTGGACCATGGACTGGCTAAGCACACAGCGAGGTGGGCTGAAAACTGGCTGAACGGCTGGGCCCAGAAGGTGGTGATCAGCGGTACGAAGACTACTTGGAGGCCAGTAACTACCAAGTGTACCCAAATGGACCCAACAGTGGGCACAGTCCTGTTTAACATCCTTAACGATTTGGATCAGAGGGGCATGCTGCCAGCCAGAGGGACCTCAGCAAGAAATGGGGAGAAACGGACCAACAGGAACCTCATGCAGCTCAACAAGGGGAAGTGCACAGTCCTGCACCTGGGGAGGAACAACCCCATATACCAGTATGTACTGGGAGCCACCCAGCTGGAATGCCTCAGGGAGGCCTCCAAGTATTTCAGGATCCTTCACTAGCCTTCCCTTAATAAACAACAACAAAAACCACCTCTAACACCCTCAAATATGTCAGAATAAAAATAGTATAGAAATGATGTGACCTCAATCTAACAGGACTTTATCACCGCTATTAACAACCAATTCCCATTCCTGCTTCATTTCTCATTATTAGCGCCATCCAGCACTTCAGTTGCAGAACTTAAAAACAAAAACAAAACAAAAACACGAAAACATGAACTAATCATTACTGCTTATATATAAGCCTTCACAAGATGTACTTTTTCCAAGCAAAAATCTTAAAAGACTTCAGGTTTGTGGTTTTATAAAAATCCGGTGGGGTTTTAAATTTTTAATAACCCAGATTCAGTCTATGCATTTTCCTACAGGAATATCTCATGTCTATTTTGTTTTTCCTTTTATGAGTCATCTGAAACAAAGGTATGCATCAGTAATGCCTAGCTACAACAGGTTTTCCAATCACTCTGTGTGACATCTGCAAGAGTAATCCTCAAGGAAACCAGAGAAATCGTTAGGATGCAATTTAACAGCAGCCTGAGCGATTTGGTCAGGTATTTAGGTTGTAATGAAGCAGATTAAAAAGTATGGGGAAGAATATACTTCAACAGGCTAAGAATCATTGAAGATTTTAATTTTCCTGTGAAATGAAATCATCTCTGCTAAATAGTTACAACATATAGTAAGTATGGTTATTTTTCCTTGGAGAAAGTAATTATTTAAGAAAGTACTTTATCCACATTACTTTCTTGTCAGACCTGTAGATCTCTGACCTTCTCAATTGCTTGGATTATTTGTCTGCTAACTATGCAGTCTTAAACACCAGCAGAAATGGTTAAAGTTTTGAAACACTGCCAAGCAAAACCACCAAAGACAGACACAGCTATCCTTACTGCACTAAGTTCAATTCATTTTTCATTCTGTGAGCCACTAGAGAAATATGTTTTAACTAGCAGATGAAGAAAATTCTATGAAAGCCTGTCAGATGATAACCTGTGGTTACAAGAATGTAATTAACTTTAAGACTAGGTTCTACTTTCTGAATTAGTCTTCTTACAGTATAAAGAACTTGAATTATGTAATGCCTCGATTAAAAAAAAAAGTGTGCAACTTTTCCTAATTTATATCAGGATTTTGAAAGGTGTCTCATATTTGCCTGCATAACATGTATGCAGTACTCTCACCAGTGCTGAGGTGGTACTGAAAAAGCAACAGCTGCATAAGCTTCCTGGTGAGCCTAAGAGGCTTCACGCCATCAGAGGCCACTTCCAAGGTTGAGATGCAGAGTGAGGGGAAAGAAGGCCCTCCAAAGTTCAGTCACCTTCTCAATTAGTGCCCTCCTCAAGCGGCATACAAATGCCATTTCTGGACCTCCTTGAATTAGCAATGGAACTGTGACACTTTCGAGTCAAGAGAGGCAGCACTTGAGACACTCATCCAACTAGATTCTAATCCTATAAATGCCTAAGTACACACCACAAGGTTATTTATGTTTTCTCAAAGTGTTTTCTGCAGATACAATTAATCTCTTGTATCCAGTGTTATGCCTCCTTCTTCAGCCATAGATAAGGAAGAAAAATAAATGAGTTTTTCCCCACTTCTGTGACCACAGACGTCATCAAGACACAGGGTTATCAAATACTAAAGAACATCCCTTATTGTAACACTTTTGCTAAAATACTGACAAAACAGCAAAACTTGAAAACTAAAATCAGTTTCAGAATATCAGCAGTCTCTATTTATCATGGTTATAAACTTCAATACCAAGTCAATTATGGTCAGACTACGGCTAATGAAGGCTACTATTAAGATTAATAGTGTTTGCCTTGAGAAGGGCTCGAGTCCCTGACTATAAGTCCTGCATTTATTTCATTGTGTTGTTCTAATCCACTAATATAGGTGAACCAGTTAAAAGAACTCGTACCTTCTGATGTTTCAATGTACTTTGTGTACGCATTAACAAATGAACTACATGCACGCAATTGTGCGAAGGAAGTATTTTTATGTAGACTACCTGTAAAATTAATTTAAATTTTGAAGCCTTTTTGAGATGCCTACCATGTTGCTTCTGCTTAGGGTTGTACATCTTCCACCAGCGAAATATGATAAATCCGTCCTGGATTCTAAATTAAATTAGATAAAACAGAAGTTAAAAGATCAACAATCCAAAATCCTATGTGTAGCTGCATGGCATGCTGCCTTACGCGCTGCAGAGATCTGCAGTTTCAACACTGTACAAGCAATATTAAAGCACAGAGAAATTAATGTCTCATAGTCCAGTATTATACAATTACCGCATTAGCTGAACTTGTATAGAACACTACATCCATTGCCTACTCAACGTTGTCCAACTTTTATGATAGGAATCAAAGTTATAAACTACTTGCTAGTTAACAGTTCATGAAACAAATTATTCTCAATTCCAAGATACAAATGCAAACTACTTGGTCAAAACGAATCTTCAAGACATAAAAGCGGAAGTGTGGACTGAAAGATATTAATTAAAAATAGTTCTCCTTTAAACTCTAAAATGTTTTCTTTTACAAATATTAAGGACAACTAGAATCTTATTCAGTACTCATTTTCAATTGATAATGCTCAAACAGGAGATCAGCTACCAAAACGTGCATCTCTAAGAATGTCAAAACACTACCATCAAAAGAGTCAGTTTATTTTTTTAACATTTACAAATATACATATTACTCATTTGTAAGACGGCATTTTCGTATGTGTTACTTAGACATATACATTTATTGTATTTGATATCAGTATTTAGAACAGTGACTCCCTTGGAAATCTGTACCTGATAGACATGTCTTCTGTGATGAAATAGATTTCACGAACCATGACTTTTCCAGACAGCACAGAGAACGAAAAGGAACCTAGTTTGAGAGAGTTCACAGGGCATTAGCCTGGAATTGTTCACACTTCATTTTCGGAACAAGAACAATGCAGCGTTCAATTATCTGAAACGTGTTTGCTTGGTATCTTGAGCTTTCCCTTCAAAAACACATTGACTTTACAAGGAAAAGAGAAGTCAGAGGTTCAGAACACGTGACAAAAAGTACACAGCTCTAAGAAGTGCCAGGTTTGGCATCATCCAAGAACGCAACCGACCACCGGAGAGACACTAGTCACTCAGGAACACCCATGTGCCTTGAAAAGCTTGTGAGATGATTTAGGGAAGCTATTTTGAACATTTTTGGTATCAAGACATTTTATGCAAAGCCTATGTTAGAGAAACAAAGATTCTTGATTGAAGAATTTTTCAAATTTTAAATGGCTAACAAGTTTTCAGTGCAATTGTTTTGACAAATTGTGTTTACAGCAGGAAGGGTTTAATAAGTATGAAAAGACCAGCAGGCAATGCTATAGCCCATAATTTTACCACTGCTTTTCACTGCACTCATAAACACTTAACGTAAACCATGATTTGCAAAAGCAAAAAAATCACCATTAATTGATTGAAGCCAAGCTGTTAATCATGGGATTTAATTAATGTTATGCTCTTGTTATTGATTAAGTTTATAAAGAACATGATATATTTGGCTAGCTATGTCCAGCTGTCTTACTTAATAGCAATTTCACACAGAAATTTTAATAAAAGCCTATATACCAAGGGTAGCAGCCAGAAAGATTTTCAGCTATATTGCTGTTCAAAAAGCAGGATTTGAAGATAGTTCAGATTACACTTCTTAAATTCTTGAGGACATACAAAAATTATTGCAGCAGTCTCTCTGGTAGGTGGGTATGGCTGAGGTTGGTTTTTTTTGTCATTTGTTTTTGTTTGTTGTCTTTTTTTTTTTTTTTTAAAGTTTTCACTACATTTATGATCAATAGTTGCAGAACTAAAGTAGTAGTCATTCTGGAAAGTAGAGAGAGGAAGGCATGGAAGAATAAATGAAAGTTAGAAGTGCAATCAGAGCGAGGTTGTGGGATACAGCCCTCTGCGACTCAACATCAGATATTTCTGTAATGTGGGTGAGTGCCCAAGTGATTTGTACTGACCCGTTTTATTCAAAAGTGTTTTAAAATTGAAAAAAAAAAGTTAATGGATTTTGATGGAAATGTTCTAGCTGGTATAAATTCAACATATCACATTCCCGCTATGCATTAACATCATTAGTTGTTCTGACAGGTTATTTAGAAAGCAAGGACACTGCTACAACAAGGAGCCAAGGCTTGAGACTCCACCGTGCTCCTTCTAGCGCAACCAAGCAGTTGCCACCCCCCTTCAGATGCTGTATCACCAGCCCCAGAGGCGTGGGGGGTCAGGAAGCTGCGCCCCTTAACAGCAAATCACCGGCTCTTGGGGGGCTCAGGCCAACCTTCTCCTTTTAGGAGACTGCCCATTATGATTACAGGGCTTTGAAAAAGGTAACGGAAAATGTACAGATTTTACATACATGAAGTACAAAGGCTAAACAGAAAAAAGTACGCCTGACAATAAAAACCCATCAAGTGAACTTTAATACAAAAGAATGAGACATCAGTGAAAAAGGGGGTGTTTTCCTACCTACATCAGGAATCATTTCCTGAAGAATGATACTGAGCTTTTTTCTTCTTAAATTAAAACCATATTGATCGTTTCCAAATTACTGTAACAAGGGAACACTTGGATTTTACCTACATTTGTTTTTTAGCAAATCAAAGTATAATAAAAAGCAGTACATAAACACACAACGGCATTACTCATAACTTACCAATATGGATGTAGCCATGCTTATACAGCCTGTTAAGAACCAATGTTAAAATGAGTCCAATGTTCCGGGAATTATAGTAAGTTAGGTAGATAATCCATCCACAAGACAATATTGTTGCTGTTGAAAGATTAAAATGAATTAAAGTACTTTTAAAGTATTCTGACCTAGATAAAAGCTTTACCTATTAAGACTATAAAACCTTTACCTATTAAAACTATAAAGCATAATGTTCTTCCTACTCTCAAAACAAACAAACAAACTGAAACTGATGGGACATTTTAATGGGTGTTTTCAGAGACATGGTGGAGAAAGGTGTAAAAAGGGGAAAAAAGGAAAATGGGAAGTTTAGGAAAGTATGGATTTTTCGCTGCTCTTTTATCCCCCAATTTGAAAAATTGGCCCATTGAAGGCATGCGACATGCACCTTACATTTCACTGTCATCTCTTATCATCCAAGAAGTTAAATTTCACAGATCAAATCATAGCAAGCATTATGCCACACAATCATTTATTTCAAAATACCCAAAGAAAAAAAGACCTACAGAAGTCATACTACGTTCCTTCTCCATCCCTCTCTAGAAGATGAACTATAACTTATATTTCCTGAACACAGGAAACTTTACTATCACACCTGAAGCTATTTCCTACGCTGCTGTACCCTGTCAGAAATAGACCAGTCTTTGGGTTAGTAGAAATCTGTCAACAGTTTGAACATGGAATTTGATAGGGGGGAAAAAAAAAAAAAAAAGGAAAAAGAAATATAGTAAAAAATTTGTTAAAAAAAAAAAAAAAAAAGAATTAGGTCTGTTAATCCCCAGAGAAATTTTTACTTTACTTGATTGAGAGCTGGTAACCCATTTCTAACTACAAGGGTTCTCAAAGATTCCAGGACAAACCCCAAAGCAATGGGACTGCCTGGAATGGACTACTTCTAACTTGCACTTAATACTTACCAACCTGCTCAGTCTGCAGCAGAGTAGGAAATTATGCAATTTTTGTATTTAAGGTATCTCTGTTCATTATACTAACTGACCTTTATAACAGAAGTTTTCCACTTATATATACTTTATACTTAAAAACTCCAATTTATTGTGCTTTTTATGGGAAAACTGAAGTGAAGAAAAACATACATGTATGATGCCTTCTCTCTGCAGAGACTTCAGGTGATTAATTAAAAAAAGATTTACAAAAACAACCTGTCCATTTACTGCACCTTGAAATTTTCGCAGTCAGATGCTCCACCACAACGCCTGTGCTTTGTTAAAAGACAAGGAGGAGAAGGCAGAAGAGAAAGATTTGTATGACTTTGTCTTTTCCTTACTGGAAAATGGATCCAGTGTGATCAAAATTCAAGTAACTCATACACCCAGGCAAGTAAGCTGCTTGACATGTAAAATAAATCAAACCTCAGGTCGGAGTTTTGCACGGGTGATTCCACAGGAACAAGGCTTGGAGGGTTAAAGCTAAACTCCAGAAGAGAACCTGCTGTTGGCATTCAGTGACTGCATACTGCAAGGACAGCATTTACCTCACCTTGCTTTTAGATGAGTAAAGCTGCTCTATCGACGAAGGGAGAAAGGTGGCATGACTCACACTCAAAGGGTCCCATTCCAGTCATAAAACTTAATTTGAGATTAAAGTTCAACTAGACACTTAACCTAAAGCCAAGAAGGTATCCCTCCCAAGGTGACACATTCTGAAAAAAATCAGCAAACTGATAAAGTTTCCAGGCACCATGGTCCTAGGCTACTGCCTGCATCACTAGACTCACATCTGCCCCAAATTTTACCCTTTTTCCTTTTTCTCCACTCACCAAATTTGGTCTCCACTACTAAATGACAGTTCCTATAAAATCTGTTAATCTCATTATTATATTCCTTTATTTTAAAAGCTTCTTCACTGAAATTACATTGTTGGAAATTACATTTGGAAAGTTTTACCACGTGTTTTTTTTTTTAATTATTCTAGAATTGTGCAACAACTCTTTGAAGAGTATGTTCGTTTCTAAAATTCATCACCTCTTTTACTTGAATCAATATTTAGCTGTTTCAGGATTCAATAGAAGATTCATTGTTGACATTTTTTTTGTTCTCTTGTAACAGGATGCCGTAGGTCAGCAGATGAAAGCAGGGAAGGAATGGTTGAAACTGGGTCGGTTAATAAACATTACTTTAATGCCTTTGTATCCAAAACTCATAAGAACAGGAGGCTACCCAGGATTTTCTGTTTGTGTCATTGTTTTCAGAATACCAGGCAGCTTGTTACAAATGAAGAGATCAGCAGCTCCCCAGAACTGCATAATTGTACGTAGGTCAACCTGCCCTTAGAAAAAGGGAACAGACTAGATTATTTCTTGAAGTTCCACCTACGCTTCTTTGAAACATAAATGCGCAACTTTAATATGCTCAAGCAAATAAGAAAGCCAAGCAAAGCTTTTGGTTTAATTTATAGTTGTTATATGGAATTGCTTATATCCTACATACTTCCCAAGCAGTATTACTAATAGTTTGTTCTGTGAATCCAGTGCAGAAAGCGAAAACCAGAGAAAGCAAGGATTCTGCAGACTGCCGTTTGACACTTTTCTTCTTTGGTGAAAGACCTGAACATCTCTAGGTCTCAATTCAAAGCTTCTGGAGACAAATTTTTCCGATCTGTTCCATGTCCATTCCACATTTTACCATGAGCAACTATCAGAATGGCGACTTCTCTTATTATCACCTTGATTACACTTAGAATTTTATGTTGAGTGAAAACTTTCCATTTCAACATATTAAAAGTGAAATGAATAATATTCAGGAAGCACCCCCAGCTAACCTGCCTATGTCCATTTCATTCAACTTGGCCCACTGAAAAATAATTAAAAAGAATCAATAGCCAACAGATATGCTTCCAAGTCCCGAAAGTCAAAAAAGAAACTATTTTTCCTCTGCTGCCCTTTGCTCCAGGTCCAGGAATCAAGGCAGAAAAGCAGGTATTACCTACTCTTGGAAAAGTCCGAATTCATCACACACGTCTAGCACTTTCATCCAGACCTGAATATAACTCAGTCATTATTTTGCTCTCCCTGCCCCACTTGTTCATGGATTCAGGAAATAAGAGTTCCTACACACAAATATAAACGATAGCACCAGGTATGTTAGTCCCCATAACACTAGTTATGTCGGGCACATTTACAAAAACAACCTATAACTGAGTGCACTATGCTCAAAGGCTTATTGTGATGCACAATTTGGTGTGAAAGTTTTGTCATTAAACGCAAGAGTCTTTATATCATTATTCAAACTATGCATACCATGTTAAATATCTGTGTAGTGAAGTTACTCTGCCTGTTGCGTGCTACAATGCCAATCCTGTTATTGGATTACAGTTAATCAACAGTTTATTCTGGTGTTAGAAAAAACACATTTTGCGGAGAGGAGCTCACTGAGCTCTTATTTTGCAGAGCAGCAGTTGTAGAGCATCACCCTTTGCACATTGGACTTATCTCCCAGTGTCTCAGCAGGATTAGTATTGGAAACAGTTCTATACTTTTTCTTTCTGAATTACTTAAATAGCATTGTCATACATCACTAAACAGTTCTATGACAGGTAAAAATCTATTTTCAATGTTTTGATGTCTTTTGGCAAGAAATTCCATACTGGTACACCAACATTTTGAGAAGCATGTTTAAAAGTGTACACACAAAAAAAACATTGCTTAACCAAAACAGAATAGATTCACCTTACCTACTAACAGCCAAACAACATTGGAGTCATGTTCTGTTAGGAAGTCCTCCAACTGTGTGATACTTGGGACAAAACTATCATTTTTCCTTTGATCCATTGCTAGACTGTTTTTGTACCAGCACCTGTAGAACTGAAGGGGAAAAAAAAAAAAAAAAAAGAGTAATAAGCACAGTACAGTTTGGAGAAGATTAAGAATGTACCACATTAAACAATCCCTAAGTCTGCTTCACACAAATATGAATTCATTTTACTCCTTCAATAGCATCTTTATGATTCTCAGTTACCCTTTTTTCCTGCTCTAAAGCAGAAACATTTCCACCCAGGGCAGAATGCTCCCGTCTGCTGAAATGGAGTTTCCAGGCACATGCTTCCCTAAAACAGAATACAGATCAACAAAATCCCAGACTATGCTCTCTAAATTTAGTACTCTGACTGCCCTTTACAGCATATAATAGCAAACAAGTTTATAAAATTGTTGTACCATAGCACTAAGTCAAAAAATCAGCCTGTTAAGCATTTGAACATTCTAAAAATGTAACGTGAGACAAAACGCACGCTTCACATTCACTTAGTAGAGATTTGTTCAATAAGGCGTTCCTTTCAGAGAAGCATTAATTGCAGTTTATTTCAATATAATTGCTCTATTTCATTTGCGAATTAAAAATCTCTTGGCTCAGTGTTGTAACTTAATCCCCCAGTAACTCATGTTTTTCATACCACTTATTTCTTACATGTGGAATGGCAAACAGATCATTTGAAAACAAAAAGGACGCAAGCTATTTCTTGCAAAGATGAACCACTCCCTAAAGGTTATTTTTGTTCAAATCTCTACCCATGCACCATTAAATTTTATAAACCAACTCCGTAATTCCTGTAATTTCCCCCCAAGTGCTCACAAAGGAGGTTTTCTCCTAATTTTAACAGGTGACACTGGAGAGAAAAGGCTGCAGTTCTTTGTACCAACAGAGAGGCAGAACTCCTAGCCCAGGATAATGATTCAGAAGTTCAGTTTTTAATTGATAAGAGAACGGAGACCTATCAAAGTATTTGTTCATGTTTGATGGTTTCTTTAAGCAACTAAGTGAGGAAACCTGATTCGTTTCTACACATGAAGACAGAAGTACATAAATATCAGGATCTGGAGGCTTCAGACTGTTTATGGATACACGCAGATGCCCAAAAGCTAAGAGGTAGTTAAACTTGTTGCAAAGCTTTCATTCCCCATTTGTGAACTGCACCAAGCCAACATTTAATTCAGGAAAAAAAAAAAAAGGAAAGATGTTCAACCACTTGTCTTGAGCACGTACCGAAGAAGTAGAGCGAGCTCAACCGAGAAGCAGCAGCCACACAGTTCTTCCACCACGCACCCTCTCCCTAAGCATGCAACCACACTCGTGTGCGCGGTAAAACTCAGGCAGGGATGAAAAAATTCATTACAAGGCTGTATTACGGTACTGGTACTCAACGCAGCGCCATGCGTTTGCCCAAGCGCTGCCTCTCGGCACCCCTGGAAGGAAAGGCTCACGGGCGCGCTTTCAGGCCGTCTTCAAGAGCAGTGAAAAATTTCCATAACCTCTTAATCCGGCGTGCCCAGTAATTCCCTTGCTTCACGATGGATTTGCATCAGCTTATAAAAAATGACTACATAATGTCGCTGTTACAGAGAGTAGAAAACCAGTCCTCCTGATCTCACACACTTATTCAAAACATCCATAAATCATCTTGCAACTGGGTTATATTAATTAAATGTGATTAACAGGGAGTAGCTCAATTCAGTAACATTCATAATCGTACAGCAGTATTTTACTTGCATTACTTTCATTTCAAGTTCTCTCCCTTGGACATTAGCTGTCAGGCCTTCTTACAGGGAGATAATTCTGCTTTGTTTCTTTTCTTTTTTTTTTCCTTTTTCTTTTTTTAAACGCCTTCCAGCTCCTGGCAGCCTGTCAGCTGTCAGCATTCAACCCTCAAAAGAACAGGTAGATTTTATTTCCTTGCTTTGTGAAGTCTCTGACGCTCTCCATCAAGCAATGGAGAACATAAAACTAAACATCATTGACAAGATCTTGGTTTTTGAGCAGCATAACATCTTTGAAATAATCAGTATTTATACGTGTTAGCAAAAGAACTAACATTTATCCAGTTTTTCCTGTAATATCCATACTATCTCTCACTATTATAACCCAAAAACAAAACATGGAAAGACAAGTTGAAAAACCTTGCCTTTAACACATTTGTCTCCCTCCTACATCTGTGTAAATACACTACCTTGAATTACGAGCCTATGTTTTGAACCAAAACAAGTACAGTCCCACTAACAAGCACTAGCAATTTGCTCACTACCTCTTCTGGTAAGAGGGAATAGAATGGGGAAGGAAGATCATCAAAGTAATAAAAAAAAAACCTACAAAAGAAAAACCACCAGGCATTGCTTCCAGTAGTGGTGACAAAGAAGCCACTACCTCAGCTCCCCTACAAACACAAATAATAAACATGACACACAAATATTTTTTTTAAAAAGAAGTCCTTGTTTTAAAGAGACATTACAACAGTAAATTAAATTATGTAACGGTACTGTGATTTGCTTTAAGACATCCACAGTACCTTAACGAAAAACCCACATGCCAGCTTGTATTATGAAGTAGATGATGCTCCACAGGCGGCCTCTAAGAGCCTTTAACCTGTGAAAGACGGAGTGACTGGGGAAACTGAGAAACCAACTCATTTCAGCACAAAGGAAAGAGTTTGGTTTTTCCCTTTCTTATCAAGGGTTAATTGAATCCTTCTTTTGTGATCAAGACTGCTGTGGAAGCATTGTCAAATGGTGGGGACCATCTTAACAAACAAGGCTAACTCCCAAAGAAAGCAACTTGTAACTTTTTCCTAGGAAATTAACTATTCATAAGAAATTTCCCAAGAAATTATCATTGAAATTCCTATCAATTTAGGAAATTACACATTTCCTAAGAAATAAGTCAATGTTATGCGATACTGAGACAGGATATCAAATATTGTTATGGCTCTGTACGACTGTGGCAAGACGAGTTGAAGACTGCAAGCCACGGGATCCTGATATTTACCCATTTAAACAAAGAACGTGTTCATCGTTTTTTGTCATCACTATCCCAAACATAAGCTGGATATCCCTGGAAGCTTTCTGGAATACATTTGCTATTCGCATGCAAATAAGCCAGGGAATCCCCCATCAGACATCATTTGCAAGTTTCGGGAGCACGGCGAATCCTTTAACGCCCGGCCCGCTGACAGCACCCGCTGCCCTTGAGCGAGGCACCTGAGGAGGAGGAGGAGGAGGATGGCAACGGAAGCGTGAGCGTCCAGAAACAGGCAGCACTAACACCTGCACTGGATGCACGTGCAGCCCAGGGGACGCACATGCATCTCTGCGCTTATTTACAGTATTTTCGCAAAGTCTCTACTGTTTTGTGATGATGATCTCAGCAAACAAGCCAGAATATAGTCCAAAACCATAAGGACCCCCCCCTTTTTTTTAAAAAACAAAAAACAAAAAAAAAAACACATCTTTCCTATGTTTTAGGAAACCAGTGACTTACATCAACCACATGCCATGCCACACACAGAAAGTGAACTAACTTTCTCCTGAGAGGAAGAAAGGAGAAGCAGCGGGTTCTGTGGCACTGCAGTGACAGAATCCCAACGCTCACTTATTATTACGGTCCTTTAAGGTGCTGTGTGGTCATCTGTCCGCAAGGGATGCGGACAAGGAGGACAAGCAGAGATAGAAGGCCCAACCCTTTATTTGCGATGCCCACACTGAAACGCTCGGGGCCTGCTTTCCAGGTGCGTGTTTAGATTCAGCTGAGGATGTGAAGGTTCGATGTTACTCCAGACTTGCTCCTCCTGGTCAGACAGGCATTCTTCATAGGAGAAACGTGCACTTAACAGACGATTAAGAAAGTTTTAATTACTTGAGCCACATATTATTAATTTTTTCTCGGTACTAAAAAGATGTAATTGACGGAAAATGAGCTAAGTGACCTGACAGCCCTGGGGGGATGCACTTCATTTCCAGCCTGCATCCGGCATTCCCCACTTGATCAGATTTTCAGCAAATACTCCATTCCTAAAAAGCCAATTACTCAGAAGTAGCTGGATCAAACCTTTATAAATATATTTCAGTTACATCAAACAGGTAAACTACTTTTAACCTCAGCCTGACATGCTAATGCTTAAGCCTGAGAACAAACCTCTGCTTGAACAAAACCATAAAAAAACTACAGAAAGCATGCATTTATAAAAGAATTGAACCCCCCAAAATAAAATAGAAGCCCATCCAAAACCTGCATGGATAAGACAACAACAACAAAAAAACACTTCTGATACTCAGATCCCATATTACACCTTGACCTCCTTCAGGTGGTTAGCTGGAAAAGCCCACGGCACATTTGTCCTGCAGAGAGAGGACAGGAAGGCGAGGAGCTGGTGGCCGCGCTGGGGCACCCGGCCATCCTCAGGATCCGCGTGCCACGGCCTGGCAGAGAGCTGAAGCCAAGCAAACAGCGACAGAGCTGTAAAGGCTCCGTCCTACACCTGGGGCTGCAGGGAAAGCAACAGGTATTTTATTTGGTGCCTGAGAATATTGTAGAAATGGCTGAATAAATCCAGTATCCAAAGACTAGAACAAAACCTAGCATTTCATAATGTCAAGGAAAAAGGGTTATATGGTTATGAAGAAAGTAGTGAAATAAATAATGCTGCCAATCCCCTTATTATTACTAGAATTTGTGGGGGGAATAAATGGGAGTTTAAATCTATCGGGACATTCCTCAGATCTTCACAGAAATCAAGCGTTTACCAAGTATTTGTTAATTGGAAAGCAAAGCAAAATCTGCTTTCTAAAACAACATCCACATTTGCTTCCTCATTGCTGAAAGTTAGCTTCCATTCTGACGACACTCAACTCCCCATTTCCAACATTTACAAGACAGCGGAGTTGCGATTACACCCAAGACACGAGATTAAACAACAGGAGGTAAATTCCTGTAGTCTAAATAAATGAATTTTGGTAATATGGACGGATGCTCCACATCTGTAGCAAAGGAGCCATACCCACAAGAGTTCCTTAAAGAAAAGAAAAGAAGTGGCATTTCCATGTCCTACGCACTCCATTGCTTTCTTTCAATGGGTCTCCAGCAAGAGCCGGTACAAAATCAGAGCTTCACATAATTAAATGTTGTTAGAAATCAGTCTCACAAATGTAAACATAACTCGGCTGAACTTCCCTCTGAGGGCACGGCAATGCTGTCAGCACCTAGGCACATGTAACAAAACGAAAAGCTGCCAACCTTGGCGTCTTTCCCGAAGCATTCTGGCTAGGTTTGGAGACTTCAAGCCAGTCCCAGACAGCGCAGGAAGCTCAGTTAAGTTCTTAATCAACAAGTATGGCAAAGAGGAAGGAAGAGAAGGAAAGCTGTTCTCAACACACATGCACACACGAAGCTAGGGGATAGCACTTACACAGCAATTCTGCAATCTGAAGTGCTGCATTTGCTTCATACCCTACCCGCGGTTGAAGACTGGCATTATTTTCGACGAAAGAACCGAGATTCAGGCCCATCTTCCTGCCCCTCAGCCAGCGCCTGAAGTAACAGCAGGGGTAAACTGCAAACAAGCTGAACAACTGCTTTAATGGTACCAAAGGAACCCTGCTACAGGCTCAAGCGGAAAGAGCTGAACTGAAAACAGAGCAGAGTCACACCTAGTTAAACTGCTCTGCGGACAGTATTAATTACACCACACCTGCACTACAGTAGCTTGTGTTAGTAAATAACATGTTTGCTTAAAAAATGAATCAAGTCCAAATTAGAAGTCTTTTCAAAGAAGCTGTAAGATATAAAATAAAAGTCATTTTCACACTGGTCTACCTGATGAGATTTATTTTATCTAATAGAGAAATAGCAACCACCAGAGAAGCATCTACATTACAAATATATATACATAACACTCCTTGAGGAAGAAAAAAAAGAAGAAAAAATCTAGTTTGAGTGGTTTAGACATATATCATTGTCCAAAAGGAGTACTACTGCTTCAGGGATCAAGAAACCCAGTGATTTTTTTCTTTATTTCAAACCTTCTGAAAAAACTGATGCTTTCAGTACTTCAAAATAATCTTTACAAAAAAATAAAATGAGCTACTGTAATAGGTGACCGCCCACTCAAAAAAAAAAAAAAGCACAGACCATTTTTATTTATTTATTTTTCAAAGTACAGGACATGAGTTTTAATACAAGAGAAATCAAAGAAACTCCTGCTATGGCAACCAACATACAATATTCCTTGCATCACTTAACTGTTAGTCTAGCAGTGCCAGACTGAATTTTGGCTGTTTCTTCATTTACTTCAAAAAATTAAAAAAAAAGTCTAACCATGCCTCCCAGACTTCTTCAGGGGAGGGAGTTGTTCTGCTGCTAACGTTGCCAGCTTTTGGTCCTAAAGAAGAAAAAACAAGCAAAAACACAACAGAACCTAAAGGCTTATAACAGTTGAAATAAAGAAGAATTTCCCTTATCCATGCCTCCTCTATTTAGAAAAAAAACTCTTTTGAGGCTGGTCTCAACAAAGAGTCTATGACCTCTGTTTCCCTCAACAACAGCTCTGTACCTCTGAAATATTCTATAAAACTAATTCCTCTTCGCCTTACATACATACTTGTCCAGAATATTGCCTCTAAATTTCTCCTCTGACACAACACCACAGTTTGGGGAAAAGGGAAGTCTCCCATAAATCAGAACTGAAAGTCAGTCTCATAGCCACCTATACCATCATCCTTTAGTGAACTAAAGAGGGGCGTTTACTAGTGCCTGTGCCAGTCTGCAGTCAGCGCACAGAGTCTGACACAGCAACAGGTGCTGTAAGAACTTACAAAAGAAGGTGAGTTGCTGGGAGAAGGCAGCGCCTCAACACCACTGCAAACGCAGGATAACCCTGCAGGCTGCTCGTGAAAATAGTGGTAAACTCTTGCCTATTTCCCACAGGATAGAATTATGCAAGAGAACAATTACCAAAGAGCAGCTGATGCACATTTCACATGCCAAAGTTTTCTAACCGCATACCCCAAAAGGGTGCGTTACTTCAGCACGCCACGCGAGAGGGCGAGGGTTTACCACAGACACACGCATACCTTCACCCAACCAACCCAGGGCTACTCACCGTGACCAAAACCTACTGCTGGCTTAACCTGCCCACAAACACCCCCAAACCACGCAAACAGAGGCCGCGGTCCTGAAGCAATATCCCTGCACGTCCACCTGGGGCCATGGCACTTTGAATGAAGTTTGTGCCCGCGACCGTCTGAGCGTCCCTCGCAAACAAGGGGGCTGTGTCCTCCCGTGCCCCCCTTTCTCCCCCGCTGCAACAACTGCCGGCCGA
>VXAA01003226.1:606435-642265 GCA_013399115.1 Anseranas semipalmata
TCCCGGCGAGGAACGTGACGTGCGGAGTTCACTCGAGGAAAAATATTTACCCCTGTGCCGCTCCACAAAGGGCGCTGCTGTTTACCTTCTCTGCGAGAGGAACTCGCGCTCTCCCCTCAGGAAAATACTTCTGTGTTTGAAAAGCGCGACCCACGTTTGTTTTTAAACTCTTCCGATTACAGTGCAGAATGTGTCCCAAAACAGCCGAAATTGGTTGTTCTGCACAGTATTTTTACGTAAAGGCCAGCTTAAGTCCAACGTGCTTAAGTCCAACGTTTGGGTTTATACAACAAGCTAGCACGTGTGCGCGGTTACAGCACGCGAGCTCTGCAGCTGCACGCTTCCTTTTGCCTCACGACAGCCAGTGCCTCAAACACCTTTGGTCCCTTTGCTCCTGCCGCAACAGTGGGAGCTATTTCCAAAACTGGTAACAAAGAGTAATTTCAGCAGTCAGTGGCAACAGCCTTATTTCAGGGTCAGGTCTGTGCACCTCGGAGCATATGTGTCACCTGAGGGCTGGGCGTGACGCGGAGCGGAGCTGGTGGCTGTCCTGTTCTAGCACTGACGGGAGGGCTGTGGCTTCTCACAGAACCCCCGCCCGCCCGCCTGCTGCTTTTTGGAAGATTGCATTTTTTTTGGATGTTTGTCTGCATTGCTGATTTCCATCAACAGATTCATTCCTTCCATTACCTCCTGTGACCTTCTGGGGGAGCGTCCATAAATTAGCTCCCAATATTTTCGTCCGGCTTTCTTTCTCTTCTCTCTCTTCTTTGAGGAATTTTCCCTTCATTTTCTTCCCAGTATGTAACGATGCTGGATTGCTTCTTTCACCTCTTCTTTCTATATGCTGATGCTAATGATAAAGTATATTTGACATTTGAAATTTACTTGTAGAAATTACTTTTGAAAGGGTACACAAATAACCAAAGCTTCAAGACATGTTATTCGCATAAATAAAAACTCTCGAGTAACAGGAGGATGGAGTTGATTAATTGACTTTGCCTTTTATAATCCAGTCAGTGATTCACATCTGAAGCACCAAGAGAGCTTCTCCTGACACATCCAGCCATTCTCGAGGTGGCTGGAGGCTAACAGATGAAATATAATGCACTGTAATATGGTTCAACACCTTAAAAGTAGCATAACAGGATGATTGTCACATCTAGATTAAAATTTCCGTGGAGGGGAGGTGGGTCGGGGGCTTCTTTCACCACATCCTCTCTGAGCTGTACCAGAGGCTCGTTCACTTCATAGGGGAAGCAGACAGCTTGTGATGGCATTACGTGCACGCACACAGCATGATCGGCCCTGGCTGGAACGCTGTCCCTGGGGTATAGCTTTTCAAGCTTGCCCAGATTTTTCTCATGGTCTAGGAAACAGAGAATCATTCATGCTTAATTCTTTGCAGCGTATGATGTTGCGTCTCCAGTTATCAACATGGGAATTGACAAGAGATTTTATAAATGTTGTCTCATCATATAACTTTCAAGCTGAGGAAAATTATAACCCTGTCCTCTACACTTGAACTTATTTTAAATGAGGTGGCATTCCCATTTGCCTCAGAATGTTTATTTTTATGCCTAAGACTCCAAGTTTTTTATTTTTTTTCATTTTGTTTATTTTTTGGTTTGTTTTTTGGTGTTTTGTTTTGTTTTGTTTTGTTTTTTTGGAAACAAGAGTAGTTGAGTGAAAGCACCATCTTGAAATGACCTATACTCTTCTGTTTTGCAACCAAAGATGTTTCTCCAAATGTTGTTCTAAATGCTCTCAAGTCTATTAATATGTATGTTTTACCTCTGGTCGATGCCACTCAAGGGTCAAAGTCAAGCTGATTTTGAGATTGTCAGAATTTATTTATACAAAACCGGAAGCTTCTGGGCACATGACACTATTTACCAAAAGCAAAAATGTGACTGGAAACTTTCATTCTCATTTCTTGGACTTCCTATTTACCTTTTTAAGGCAGCTGGATACAACTGCAGTTTCCAGGGGAAGCAAGCAGTCACTGCTCCAGCTGACATGACCTTGAAGCCCACAAGAACAGCCCCTCTAAGGATCAGGACTGGGCACATCAGTGCTCCTCCAACAGAAACATTACAGAAAGACAAAAAGAAAACAAAAAAACTTAAGCAACACCTCACTGAGCTGCCATGTGCGATCGCTTAAGCAGCAAGGGTCTTGTTTCTCCCTCAGCCCGTCAGTCCCAGAGATTTCCTTTTCCCAGCAATCCGGGATCCTCTCCCCAAGCAGTGGGCAGTGCGGGCAGGGAACCAGCCCAAAACACAACAGCAGAGCCTCCGGTCCATGCATCCTCCTGCCCCGGCTGCTGGCAGCGGCCAGCGCCACGCTCCTTCCTCACCCCAAAAAGCACCAGGGGCCTGCAAAGGTCCCCTGCCAGCAGGGTGAGCAGGATCACGCATCTGCGGTCGAGGAGCTAGAAGCTGATTCATTGTCATCAGTCAGTTTACGAGACAATTCATTTAATCAGGAAGCCGTAAAGAGCCTTCGTAGTCTGCATCAGATTGAAAAGCCTGTGTCAGACAATCCTCTTGCACGCAGCTCTCTAATGATACAGATGGGAAACTGTTTTCCGGATGCTGTGCTCAGTATCACAGGAGGCTGCCAAAGTGCAGGTGCGGACGTCTCACATCTTAGGCCGGGCTCACTTTGACCGAGAGCAGCATGGTAACCAACTCAGAATTTAAAATAGTTCTTTCCCCAGCTCTGAGAAAATTATCACAGATCGGTAGGGGAAAAGCAGGAGCTGTACTTCATGAAACTACATTCTGTCTTCAGCTGTGCTTTAGCGGGTGCTGTGAAGCCGATGGAGCAGTGAGTGTATGAACAAAGTGCTACTTGGTTTGTGCTGTCTCTAAATGGCACCAGTGTTTACCATAAGGGTTGATTCTCAACTGCATTCAAACACTGAGCTTAGGCATAAATATTGTATAAGCTGTATAAATACATATCCCACTCTTTTGTCCAAAATATTTGAGACGCTGCAGAAGCTCCCTAAGCATAAGCCAAAAGCCAGCAGGCAGTGACCCGGAAACATACTCATGCTTTAGCTTTGTGGCAAGATCTTAAATTCTTTGGTTCTTTTCATCCGAGGATAATATCACAGACACTCGTTTCAAAAATCAAACAAATATTAATGATTTGTGTTAAGTATATAATTTGCCAGAGCTGGAAGTTGCTTGTTACCGATTACATTGGACTTAAAGAATTAATTTATTCCATACTTGACCTTCGGTACTTGCAGGGTCTTTTTTTTTATTGCAAAGTCGCTTCATCCAAGTAGCTTCACTGAAGGTTGTCCGTCTTTCAGTGGAAGTTGTCTGTCTCCTGTTGTACCTAAAAACTGATTCCAAGACAGATTCCCTCTGAGCTGGAAGAAATCCTCCTAGCTCTGAAAACAGTTCACACCGGATCTGTGCTCCCAAGTTGTACATGAATATAGGAAACACAGAGAAGGTTAATGCTAGTCTTCAACAAATCCCTAAATAAAATCTGTAAGAAAATATTATTTACCCTACATAGAGAATGTATTGCCATATTCCTCTAGACTAAATAATGTAGTTTCAAAGTCAATCAGCAGTCAGAATGGTGTATTAAAGTTGCTAACAGCACATGGTTATTTTACTTTCTTCAAAGAATCATTTTAACAGACTTTTTCCTTCCAATGGCACTAGCGAGTGTGATTGTAAACCAACACCTATAATAAAATCTCTATTTTTGACAGGTGCTGTTTAGTAAAATGCACAGAAAAGATCTTGTGCATCTCATTCAGAACTCTTTCATGCAGATTATTCTGTGAGGCAACAAACCCTTTAAAATGAACACTGATTTCAGCCACTCCAGGAATTAGCTTGCAGAAGCCAAAAGTCTTTACCTACAACTCGTTAAAATTTTCCTATCAAAACTGTTTTCAGACAGCATTAGAAATCATATACCCATGAAGAAACTGTTACTTTTAATTTCAGGAAATAAGACAGGTGAAAACATGCAAACGGGTAAGAATTCCATCAAATCCCATCACTGTGTCTTGGCAATTATTGAAACACACTTGAGTGTCCTTATGTTGCACCTGTAAGGGTTTCTCACAAAATCCTTCACAAACTATTTTAGAAAACCTCCTTCCTCAGCTTTCCCCCACATCACTCGCTAGACGTGCACACAGGAAGCTTAATGGTGCTGCAGCTTCCTTTTTAGGTACGGATTACAACTTCCTTACTATTAAGGAGATTGTTGCTATTAAGGAAGTTATCGTTGTTATTACAGTTGCTGAGACTTCCTTCAGCCTGTTGCATTTTCCTGCGAACTGTCCTCTGAATCCATTAAAAACCTGTGCCCGGCTTTAGATGTGCATTTGGATCCCGAACACATCCCGCGCTGCCTCCCTGCTCCCTGGCATGGCCATCAGCATCATTGCATGCGCTGCAGGTAACGTCACTGTCCAGTGCTGTGGAGTTTCATCTTGAGCCTTTCTCCTCGTTTTGTTTCTGTCTAGCTGTGTTATTGGTTTAGACTGGATTTTACTGGGTGTCTGTAACCCTGTAAGTAGTTGTCTGTTGGGTAACTATAAGCAGTTCTTTCCTTCACTGTTCACATATCATAGCTCTGCAACGTCCCTATTATCAACTCGTTCTTACTTTGAATGTGAAGAGTGGTCTACGGAGGTCTACAAACTAGAAGACCCTCCAGGGACAAATTGCAGCTAGATTTAAAATGTGTTCTAGAGGAAAGGCTGTCGATCCTTCCCTTTGCAGATCACGGAGCCAGGACACCCCAGGAGAACGCGGAGCACAAGTCGCAAACCTCCTCCAGCAGAAAGGCACCCGGCTTGCCTGGCTGCGTAGCTCCCACTGCCACG
This sequence comes from Anseranas semipalmata, assembly GCA_013399115.1. NCBI lineage: Eukaryota > Metazoa > Chordata > Aves > Anseriformes > Anseranatidae > Anseranas > Anseranas semipalmata. The sequence goes on from VXAA01003226.1 coordinate 611,309, forward strand.
CTGATGGGACCTGGCTCAGGGCAGCACAGAAGAGAGCATAGCATTTGGTCCCTGCTAAAAAGAGACCGAATGCAGAGAATGCAAAAGGAGGAAAGGGAGGAATTTGTTACTTAAAAGAAAAAACAGTTGTCTAGAAAGTTGTGTAGAGTACAGCGGGCAGTGCAGCTGTGTCTTGCTGATTACGCTTTATGGTGTTCTGCTTGTAATAAATTTCATGAGATTGTAGGTTAGCTCTAGTTTTCGTTTTTGAATTTCACTTATTTTTAGTTATTTCTGCTCTGAAAAGAAGTCCATTGTACCAAAACACACTATTAGAAGACTTTTTGTGCTAGATGTATAGGCAAATTGTATAAGCTTTTTGTCTAAGTAATCTAAAACCTAGTTTGAACATATAATAATAACCATTCACCAAGTAAAGCTTCTTTTTTAAACTGGAGACCCCATTACTGGCCCCACTAGTAATCTGGAAGAATGAACTGGCGCACAGCAAGGGGGTGTAACACCCTGTTGCCAGAGAAAGAAGCGAAAGCACAGGCTTTTTGGTTGTTCATGATTATTTTTAACTTCAATTTCCTTTGTAATTATTTCCTTTCCTGGATTCATAAATCTGCTGTAGCCTGTTACATAAATCTCATCTATCCCATGTTTACAAATAATTCTGACTTAGATTCTGTACCTTTTGTACTTTGGAAATTCCCACAGACTTGAAGTTTGGGTGTACAAAGACATACGCAGGATACCACCCCACGTTTAATACTAGCTCAATACAATAAGCCTTTTGTAATAACAAATACCCGTGTACATTTTTTTTAACCTCCTCTAGCGTTTTTGTTGGAGAAGCTACATTTCACTTGCTGTCTTAATGACTGCTGTGCCGTAGGATAATAATGAGACTTTGTGGGTGTTTATTTCTTTCCTTGCTTGTTCATTTTTTGTTTAAAAAAAAAGGAAAAGAAAAGAAGAAGGAGTGGGGGAATCCAACAGTGAATTCTCCATGCACAAATATAACATGGATTTTAAGGGGCGATGTACTTGCACAAATGAGGGAATAATCACGTTTAAGTGCTGTTTTTAGGAGAATGGTTTTGAGGTGAAAGAAGAGATAAAGAAAAAAAATATATATGCTGGAAGGAGAGGAAAGGTATCTGTGTGAAGGCAGTAATCATGGCACTGAGAACCAGACCAAAGGTTCTCAAAATGGTGCTCGTGGAGAACCACTTAACACGTGAGGCAGTAGATTGTTGGCTGTGCAACAAATTATAGTGCCATGCAACTTACCCACATTTGGTGCTTGAAATTCTTGCGCCCTGCGTAACCAGGGGCTTTGGAAGCTGCCCAGGAGATCCTTTGCCACGCTGTACATCGGTAGTGTCGTCCATCTCTCATCTCCGTGTAGGCATTTTACAGGTCTTCTGAGAATCTTGCAGAACAAAAGGGAAAAATACTGGTGGAGCATTGACAAAAGCTGTGAGAGCAGCGTCTTAAATTCACTGTAGGTACCTCCACACACAAAGGCTGCAGCACCGGATTGGAAAGATAGTGCAGCTTACAAAAAGCTGTAGCAGACTCGCTTCTCTGCCCCTCGGAAAGCCTCACCCAAGGTGGCAGAGCTTCTTGCCTTCAAGGCTTACAACACCTAAGAATGAGCAAGGTGGTTTTAAAATGTGACTAAAGCAGCAAGCGGCAATAGGAATAGAAGAGGAACAAGGTCAAGACTCAGTGCGTTTGGTGAATTCACTGACCCAGAGGGACCAGGTGAGGAGAAAGCGGAGCAGCACAATCAGGGCCGGCTCCCGCTCTCGGCGAAGGCACCACAACTTCTGGCCATGACCCGAGGCAGGGCGCAGGCCCGTCGCGTTCCCCGTGCCAAATACTGCTGACACAATCACCGTGTGATCAGGACGGGTCCCTGCTTAGCCCACGTAGTTCGTAAAGCGGGATGAATAAATACATTGTTGGTAATAATGTGATGAGAATTGGCCAGCAGTAGCATTTAATAATAATCTGAGAATCAGTGCTAACACGCAGCTCGTAACCTTAGATGCATTTAATTTTGAGGATTTTAGCTAATAAATACTTTACAAGTTTCATTTACAAGCAATAAGTAATTTATAAATAATTTATCACATTTGCTTTAGTTAAACTGTGTAGCTTCCCTGCTTGTACTCTGAATATTGTATTGTTCCCTGAATTGTGGTGATTGCCATTGTGCAAGGCTGGGTTGTTTTGGCCTCAAATAAGGCCTTTTTGCTTTTTGCTGTCTTTATTTTATTTTTCTCACAGGTAGCTGGAAAACGATAGCTCAACATTTGCTGTTTGCACACTGCGTCCTCTCTGTCTACCTGAAGGTCCTAAGCTGTCCTTGAAAACAGCTATCACCAACGAGTATCCCTGAACTAAGGGTGAAAGTTATTTAAACTGCCAGTGTTAAAAAGACAAAACTGATAACTGTTTCTGTGCTGTTTCAAAAGCTGTTATCTCAAATGCCGGATGCTTCTTCTGACAGTGGTGAAAATAATTTTCCCCCTGTTATGACAGCAGGTTTCAGCTCAGGGTGAAAGGGAACCTCTCCGACCACAGGCTAATTCCCGAGCACTGGAAGGACATAAAACAAAATCAAACAGCAAGCTAACTGCATTTATTTGAGAGAGCAAAAGACAGCGCAGCTGATCTGCTTGGGTTGGGCTCTGTCCAGCAGCTCAAACATTCCCGCATATCCAGGTCTCCGAGCAATGCAGCGCGGAAGCAGCGCATGGATGCCGGCTCTGGGGAGGCAGTGGAGTGCTGCCTATCTTCTAGCAAAAGGAGCTGCACGATTTCCCTTTCAGCCTGCGGTTAGCCTGCTTCCCAGGGGCCAACAAGTGCACAGGAAAGAAAAGTTTGTCTGTTGATTAAGCATTGCATCCTCCAGGATGCAAAGAAAGCTTTATTTTTAAGAAGGAAAGAGTCAGTAACACTCTGGGAACTGGTTATCTCTAGAGTGCACTTTCAGGAAATGTTTATGCTTTTTTCCAAGCAGTATAAAAAATGTTTTAGGAAACCAGCATAGCACTGATCTAGAGAATTTGTAAAGAGGTTGATCTTCAAGTTGTTTGCTTTCACCTCTGTTTCGGTGTCCTCTGTGTTTCTTAAGGGTTCTTCACAAACATTCTCACGAACACCTCTACCTAACTGTGCATACATATAAATCATATTATTCTTTCCAGAGAGATGTTTTTTGTACTTTAGATAACACTGTGTTGTGACAAATGTGACAACAATGTGACAAACATTAACACATTTTCCCTAAGATGCCCAATATGTAGCTAAGGAAATGCAGCCTTTTACTATTTTGTCAGTCAAGAAAACAAATCTAGCCTTTTCAAACAAGTGCCAGCAGATACCAGGTTTGCCATGAGTCAAAAAATAGTAGAAAACTGTTAAAAAGTTTGAAGATGCATTTCCTAACCATTGTATATTTCTTTAGTGAACTTCTCTTAGAGATGCTAGAGAAGACAAGATGTGACATGAAGTTTCAGGGAACACTGGAGGTTTTTAGATTTCTGCTTTGAAGCCTTTTCACAGAGTTTACATTTTATTAATATTAAATTTACATTTGCAAGGGACAGCGAAAGAGAGCAACTGAAAAGCAAACTTATTATGGAAACCGTTTCCAGTATTAACTGTGCAGTATAAACAACCCTTCTCGTACTAGATTTTACAAGTACAACTTAAAATTCTTTAGAATTATGCTTATGCTAAATTGACAGTATTCCTCTGATTTTGACCATATTGGTCATTAGTTTTGCAGACTTAGCAAGAAGGAGAACTGCTTACTTTAGCGCCAGTGCTTCCACTAAAAAGCAAACCTTCTTGCTTTTGGCTTGGTGCGTTGTATATGCCAACTTTATATTTCAATCCAGAATGAACATTTGCGTCAGTCCAGAGTCAGCTCTTGCTGGCAGGGAGCAGCCCTGTCAAAGCTCTAGATCAAATGGTCACCCCCCAGATGTATTTATCTTTGTCACTGTCACCCACAGACACATCCTTTGAAAGCCAACGGCCCAGCAGCGATGCCGCTGACTGCTGAGCAGGGAACATCATTCAAGCACTAAGATGGCGTTTGACTGTCAGAGCCCCTAGAATTGCCACTGTTTTTAACCAGCTCTTTTAATACTTTATATTGATTCTGGACCTAACCCAAAACCCACTGAAATCAATGGGGATAGACTCTGGCAGGGCTCTGATGACAAATGACAGATTTGGTACAACTATCTGAAATCACATAACCCTCCTAAGGGCTGATTTTTTTTTTTTTTTAACTTTTGTTCTCCATTTTCTTCATGATTTTCTTCTTCGCCACCTGCTGCTGTGTCTCTCACCACCCCATCCCCAGCTCCAGAGCCCTGGGCATCTGTGTTCGTATGCATGTTTTGGGATAGAGGAGGTTGATGCGATGGACTGGAAAGATGCAGTGCTGATCTGTATTGCAAACAAACAATCCTAGCCTGGTACCTTGACGTGGCCTTTTGGTGGCACTGAGTACCTTCCTGCATTTGGGACACACTTGCTTCAAACTGGGTCTGCCTGGGACTTACAGGTGAGGTGACCCTGCCTAGCAGGTGCGTGTGGTGAGTACTTCCAGCTCTGATCTACACTGCTGAATTCGGCACATGGTACCGGTACCGAGCAGGAGACTGTCCCCAGGGTCCCGTCTCAAACCCAGGCAAGTGGCAGGGCTGATGCTCTGTCAGCTCCAGCTCAGCCCTGCCACTGTGCCATGAGGAGAGCAGCAGGCACCCACCCTTTCAAGCAGGGTAGAAAACCATATGGGAGTGGAAAATTATTTTAAAACAGAGTCCTGTCCTTTACAGCAATAATTAATTTTTTGGGTGTTTCTTTCTAGGTAGCCTTGCAAAGACAGTTATCTGAGAGTAGAAATTAAGAAGCGTGATGTTTACTTTTGAGATGACGAGGAAATAATAAAAGCTGCTAACATCTGTAGATAACAGCAAAATTCAGTACCTCAGAATGGCTGCTGTTGGGCCCTCTCCATGCGGTACTGCGAGGTTTGTGGGGGTGTATTTTTCTGGGGGGATGCAGTGGCGGTGTTTACATTTTGGGCTCACACGAGTCTCTGCAACCAAGCAGATTCTTGTCTGTGTTGTTTTATTTTTCTTGCCTTAAATACTGAGCTGTGTATTTTAAATTCAGAAAGTAGAAAGCTCCAGCATGTACTTCAAAAGATTATCATACATCTGATGCTAAAACACATTCTTTTACACTCTGTGCTAAACCTATTAAAAAAATCAGCAACTCTCTGGGCTGTGTGAGTTCTTCCTCTGTCCTCTTAGCTCAGTTCAAGTACCAAAGTGACTACAACAGCCTTCCATTCAGCTAGCAACTTCCAGATGACCTTATAAAAACTTCATCAGCACCTTGCTGTTGCATAGTTCCTGTAAAAAAAAAAAAAAAAAAAAAAAAGACAAATGCAATATTGAACTAAACATATTTCTTTTTCCTTTGCAGGTGCAAATGCTAAAGGGCACGCTCAGACAAAATATTTTGCATAATTTCTAGACTGTTTCAGTAAGAGCTTTCATAATGAATCCCAGTATCTGCAGAGCTACCTTGCCTCAATATCAGCTGTATGCTTTTCAAGCATTTAAGATGATGCTTCTGTAAAGTCTCTGTCTTTATCCAGAATGATAAAGCCTCTTTATAGCAACTGCTATTGATTCCAGTCTGCCAAAGGCAGTGAGCAGCAGCAGCATTAGGCCACCATCAGACAATCTATCCCAAAGCTCTCCTATTTGTTGCAGCTATCTGCAGACAGTCACATCCTCACAGTTCAGCCAGGGAACAGAATATATGAGCTCTCCTCACCCACTCCAGTGCAAAATCAGCTGAGTTACTTGACACAGCCACGGCATCAGTTTCAATTAGATCAGCTGACTTCTGCAATGCTGTTGATGAGGAGCACTCAAGTAATTTGTTCCAGTAGCTGAACTGTACGGGTAATTTCTGGCAGAGGAGTAACAAGCAGCTGTGGATAGCTATGTCTTAAGCTACCTCCATCTTTCCAGCAATGACTGTCAGTTCACAGCTTTAGTATAGGAAACGCTTAAATTACTGTCGGGATTTAAAACACAGTATCATCTACTCAGGAGCACGTGATATCATCACAGTTTACCAGAGGTTTCCAGAGCCTTCTCTACATACGTGTTCCTAATGGTGGGTATTTTGAAGGGCAAAAGGTTCGTGCAAATACCCTCAGTAGTAGAGGACTCATTCTTGCTAACACTATTGATAGTGTTTACAGACTGGGATGCAAAATCATAATGCTTAAATTGAAGGACAACACTATAATCCTTACTCCTACGCATAATCCCTACCAATGTAAGAAGAACCACTTCTGTGCTGAAGGAAACGACTGCGGATTTTATACGTACAATTTCATCTGCAGAACTGTGTGGCTCTTTGCTAAGTAGACCCAAGTAGAAGTGGCCAAAGTTAGTTTTATCCACAGTGATTGAAAAATTGTCATAACTCGCATGATATCTAGCGTATCAGTAGGTAAGCAGATCAGCTGACACTTTGTGCTTCCAAGCAGCATGTAGCCCTTAGATGTTATTATCTGGAAGTGAGCTGGGTACGGATATACCATTGTCTAGACCTAGCAGCAACGCACTGCAGAAAGCACATGGTTTAGCTGGCAATGTTTTCTTTCCCTTCTGTTTCATTTGTCTGTAGATTCTTCTCGTAGCTCCTGCCTTTAACAGGCCTATACACATCCCCAGCCCACAAAGCACCTCAGCCAGCGTACGTGCGGGTGTTGGCGGGGACTCGGCACCCAGCTGCCCTCGTGCTCGTGACAGCTGGACAGCTGCAGGTTCATCTCATTTTCTTTGCAGCTTGTGAAAGAGAAAAGCACGTGCAGATTTCCTCATTCGCTATGCCCCTGAACTTGTGAATTCACTAGCCTTTTTTGATCTGATAGTTACTGCAAGTTCAGAACAAATAAAAACTACAGCAACAAAAGAAGAAAAACATTTTTCCACCTTTGTAAGTTTCTTAGAAGTTAATTACCAGCTGAAATTTAAAATTAGGAAGAAGAAGGCCAAATAGGCTGTTGTTCTTATTGAACCATATACAAAGACTGAATTTTATTATGATACAAAAAGGAAAGAATTTGTCATCATTAACTGTAATGTTTTTGGGAAGGAGGCTAGATAGGAGACTTAGCATCATTAGATGTTTTTATCTAAAGATTTCCTGCCTCAAGTAATTGTTCTGAAGAAGTAAACATACAGAGATTATGTCATTTATTCTCTTTAATGAAGTTCTACGGTACGTGTTGCTTTGTAGGCTCATTTGAAGAATTTTAACAGAATCTCTGGGATTTTACTTATGTACTTATTTTGCAGATGCTTTGCAAATAATATGTTTAACGTTCACTGTATTGCTACTAGCTTAGTCCTTTGAAATCAAATGAGGCCACTGGTTATGTGATTCCTTTCCATATTTACCAGTGGCAGTCCCGGTAAACTAACACAGACACAACAAACATGGTTACAAATATGTTTTTCTGTAATGTTAATTTCTAAGTATAAGAGGCTGGTCAACTGATAGACATATCTGTACGCTGCTATATTGTGTGGTCTATGCAAAGTATTTATAATGGACCACCTACTCAAACACAGTCAGTATTAGTTATCAGGTTATTCTGAATACTCTTCCTGTTCTCTGTTCTTTAACATTTTACCTGCTGGAAATCACCATCCTGCATTCTGCAGGAAACAGAATTAAAACATGAGAGTGAGCTTTTTTTACAATAAAATATAAAACGAGAACTTATTTTAAGTAAACACACACATACACATTTGTGCGCACACCCGCACAGGTGAGCACTATTTTGAGGACTCACAGTGACACCTGTATTAACATCCAACAATTCTTATCAGAAAAGTCCATCTTCAACTTTTTATAGTTCTATTAAATTTGACTTGTTAAAATAGCCCCCATGTGAGGGTAATGGGGTTCTTTGTGAAAATTTCAGATAGAACCATTTTGCTATTTCCAAGAGCGGAACGCAGGGAAAATGTTTGGTGTTAAGAAAATTAGGATTTCTTTTTCTTTGGAAAGTCCTAGTCATCTCCCCATCCTGCAGCCTAAGGACTTAAATTTGTCTGGAAATTAGCCTTTGTGTCACAGATGGGCCTTCTGCTTTCTACATAACAAAAGAGCCAAACTTCATTGAGTTTGAAGGTTTCACTGGGCTGTCGCTCGGGACACATTACAAGATGGAAGGGTTACGTCCTGTCATGGCGGAGTAGCGGAGCCCCAGGCCTGCTGCCGGTGGGTGTGCACGCCCCAGCCGGGCCTACGGCCTGCGCACCTCAGGCCTTGTAGCAGCTGAGGCAGGGACCCCATCAAGCACCCCAATACACAGCCCCCGGCTCTTCAAAAGGCTGAAGCCGAGTAACAGAAACTCTTCCCTTCAACATTTGGAATGTGTGTATTTTCAACTTTTAGGGGAAACAATAAAAAAATTTTGGTAGGCACCCTTCCTGTCAGCTGAACCGACAAATGGTACTTTTATCTTTGTCTTTTTATCTGGTTGTACAAAATTCTGGTTTTGAACGCAATTTTAAAGAGTTTTCCCAAACAGATTTCTCCTCATATCCTTTAGTAAGATCTTTCTCTAAAGAATCCTTATCAGAACTTATCTGTTCTTGTATGGCAGGCATGGTCTATTGGAAATTAATTTTAAACTTTTTTCCTGATTGGAGCAGCATTTTAGCAGCTATTACTGGTGCAAGTAGCATTCTGTCACCAATGAGTTGGCTGATTACAGAATTTGGGATGTTCACAACTGGAAAAAATCACAAACACCAGAAGGCACGCATCGCTGATGTTCTTAAAACTTGTCTGCCCCAACCAATTGCACTCCAGAAACCTCTCTGATTAAAAAACAACAACATTTGGTCAAATTCTTTCTGTACTCACAGAGGCTTTTTCTGCCAGGGAGATAGTCCCTCACAAGATAGATTAAATAACAAGAGAATTTCGTGATAATTATCTGGAATTCCTGCTATTCTTTGTTCTTGGGTATTAATACTTTCCAATATTATCTGGTAATTTACCTTTCTTTTCCCTTGCTCACTGTGAGATCTGAGTACCTTGCAGGGTCTTTCAGTCTCCATTTTCTGGTCTGTTTTTCAGCATGTTTGTTTGCTTTTGGTATGGTTAACCTCTGGTCAATAAATTAAATTTATTTTTGTTTTCTACCCTAACTGTAGAATCTGATCCTCTACCAAAGATTTGACCCTTGCTATTCTGCAGAGCAGTATGAGACTAGTTTTTACTGTCTTTATTATGATACTATTTCTCGCCTGTAACTCTCAGCAGAGTTTAGCAGCATGAAAAGTGAGGGGAAATAATCTGCCATTTGCTCTCCTAACTAAAAGATTTAAATCCAATTTGCTCTCCTGACAAGTCATGGTGGAACTGCTGGTGGGGAATCTGTAATAATTTGCCAATGATTTTACAAATGCTTCTGTCTTCTTCAAAATTTTCATTGAATGCTTCTTCTTTTTCCACACTTACATCTGTGAATAACTGCAGGAAAGAAAACTATAACACTTTTTATAACTTAGGAAAGTATCTGTTTTCTAGTACGCTTGAAAATAAATTCTTGCTAAATTAAAAAAAAAATGCATCCTCTTGCTAGAAATCAGTGTGATACAGTTCAGCACAAAGAACATTCTTTTCCTTCTATAGATTTATACACACCTTAGGGGGACAACACCAGAAAATGACTTTCTTAACCATTTTTCAGCTGATTCTGCAAGAAATATATGAGGGCTCGTACAATGCAATACACAGAAACTGATGCCTTCAGGAGACTCCTGGTCTCACTGAACCAGTATAAGCAGTGAAGGTTTCATGCACAGCATACAAATACATGCTCGTGTGGCAATGAAATGAAGCAACCACTCGCACTGTGATTTTCACTCCTGCTCCCAAGTGTCTGTGTAGGACCTGCACCACTCCTTTAGGGTGGACAGCATGGAAGAAACTTGCATGAGGGTGGCAAAAGAAGCTATATAGTGAAGGCTTCATCATTCCTCCCTTTTGAAGACCGTAGGACCCTCTGCTCCAGTTTGTCTCCTTCCTTGTTCCCAAAGGCATGTTAGAGAAGAGGGAGCATTTGTTCTGTGTCTGTTTCTTTCTCAAGAATGAGCAATCCTGTCTATTATCTGGTTAGTACTTACCAAATAAGTAAGTACTTACCTGTACATAAGATACCAGATGGTATGTTTTGGGACAACTACTCTTAGCTATTGCATCTGTGGGCATGTGAAGGACACTAATGGTGGTTCTGAGCACAAATATTCTCAAGATAAAAGCCATTGCTTGTGCAGTGTCTTGGGATTATGTGTGCAGGAGCCAAAATACTACAGGTCCCTGATCGCTGAGGTAAGACTGCCTTGGAAAAATACAATACTCTATTTGAATTGTTTTGTTAATAGCATCTAAGCACACAGGTGGGATGTAGCTCTCCTCCTACAAAGCAAAATACACGAATGATTAATAAAAGGTCTAGAATTCAGGGGATTATTCTGCCTGTGACTTAAGCCTGAGGAGGATCATTATCACCAGCCAGCAGAGGATCTAAAAATAACCCATGGAGCTGAGTTTAAAGCATTAGTTTAGCCTTTCAGTGGAAATTCAGTGCATCCTGTTAGTGTGGTTAGAGGCAAATATTATCTTAAAGCAACTTATTGTTTTACTTCACAGTGGCAAGGAAATAAGCATTTCTTATTATCAGGATGACTGACTTTATTTCAGCCCATCCCTATGACTTGTGGCAGAGCAGGAAGAAAGAATGAGGTAAAGCTGCAATTCCCCAGCAAGCACTTTTTCTGAGAAATGTGAAGGAGTGGATGTGTTAATTCTGAAAAGCCTGACTAGAAGTTCTGGATCGATTCGCCCTGCCCATTAATGGGCAGGTAGAGCAGAAGCAGCAGTACTGCTGTGACCCACCAGCAAGTTGCCAGGCCGCCCGGGGGTAGTACTGGGAGAAGAGCTCATGCTCCAGGTCACTCGGCTACTTCCCTGAGGTTGCCAACAGAACCGCCGGGTAGGGCAGGACATGGACCTTTGTAAAGTGGGTGTTTGCCCGCAGAGAACTAAGCTAACTACCGGCTAGTTTTGCGTGGGGGATTCAACAACCATTAGGCAGTAAAAACTTTTTGTCACCGAAGTCTTCAGCCAAACTGGATCAGCTGACAGCCCTCATACACCTCCACCTTTACATATCTGGCTGTCGAGGCAGGCAGTCTCCTCCTGTACTCCAGACTTCGAAGAAATGCTTTTTAATAAAATTTTCTTTTATGTTTCTATAAAGGGTGTGCACATAGATTCTATCTGGCCAAATATTTTGCATCCCCTTCAGCTAGCTGGTTAGCATATAATGTAAGTGCTTCTGAGCTTTATCAGGTGGTAGAGTTACACTATTAATCTTAGTTTGTGCATTCAACCCCATGCCTGGTAATACAGGTTCTTACATCTTTAGTGAAAAATGTTTCCTGACTGCCAATGAAAACATACAATATTTTTCTTGCTAAAACAGTGGTATTAGCCTTAAAACTTTGATAAATGCATATGCTAAGGCAAAGCAGTCCAATACCAAGCTGCTAGGACTACACTCATTTAAAAATAATGCTTGAATAGACTAAATCTTCTGTCTCACCAATTCAGTAATTATTTACGTATTACTAATGGCTTCAAACATTGTTTCACTGTTCTCAAGAACACTTACAATCCTTCTGTTTATCTTACTTGTCTAGAGATAGTGAAGCAGCCTGATACTTCCCTACTGCAAGCAAGAGGTAAATGAAAAAAATCCAAAGGAAGAGACTTAAAAATACTTTTTAAGCGTAAAAGCCGTATCACTGTACTTGGATAATAACAGAATAATAGTCCATCCAGCGTGAATGTAATTATGTATATACCAGCCTATGGAAATATGGAAAAGTGGATAAGCATGGCCAGTGCAAGCTTCCTGTAAAGAAACTGTTCTTGAAGCCTATGACTTCAGGAGACTGTAATGTTAAGGTGCCATGGCTGGACCCAAGCTAGGTCGAATTAGGTCAGGATGATTTCGGTGGAAAACTCCAATCCACACGTTGTACAATGAAGTTAAGAACAACAACAACAAAACAACATAATAACAGGGAAATCGGTTAGCAAAAGCCAGCCACTGCAAGGGCCCTGAGGGCACCGAGAGACTCTGCGACCCCTTCCACCCCTCGGAGGCACCCGGCTGCCTGTCAGCACAGGCAGGTCAGAAAGGCCAGCAGCTCTGAAATGGTGCAGCCACGCAGCATGGGGGCACACTACGGTGACAGAGAGCGGTGGAAGCCACACCAGGGCTTCTCCTTCACGTGGGAGGTGCGTTTATGCTCAAGGCCTTCATCTTTGGCCCTTACCTATGTTGTAGGTACACCTGTGCCCAGCCTTGCTTTTGGCTGATCTTGACCTTGCCCTGCTGAATTGACCTCCTGGCTTGACCTTGGACCTGCCTCATCGCTACATGCTTGCCGGGCAATCGCTGGTGTGTGGCTGATGCTGGTTCCTGCCACCAGACCTGCCCTTCCGTGCCCGAGTCCTGGGGGACTGCACCCGAGTCAGTGAGGTGGCCGCCCTGCTTGTTTTGTGGCACCCCTTAGTTTCTGGCTCACCATCCCTTCCTGCTGCTCCCCAGTTATTTCTTAATATTCGCTGGAGATAGCTCAGGAGAATAGGACTGGAAGAATTACAGACCAGTCAGTAGGACTTCAATAATGGAACAAATTATAAAGCGCTCAGTGTGTATTCATCCAGAGGACAATAAGGGGATAAAAACAGCCAATGTGGACTTGTCCCACACAGGTCAAACTGGGCATTTCTGTTTTCTACATGGAACACCTACCCTAGTGGATAAGGGTTAACCTGTAAGCATGGTGTAACTACGCTTTAATTAAAACCATTGATACAGTTTTACATGTTTAGGTAAGTGTTGAAAGCTCATATTCAAAAGAGTTCTAAAGCTGGGTCTTGACTGTGTCAGACCTGGATGTGAGCTTATTTAACATTTTAATTAACAGCTTAAAAGCATAGGGAGTACATTTATGTAACACTCTTTCCAAAAGAAAAACAGCACTTTCTCTCTGTTTCAAAAGAAATGTATCATGTAAGTGAGACACTCTGTTGTACTTGCAACTGGACATGACCTAATTCAGAACATACTTCCATATTTGAGTACCAGTCTCAAGCTCAAAAAGAATTAGGACGAACTGGGCTGGTGAACAAGTGGTGAGAAGTTTAGAAAATAAGGCCTGTAAGAAGAGTTGAAAAACCTGTGTTTTTTGTTTGTTTGTTTGTTTGTTTGTTTAATGGGAAAGTGAAGATTTGGAGAAAGAAATGTGACATCAAATTGATAAAAAATTGTTAAAAGAGCATGGTGACTGTCTGTTACTCTCCATGCCCTTGAAAATAGAACAAGAATCAATCTACTTTCTTTATAGTAAGGGAAAAATCCATCTAAAATATTAAGAATAACTTTCTAATTACATTTTAGCATTTAGCAAAGAGATTATTTACAGAATTTACGGAATCTGTATTACTGGACATGCCTAAGAACAGACTACAGGTATCTGTGACAGTTACTATATGTGATCCCAGAGAATGGAATTGATGGATTGGATTATACCTAGTACTACATTTCTAGGGTTTCTGAGACCTCTATTTAATGAAGTAGATCTTAATTTAAATGTGGTATCCTGCATTGCACCTTCTAGCAATGTAGTGTCCTGCAGGTATCATTAGCCCCAGCTACACTACACTATTACCTTAAAATGATCATTGAATAGTCTCCTAGGTAAGAAAGTTTCATGCATGATTGATAAATGTCTTGCACACTAGTAATGGATATATACTAACATGCATTTTGCACAATCTTAACTGAGAAACTCTTATCACATTTGGCAAACCTATCCACCTTGCTGCCTAAAAACACAGGAGAGAAAACATATTTAAAAAGTGGCCAGCACTAAGTGGAGTGAACAGCACACATTCAGTATTTCGTAAGCTGAAAGACCAGTTGTATTTACTGTTATTGCAATTACAAGACAGAAATATATTCCCAGAAGTGTTCCCTGGAATAGCGCAGGGTCTGTTAATACAGCAGCAAGATGGCCAATCCAAATTCAGGGCAAAAGAAGTTGGGCAATGACCCAAATATATTTTCCTGAGCTGTGAATTAGTGAACGAGAAATGAACATTTTGGTTGAGATCAGCTCTCAGGCAGAATGTTTTATTTGCCTTCTCCCCAGCCTCTCCTGATTTTAAATGTATGTCAAAGTTATTTTTTATCCTTGCAAATTAATGAAAATAATTTAATTTCTCACACAGAGATAAAGATGTATACATATTTTATATCAACTAACGTATATATGTTTTTTGCCAATGCTTTATTTAAAAGCTCATAAAACTAATGTTTTTGTTCTAATAAATGGGAAAGAACAAAACATAAAGCCCTTGAGACGCCGTATTCCCCATCTGCACAGAACTGCACAGATGTGGGCAAGCTTCACATAAATTTCTGCAACCTGAAATCTGTAGTAAACCTTAGGTTTAACTACATTCTGGAAGACGGGAGAGGTTTGCAGGCATACGCAGCATCAAGGAATGTAATTCTGCTTACCTACATGCTTCAAAGAAACAGATTTAGAAGAATTTAGAACAGATTTAGCAGAAGGCATTAGGCCAGGCAATTTGAGAACCAACCTCTTTATGCAACTGTCGTGGCTTATTACCCACAATCTTTTCTGTTATTACCCCCAATCTTCTCTGTTATCCCCACTTTCATAATCAGGATTTTCAGAATTGACTCAAGTTTGTGCCCAAGATATGATAAGTTTGAAAAGCTACCACTTTGCTTTGCATTTTTTGCATTGTTTTCCACCTCTCCCAAAATCTTGCATGTCCCATGACAGGGAAGTTGTTATCTGTGACAGCTTATGCCTTTTCAGTGTCTTCTCTCATCTTTTTACACCAGCCAGATATAACTGTTGTTGAAAGCAATTTTGAGCCTTTTTTTGCTGTGGAGCAGATGATCTGGCCATAAACTTGTTATGAACTTAGATTTTGCTTAACGTTTTGAGTAGCGGGTACACTATAGCAATTATTTATGTTCTTTAAGCTTTTTGAAAAAATAAAGCACTCTGCAAGCATTAAACATCTGTATGTATGGCAGTCCGACCATTCCCAAGCTAATACTTGCACAACATTGAAAGGCCTAAAAAGAAAACATTTTTAAGCAGCAAAAATTCAGATACACTCAGGTAGCCTTTTCAAAAAAACCTCACAGGCCTGCAAGTGCTTGCCTTCTTAAGCAATGCCCACTCCTCATGTTCATGTCACTCCTCGCAAGTGAAGCTCTTCGCCTGAGTGTGGTATTAGCAGAATAGAGGAAACTAAATCCTGCCAGCTTTGAATAGAAAGGAGAAGCAGCTTTGTACCTGGGACCTGGTAGGAAGCTAGATAAGAGATGAAAAATGGAACCCAAAATGATCTCTTGCACAATAAATAAATAAATAAAGGTGTGTGGGGGGAAGGTAAGGAATTTAGTTCTTGAAATGAAAGTAAGAGAAAGTCATTGTTAATTTCAGTAATTCCATATTTAACAGAGCATTTTTCTTTGAAGTCAGTCATTGGCAAACACAGGCATGATCCCTCTTCAGTATCCATGTCCTACAACAGGCAATTACATAGGAATTAGTCTTGTGCAGAAACAGATTTTAGTAGGCTTTAAAGCAGATTTCCTGCTCCAGATTTCTCTAGACAAGATTCAAACATACTCCTTCAACACCTGAAGTGAGAATAAATCTTTTCTGTCACACACAATGGTCTCACAATTAAGCAAAGCTGTGTTTTGTTACCCCTATAGATATAAACTGTTGTTTATCTTATTTCCATATGTAAACACGGAAGTACTTTATCGATAAAAAATGGCATTTTGAAGCTAAAATCATTGGACTGGCTCTGTATGCTGTGACGTTCAAATGAAAGATTTCTAGAAGTATAATTCATTGCAAGTAGACAGTTGACACAGAAGGAAAGTACCTGGTGATTTTCTGTTTTTGCCATTTTAATGGTGAATAAATTAATATTTAGGGTGAGAAGAGACAATTACTAAACATAAGTTACAACAAAAACAAACAAAAAAACTCATCTGCCTTTCAGGTAAGTCAATACAACTTATGTTTTTTGATTGTTTATTTGTTTGTTTGTTTGTTTGTTTGTTTTGAGGACCCTATAAAAGGAAGCTCTCAAAAGCTTCAGCAACTAGATGACCTGAAGTTTTACATACAGACATAGAGGTATTACACAAAGGTCACCTCATACCACAGTCACTATAGGAAAGCTTACGATGTTGGTATGCATTCTGTAGGGAAAAAAGCGCTGCCATTGCATTCAGAGGAATACATTTCCAGTTCTCAAATGGTGATATCTAAAGTGATTTTTCTAATAGCAGTTGTTAAATCAGGAAAACAGAAAGGATCTATGTGTTACCTTTCAGCTGGCTGTGAAACTGCTATGTTTCTATCCTCATTCAACACACTGGAATATGTAACAGTTACATATATATACAATATATACATATATTTATATTTATATATATAAAGTGCCTATCACCATATTGATAAACACTCTTTGGAACCACTCTGATGGCAGGGTGAGTGAACACTAGCAGAATAATTCTATCGGGGCAATTTTCTCCTGCCCCTCTGAATGCCATCCAGCTACATTATCTCCGTATCTCTGAACAGCAACAGCATGGTGACTAATAGTCTAGACTGCAGTTTTTAAATGTTCAGAAGAGAGGGGAGGTGTTTGAATATGATTTTAGTTTGCAAATACGTTGTATAATTTTATATTTGAAAGAAGACACACTGAAACAACAACAACAACAAAGCACTTCTGAGTGGTCTGATGGAAATTGCCACTTAAAGAGTATTCGAGCCCTTTGGAGAGCTTATAAAATAGTATGAAACCAGAATTTTCATGTAATTTCCAAACTGATCATTGGAAGCTTGCTTTTATTATCAGATTTAACTAGAAATGGCCAGCACCTCCTTCAAACTTTCACTATCAAAAAAAGAACATTATACATTCCATCCAGGGAACATGGTGCTGTAGAACTTTCATTTCCCTAAAGCTGACAGATATCCTGCTCAGATGCAAATGTTGAACCAGATGCCATCAGCATTTTCCCAACTTTTCTGTCAGAAGATGGTTATCTCATATACTCTCTCTAGGACATATGTTTCCTTTTCATCTTCTTCCTCATGGTTGGCAATGTATTTAAGAATAAAAACAAAGTGTTTGGAAAGTGAGCTCTGGACCCAAATAATTCCGTTAGAGTCTCAGTTCTGGCTTTAATTCTGTCCATGTTTCAAGATTTCAAAATATGATTTGTTAGTAAAAAGGACCAAGGCACAATTGTAAGTTGAGTGTTAACAGTTATATATTATTATTATTATTAGTTCAATTATGAGATCACATAAAATCCCCATTAAAATACAGTGACTTCGGCACTTCTGTATTTCACAAAATTCTAGAATTCTCCCATCTCCGTTTTGTTGCCAGTGAAAAGTTGTATTCTCTGTCATAGTAAGGATTTACAATTTCTTTAAGAGCTTCCACTTTGTGACTACAATGCACCATCAAAGTTTAGGGACCAAATATAGGTGGCTAAATTGGAAAGCTCTTCTTAGATTTCCTAATGTGGGCATTTAGAGTCAGTGTTCAGAGGAGCCTCTCTTCTTCTTCACTGATAAAGAAGCTAGGAAGACAGACTCTTAATTCCTTACTTAAAGTAGATACTAGAAGTTAGGCAGTGTGATAGTCTCCTTTGCTCTTATTACTGCTCACTGCAGGATGTTCACCCAAGCTCTGAACTAATTTAATAATTATGATGTAAGTGACTTGGAGGTAGATGGATTTTAAAGGCTCTTTGCATTTATTACTGTGATAGCTTTGTAATTTTGCGCCCTGAAAAAACGATGTGCTCAGATCAGCTGTACAGTGCTGTGTTACTGCATGGAGCTGCTCTACTCACTAGACCACAACAATGGTGTTCAGCAGGGGACCAGCCATGGAAAATGAGTTACTTGGACAAAGGGGCAATATTCTGCAACAGCTTACCAACAAAGGAGGAGAGAGAAGTGGGTAAAACACCTAACTTCTTTCAAGACAGGTCCATGTAAATTTAAGGAGAGGAACTTGTAGCACTACATGGCAGGCAGGCAACCACACTAGATATCCTGCCTTGCCCTTTTTCTAAGGGCGTGGACCCGCCACCAAGAAGACAGTGGAGAATGACGTAATTCTGAGATATTTATCTAATCCAGCCGTGCATTTACCTGTAAAAACATTTACATGTTTTTTATTTCTTAATGTTGGGTTAATTCTGAGAAGAGGTTTTATGGCTGTGTGCTAAGTAGGTTTGTGGCATTATACTTCCTGAATAATAGGGACAGTGATCACTGAATTTTATCTCTGGTTTCCTGAGACTATTCCCTTCATTTTACCCACAAGTACTTCTTCTGTCATTGAAGACCACCGCATTTCTCAGCCATTTCTCAGCTACACATACCTTAACACCTTACTTGCTTTTTTTATATGGCAATTTAGAAGAACAGCCTCCTCACCTGATCTTGTTCTAGCAAAGCAAGATAGAAATGTGACTTAGATAAAATAACTCACCAGCATCGCTTTTCCCTTTAAGATTTCAGAAGAGTTCTCTTTCTTCTCATTCAGTCTCATTAATAAATTATTGTTATGCTGAGGTCAACTGTAAACCAGACGGCAGCACCGAAACCACAAGGTTACATAGGATAAATATGCTTTAACATAAATCTTGTAATTTAAATATAGGAAAGTTCAGAAGGACATATACATTTACTTTAATGCCACATTTGAGTTTGGAACAATGCCCTCCTCCAGGCAGTTTTAATAGGAACATAGAATCTGCCATGCTACATTAAGCCAGTGATCCATCAAGTCCAATACTCTCCACTCTGCTTGGCAAATGCAAGATGCTTCAAAGGAAGGCAAATTGCCCATCATGCATTTGGCCAATTTTTCAATTTGAATAGGCCGTTGTGCAAAAGCCACTCCATTCTTCATGTCAAGTCCTTGTCCCATATGGCTACAAACGTTAAAGTAATCAAGTGACATGAGTGACCCAATGTACCATTTTAATAAAATTTAAGCTTACATTTATGCTCTGATCTGGTCTTTTTCTCTTGAACTGTCAATTGTTTTTGTGTCCAGTGCTCCTCACGTTAATTCTCATTACGTCTCCAATTTCTACTATACTTCAATTCAGCAGCTAGCAGATCGAGTGTATTCACAAATCCTTACAAATTTGCATCTATTAAAAAATCAGTTATGATTTGTAAATAGCAATTAAGGGATACTTCCATTAGACAGCTACTCGGCAGTACAAAGCATTATGCACCAATCAGAGCATTACAAAAGTGCCCCTCTCAAGTTCCTTCATTTGAATTATATTCTAATGTTGCACATGAGTATCTTTTAACTTCTGAGGTGAGAAAAGTCTCATTACTTCACAGTTATGACCCATGCTAGTAAATTGCTGGCTAAGGGACATGTTGTGTTGTTAGATACTAGAAAACACAGGAAGATATTTTCATTATTTCTTTTGATACGCTTTGCTTATTTCTCTATTTATCATTTTGTGGGCATAACATTTTTTTTCTCGTTTTCTGCTGTTTTCCTTCAGGATTTTATTTACTATTTTAGGGCCTGGGATATATTTTGCAGTGTTTTCACCTCTCTTTTCCTCCTGCTGTCTCGCACTTTGGTTATAACTTAGGAATTGGGGTTTGTCAAGCCATCTCAGACATGTTGGTTAGGTCCACTCTCCTATACCAACAGTATCTTATATTCTGGGCAATGCACACGTACAAGAAGGCCATAAGCAGTACTCTAGTGAGTGATACATTTTATGTATCTGTTTATAGATTATATGAAATAAATAGAATCAATATAATTTGTATTCTGTATTCTGTACTGTTGTGCTCCAAGTTCCTGAAATAGAGGAAAGTGGTCTCTATGACACAGTCACTGTATATCCCTTTAAAAAGCAGAAGCAAAAATCTTTCAAGATAAGTACATGAACAGAGACACTAAATGGAAACAATAACATGCAGATTTTTTTCTTTATGTGAAGCTTTGTGTGACTTTGTACACAAAATTTCCCACTTACTTTTCTTCGTGGGATGAAGAGACAGGTTTAAAATCTCAGTGTCTAGCGTAGATCTTTCAGTTCCTGCAAAAATCAAAGACATCCTCATGTCATTTATCTGGATATCGTTTGTGGTTTCCACAGAACTGAACACTGACTATTTAATTGGCTCAGCATAATCAGACAATGGGGAATGTGACAGGGCTACAGGGAGGCACTGTTAAGGAAAGTGTCCAGCAGTCCTTTCATGAGCTAATGAGCTCTGTAGTAATAACCGGGGGGGTGGTTCATGGGGAAAGAAGGAAGAAAATGCCCAGACACTCCTGCTTTCTTCCCTCTGTTCCATCTCAGTATCTACTTTGTTTCTGTGGTGATGTCATCTCGAAGATGACTGAACCAAACCTTGCCTACTCTGCAAAATCTTGTTCATTTTTTCCCTGTGCACCTCACTGTTTTTGGAGAAGTCAATGTACCATTGTTGGCCTTTTTAGAACCTCGCTTGTGTTTACAATCATTTTCACCCTCCTCTTTTTAAAATGCATAGGTATATAATTTGGGGTAATTTTTATCTGGTACAAGTATCTTCATTAAAAAGTGTCAAGAAGAAAAAGCAGGTAAGTCAAGATACATTTCTGTCTCTCACGTATGACTGAGGCACCATTTCTAGCAGATAGTCATATACTCATTTGCAATCAATCCTTTCCATTTTTCAGTGTCATACAGAATGGGTAACATAACAGATTCTCTCTTATTAAAAGGTTTGCTCAAATTATCCTGAATTATGCGAAGCACTATCTGAATCTGAAAATAGACTGTTCAAAATGGACAAATCTAATAGCTGTTTTTAAGTGAAAGTGGCTCGACTGTTAAGAAGTTAAAGGGTTCCCCTTTGATGGCTTATGATGTAATTTCAAAAATAGAAAGTGTAAGCGTGTGAGGCTCTTGAAATTATTGCATCTAATACTACAGGTTCTTTTTTGATGATTACATATATAAAAGTGATGTTATTAACTTCAGAATCCAACTTAAGCCATATTTTTATTTCTGCAATTTTTTAAAATGCTCGTGTATGTCTTTTAACATGGTAGTTTTACACCCAGGATGTATATTTGCATGTGTGCTTTTAACAAGCCCTTCGAAAGTCTTCGGATCTCTTCACGTGAATTCCATGGCTTTCACATGATGCCCACATCAAATTCCAAATTATACAGATTCCTAGTTTTGCAAAATCTCTGACTTGCCAGCCATATGTTTCTATCAACAACTGTTTCATCTCATAAAGAAACCATTTGTATCACTTTTCGCTCATAGACTAATACTGATGCTCAATATTCCAATTTGTCAGTGTTTACCTCTTGCTATTAAGAAGAAACTTTGAGCTCTCTATCAGTATCAAATCCCCTTTAGTTGAACCTAAAAGTCTTGGAGGGGGGTATTCCTAGACAAAGACTTCGCTGTTGCATGCAGTTCCCACACAGAAACTGCGTTAATGTAATGAAAAATACTGAAGGAGGTGGAAACACCTCTACTGGGGACATGCTTTCAACATGAAAGACACTTCCTTATGTCTGTCATGTTATTGCAAAATAGTTTGCATTCTACTCTTGCTCTTCTGCTGAATAAGCATCTCTGGTTTAATTTTCTGAGTTTTAATGGGAACTGTAGTTACTGTTTACTCCTAAAAACCAGGACATGAGGCTCCTAAAAACCAGGACATGGGGCTTTTAAAAATTAATGCAACCTGTGAGGGTATCCTGAGATTTACTTTTTCTCCTTGATTTGTCTGAGGTACCAGTCCAGCTGAATTTGGCTGTGTTCTAAAATCCTGGGAAAAAAATTTCCATTTTTTCATGAACTTGGGTTACTGTTTTTATGAAAAGCAAAACAGGAAATTCAAACTCCATTAAAAGTAGCTGCAACATTTCCACTGATCTGAACTCACTAAAAAAGTGACAACATCCTTCTAGATTTTGTATTCTAAATGATTGCTGAAGTTTGAAAGTGAAGTCCTGAGAACACCACGAGGGGAAGTCTGGCCTCCGTATCTCTGCATAGCACCCGGTCACACGTGCAGGGGTACACACGGACTGCAGAAGTCATCAGCGTTGAGGTTCTCTAACCCTACTTTCACCTTTCCAACCATCTTCCTCCCCAAAATATGTATTAATTGAATGCGACATCTACCTGCCACTGACAGCAGTGGAGTTTTTCTAATTTTCATGGCAAAAGATATTGTATCTTCACTTGATTTTGAATAAGCTTCAGGGAATACTTTATAAGTACGGTCATATCTCCCTTTTTTCACACTTTTCCTGTCTGTCACTTTGAATACTGTTGCCAGCAAGCATAGTCTGTTTGCACAGAAAGATCCTGTTTCTTTTCTTTTCTTCTTTTTTTTTTTTTTTGTTATTGAGCACCCCTCAGCTGCTAGAAACTTTGGCATCTCCCCACTCCATTTTCTGAAAAGTGGCTTCTCTTACATAGAAGGAGGAAAGCTGTAATTAAGTACACAGGGGAGCTTATTTAATTTCATAACACAGAATATGTATACGGGATCCCCAACCTTGTAGGACACCTGAACTTGGTGGGAGTTCAAGTTATTGTGTGCTATACAAAAGCAGGCAGTTGGTGTCTGGTGGCTGCTTTAATCAGACAAGTCTGTAGCTTCACTGTCTCTCATATGGATTCTGATTACTTCCTAGTCAGCGTCTCAGAGCACATCTTACTTCTGAGATAAGATGTGGCCTTCTCTTAATAAGCTTATTACCAACAGGCTTAAGACTAATCCACCCGTTGCCAACATCATCTCCTGGTCACTTGGGAATGATGATATTCGAAGTGATCAGTGCTTCCCTGCGCACTGAACAGTAAAACATTTCAAGAACGAGGATTATCTGGTAGAGTTGGAAACCTGATTTTTGCCATAAGAAATACCAAAGTATTTTTTCACTTCGTCACAAACGGCTGGGGAGCTCTGCAGGAGGATGTACTCCCATTCACAGCATAGCTACACTACTTCACAGCATCTTCTTTTAGTCAACTCCCCTTGCAGTTGTCTGTTCCTCCAATACACAAACAAAGGTTTCGACGACCCGCTGAGTTGCTGTCACTCAGATGGTTAGCACCGGTGAGTGTTATCGCCTGTCCCACAGCAGGTCACGGAAGGAAGGGTTATATTTTCAATCCGCACACAAAACACTGTGAGCTGTGGTTTTTGCCCTTCTTCCAACAAGGGGAATTTAATGCTTTGAGGTACATCAAGTAGTTCGCAACGCGGTATTCATCCAAGGGTTCTGATGTGATTTAAGAAAATTTGGCTCTGAACTGTGACAGAATCAGGTAATTTTTCACCCGCAGTCACCAGCCATCCTAGACTAAGGAGCTAGACTAAGTGGTGAAAACCAGGATGAAGGATTTCCTCCTTCTCAGGGAGCCATGCTTGTCACTCAGATTTGTCTTTCATAATGGTAAGCTACTATTTAAATTTCTTTCTTTTAAGGTGTCATGAGGGAGAATGTGCCCACAAATTAAAATATATTTCAGTATCAACTCAAAAAACAACTTGAAAAATCTACTTGTTTCTGAGTCTAAAAACCATTGTGAACCTTTTTAATTTGTTATGTGACCTGTTTGTCTCTTGCTGTTATTTTTATTATGTCCCGCTTGTCCTATTCTCATCCCCACAGTGACTCAAATCCTGCTCCCCCAATTAGAGAAAGATCAAATTGCATCCAAATATATTCAGACTTAATTACTTGCACGGGACAGAAATCATTGCTAATTTGCTAAAACAGGAGCTACTCTGCACTCCATACATCCACTGTGACACTCAATCACATTAGCTGTTTACAGAATATATCCTGCAGAAATGGAGGGTGGGTTGAGGAATAAGCAGAATGTACAGCCCTTCAGCTGAAGGAAGGTCCCTTGCTTAAATATGGCAAAGGACAGCAATGACTAGAAGCTTTCCCCAGCTGATGCCCTGTATGAGGTCAAAGCAACCACTCCGGTCCACTTCCCGAAGGCAACTGTCTGTTTTCTTTTTTGGTACCGCTGGCACTCCTCTGGGCAAGGACTGGAAGCCAGAGATGGATGACGGACACAGGCTCCGAACGCAACGCCTGCCAGGTTTCAGGTAGAGCTAAATAGCTAGCCACTGTCTGCGCCTTCAAATTGCTTCCTTGGAGTTGAACATAATAAATCAGTTGTTGTCAAAAGTGCTCCCTCCAGAGCAAGACAAAGTGTTAGCAAGATAAAGTGGGAAGCATGGCGCTCCTGCTTCCCAGACGGCGTCCTGAGGATTCCCATGAGGCTTTGATTTTGAGGCTGTCAGTCTATAGCAACTCTCCTCAGAAATCTGTCTGATAAACCAAGGTAAGTTCAGTTGTGATTTTCCAAGTGAGCCTTCCTTTCTCACACAAAACTCGGGGTTTTTTACACTGAGCAGTGATGAAGAGGAACAAAAACTAGTGTGACAGAACCATCGGGATGTGTACATGTGCCTCCTGGTAACAATCTTTCCTGGGCTTATCCCTGGAAAGTGCCTCATCCTAGCAAAACTCCTGAACAGAAATTTAGCTTTCATGTGGGGAGCAGTCTTATGATGCCAATGCTGACAAATTCTACTGGATCATGGCATGTACCTTGCCAGACCTGACCATTATTACCTGCATCTGGGGCTAATTTGAGGCATTACTGTTCACTTATTATTCTACACTCACCTGGATGACCTTGAAGAGAAAGGTATGCTAGTCCCACACTGAGGGTCAAAACATTTATCAGCCTTTTCTGAGTGCAAGATTTGGGTAAGGCAGACTGAGTGCATTCTCTAAATTCAGGCTGGTGAGGATTCACCAGTACCAATGATCAGAAATGGCAGTCCAGGTAAATCTTACACAGCACTCAAGTCAGTGGATGACTAAGATTTTGGTATCCTACATGAATCCCTGCTGCCAATGTTACCTAGTGCTCACTCTATAAATATCATGCAGACTGTCTTTAGCTCAGACTATTTCACTCTTTAATCAAAAAAATGTTCAAATAATAAATTGAAACAGTAAATACACCCTTATGACAAACTTTTCTATCAGCTGGCAAGGGGATAGTAGGATGCATTGTATTCATCCACCCATATTTGCAGCACCCTCAAGAAAACATTCAGTTGTTAAAGATGTTTTCCTGTGACAAAAATTTTACTTACCACATGGTTGCCGCACTCACTTAGCAATAGGTAAGGTTCATGTTTACAGTTTCAGGGAGTATTGAATGAGACAGGAACAGAGAAACTAATTTAAGGAAGAAAATCCAGCCTTATATAAAAATGATAAGTAAAGCAGATCGTGTGGCATATGAAAGCGTACTTTTTCAAGTTTATAAACTATATACAGTTCTTGTGGCAATGTACAGATAAGGGAATTGATTCTGCAGTCCTTTTCCTAGTAGCACATTCATTAACTTCTGATTTCCACTAGTATGAGTGAAAGAGAGGAATAAAACTACTGGGATAGGCTCGGGATCCTGTGGATTTCTTCAAAGGTGTGCAAAGACGTTGGATGTGTTTAAAGAAATGTCTGGCTTGCCTTAGAAAGATGGAAATAACGTGCAAATATGTAAATGTACACACAGTTGCCACTTAATGTAAAAAAAAAAAAAAGAAAAAAGGATATTTGTGCATTTTGTGTAGCTAGACATTTTGCAGGCCTTTGGAAACGTAGCTAGTATCTATCTAATGGTTTTATTGGCAGCAGACTTCAGTAGCCTTTTAATATCATAAAGTAGACCACATAATACAACTGCAATAGCCAGCTCTCAGGGCCTGGTTTCCAGTAGGTGATTTGACAATATTTTATACCCCCTCACATTGCCTGGGCCTGAACAGCTGCACAGTGTGCATGAAAGTACAGGCTCAAGCCTCAGGAATTTATCTTTTCATCTAATTTTAAAACTTTAAACCATAATATTAGTTCTGAGGCTGAGATCTGCTTACAGATCAGTGACATCACATCACTCTTTCTTTTTCCTTCACGCTGATTAACCTGTTTAGACTTTCATAGAAGTCCTTGGTGTAGGAGCTAAACGTCCTTGAAAACACTGGGTTCTTGGCAAGTAGGCAAATTCCCAGTATGAGGCAAAGAAGGCCAATTTTGCTTTCATTACACTGTTGCTATTCCCACCAACTTCCCAATTTTCATGAAAGTAGTACACACACGCATTAGAGAAGGGTTCAGCGTACTGCGCGGCCTGGATTCTATTTCTAGCGTTACCGTGAGTGTCTTTTTGCCGCTCTTTACCCATCTCCTCAAGCAAATACAAAAATGCTGTTTTGTCTCTTGAGAGAAGATAGTCTGACTTTTTTATAAAGCTGCAAAATATCATTTGGCATAATTGTATGACATGTAAGGTTATTCTGTGAGGGAAATTGTTACTAGAAGTTTCTTGTATATTGCTGATTCTTAAATCTAAATCACTTAGCTTCAACAAGAAGGTCTTAATGTCAACAATCCAAGTTTCAACAAGCAGGGTAAATTTATCTTCGAATCAATACTTTTTAAATGTACCTCTCAGAAAACTTCTGCTAAGAGAAAACCCCAGAGCATATTCATTACATGACCTTTTTCCCCCATCGCTTGTCACAGCCTTACTGATTTGCAGATCCACTCAGCTAGGTGCCTCGTAGATCTGAAAGGTGTCATTGCTATGCTAATTTAGTCTAAAAATCTGAATGTATTTCCTGATCTGCCTGGCTATCGAATGCCAGCTGTGATACCTGTTTTCGTATTTCAGATCTTTACTCCGTTCATCTGCCTACTTTAAAGAAACTGAAAAAATGGGAAAGATAAATATGGAACTCGTGTTTTTGACAATATTTCAAGAAAATTTATTACTGTAGGTTCTTCAGACACCTTACTTCAGTTTAGAAACGCTATTATTTGATGACTCGCTTCCAGCTGAAGAATACTACCAACAGAAATTTTTAAATCTAAATTGTGTATTTCTCATAATTTTGAGGACATAAATATTCCATCAGAGAGTAGGCGATCCATACAAACAAAACCCCATTCCAATCTTATTCCAACCCATCTTGATCAATCCATCCTGGTGAGAAGCATGAGGGACTGTACTCTGGCTGCAGTTCCAACTCAAACATGAAATACTTACGGATTAGTACTATGGATTTAATGTCCTATACAAACAAGAGCATGAAGAATAATCTAGCAAACAGCACCTGCAGTAGTATCATACTGTATCTTCTATGCTTCACCGTTTGCTGTAAATCTGTCCAGCTTTTCTATTCAGTCTCTGTCCTTACAGTAGTGTGCTTTTTTTTTTTTTTTTTTTTTTTTTTGCTCTTCTTAATCACTCCCNCTAAGCAACTTCCAGGAAACAGTTTTCTAAATTAAAATGACATCACTTCAAAACCCTGTAAATTCAAGTCAGTGTTCACAAAAAGTACAAAATCAGCAGCCACTGACTGTACTGTCTTTAACCAGCTGAAGCAGCAGACAGCACAAGCTTCCCTGTATTGGTCTGCCTGGTATTTCACTCACCTTTCATAGTCTGGTTGTGTTGACATCTGATACTTCGATGACATTAAATATTTTGGGGAAGAATAATGATTTTGGAACATCAAGACTACTGACATTATTAACATTTTCAAAAATGTGTAAATGACGCATGAACAAAAGTCCTTCAAGAACAGGCCATGGCCAGAATTTTGAAGGTGCAGTATCACTAGACTTAGGTTCTTTGCTTGTTCTGATGCTGATTCTGATGTAGCTTTATGCATTTTATTTGTCAGAATCTGGCATTTTCATCCTCAACCATACCACCAAGACACAGCAGTGATTCTTAAACTCGTACCATCAGTTAAGGCAGCGATGGCTGAAGTCTAATCAAAGATTCCCATATCCCTGTCCTGATACTGTGTTCTGGTAGCAGCCTGATCCTTCAAACCGTGGTAAATTTTCAATATATAATTTTATTATGACTGAGATTGTTTTCCTACACATTTCTGTTGGAAATACAAAATAATTCTAAGACTATAGCCATACAAAGTACACTTGAGATGTATAATAGGTTCTTTTGTTGCCATCCTGATTGTTTTTCTGGTAGAATTTCCATAAAATAAACAAAGAGAAAATTTTTTCCACTGTTATTGGGCTGGAGAGCTCACATGCAAGCAAGTGCTGCCAAAATTGACCAGAAAGCAAGTAGAGCAGGAAAGGTGGGATGAAGAGGAGCACTTAATCTAAACGCATATTAGGAGCATTGTATTTTGGCTAGGTGGCTTTGGAACAGTATGATGAGAAAAATGATTTGGTCAAATTATCTTGTATTATCCTTTTCTTTCAATATCAAGACAAAATGTTCCTCTCCGTGAAAAACTTGACTGGCATTTCCCCTCTAACATAGGCAGTGAGGAGAACATAGTAGTGGCAGTGAGGTGAACCACTCAGAAGTCCGTGTTGCTAGGGGATTAGGTAGTAGAAAAAGTGGCCTTCTGCATAGTGCTTACAGTTCTGTACCATGACTTTAATAGGATTTTTTTTTGCCACTGTCTCACATGGCTTTCTCAGAAGCAAACTATAGAAACAGTCCAGGTGAAAGTTCTATGGGATGAAATACATACTGTAAGATATAGCATTGTAACTGCTTGGCGAGTTATCAGCAATTTACCCCTCAAAATGGAGGGATGTATCAAGAAGGCTTCTGCAAGGATCACCTCCAAGTGCGGTATCTTAGTGGCTTGGATAATGCAAAAGACAGTAGTCATTAGCCTTTACTGTAGAAACAGCAAACCAATTTCTCTTTAGACAATGCTCAAATCATGAAAAATATAGTCCGCAGAACACCTAATACAAACTAGTGAAATGAAGCACAACAGAAAAAGCAGGAATGTGACTTTCTTACAGCTAAGAACCAATATTAAACAACCTTTTTATCTATTTCTGAAAAGAAAATAAACTGTGATATGTGGAAGCCTTACTTTGAGCATCCGTTTGGGAAGCAAGAGCATTTTTCATGTACTTTCAGCTCTACTTTTATATTTTCTTCTCAGGGGAAATTGTAGAGGCAATAGAAAGCCCATTTGTGTAGCCCACTGTGATAACAAAGGATTTTTTTTGGCAAATGGAATACAATGTGGGCAGTATCCCTTTTTAAGCCTAAGGACACCTGCCAGAAAACAAAGTTTGATGCAAACAGATTGTTGCATGCCTATACTCTACAATATATAACACTGATACATTACGTATAACTAGGCTAGGCACCTAGACTGTCCTAAAGGAATAACCCCAAGTAGTTCAAAGTTACAGTAGCTACATAATATATTAGTTTCTTAGAGAGTAAAATTTCCTCTTTCCGTACATACCGTTTATGTAATTCCACTGAAGCTAAATGGGTTTTTCATGTGATGACAGACATAAAAAACCACCTCCCTAAATAGTTCAAAATGCAAACTAATTAAACTGACAAAAAAAAAATAAAATCACTTCTTTCTTCAAAGTTGTAGCACAATAAATTATCTCTGTGAAACTCTTGTTTTTTCCTGTGCTTCATCAGTACGAATTTTATATGTATGGTAAAGAATAAAGGCAAAAGCTTGGCTGATACTGAAAACCGTACAGCATGAGGCAGTGAGCATTTTGTACTGAGTCTATTTAGTGTTGCTCAGCAGTGAGAATTCTATCTAAGCAGCTCTATTTGGATTTAAAGTCCACTTCCTCTGAAATAATTGGAAAACCTGCATGAATTTCAGCTTCAGTGGGATCAGAGTTTTTGAATACAGACCCCTGCAAGTTCACACTTACGGTCACATAATGCTTTGAAAAAGTTTAAAGCAAGAGAAAAATGTCATCTCAGCGGTAAGTAGATAAAGGAATAGCTGTATTGCATATGTAAATCAACATATGCAGTCTCAGTGTACCTAGCGTTCTGCATATTCCGTGTATAAAAACACACAAAGTCTGCCTTGGTTTTAGCGGGGTTGCAGTTTTGTGACAGAATATTTTCCCTACCACATAACGCCCTGAAAATCTCACAGTAAGAGAAGATGTAATATGTCTCTGTACAGCAAGAACCTTTGCGACTGGTATCTATAGAGTATAATTAGCTCTGATTACATGCAATAGGCGTCTTAACATCCTCCCACCGTTTTTAGCTTTAAACCACGCAGAGTTCAGTCAGGCATTCTCGGGTACAGACATTGGGAATACTTTGGAAAGCTGGACTCTCACCCGCGGTAAGCCGGTCAAAACACGCTCTTTTCACTCGGAAACCTTCCTTAAACTACTCCTAGCGCAGGGCGAAATTATTTCCCAGAAGAACGAGCCAGCTTTCCGCGGATATAACGGGGCCGAGCACCGCTTTTGCGCGCGGGCCCTTCATGGCGAGAAGCGCCTTGCTGGCGGGCGGGGAGCCGGGCGGGGAGCCGGGCGGGGAGCCCCCCGCCGCCTCACGGCGCCTCACGCCGGCCCCGGGCGTCCCCCACACCTCGCGCCGTTCGCGCCCGCCGCTGGCTGAGGGGCCGGGCGCTGCCTTGCGGGCACCGCAAGCTGACGGCGCCCTTCCGAGGGCTCCCTGAAGGCCGGCGTTTTAAAACCACGCGCGGCTGGAGCCCGGCGGGGGGGGGGGGGGGGGGGGCGGGGGCCCCC
>VXAA01003226.1:643104-684985 GCA_013399115.1 Anseranas semipalmata
CACCGGCACACCGGCCCCGCCGCGCCCCCTGGCGGCCATGCCGCGCTGCTCCGCGCCCGCCTCCGCGTGTGGTGGAGCGGTCGCTGACCGCTGCCTTCGCTTTCGTGTTCTTTTTTTTTAATGAGATGCACAGCTGAAGTCCTTTTCCCCAGCCCAACGCTTTATAAAACTTTGTTGGCTATTCGGGAGCAGTTTTGAGAAATAGGTCCGTGTTAACGGTCTGATGAGCATATTTGGTTTACATTGGCATCGTGTGTTACATTATATAGTTAGTTTTGTGGTGTTGTTCCCTGACTACTAGCCTAGGTGCCGAGAAAACCTAATTGTTGGCTCAGCTAAGGTTTAGAGAGCCTAATTCACCTTCTTATCCTAGCAGTGCTAACACATTCCTTTTATATCTTTTAAAATAATCTGGGTGTTGGTTAAAACCAGGCTCCTCACAGAAATCTAGGACACCTGTGCTGGAAAACCTCTGTTTTTGAGATGCATTTCTCCGTTTACATTTGATGTCTTAGAGTTTCAGTTCCTTGGTTTTGAAGACACAACCATACATATGAAGAGCAACCATGACTAGGATTTGCTGTAAGAGAAATAAATTCAATTTTACTAATAGGAATGTTAACTTTCTTTTTTCTGATTTACTGAAAGTAGCCTGTCCATGAATTCACTCATTTTGTAACATGCTGCAGCTTAGATAGACTTCCCTCTGAGGATTTCTTGAGTATTTTATACTCGCAGGATAATATTTTATTCTTAATCAAATATTGTGATTACTAAATAACATATGCTTTGTTCTGAGTTTTAAGATAAGATATTCAGCACTTATAGAAGAAGCCTTAAATAAGTCACCCTGGAGACAACTGTGAAGTACAGGAATAATAAGAGTAGGGCTTAGAATGTGCTAATCACAAATAAAAGTGGTTTCTGCCATGCCACTGCAGAAATTCTTCAGAAATACCTTGTACCCAGCAATCCAGACCTCAAGTGAAGGAATCTTTCACATGTGTTTAGCTGTCTGAAAGTTAGTTGTGCTTAAGTTGTTTGTCTAAGCTCCCTCTGTAGTCGATGGGGTGAGAGAGGAAATGGCAGTGGGCACGCCAGCTTAGTCATTTATCTTCTTTTTTGAGGTGCCTGTCTTTTCCCATTCACCATAAAAGAACCATAGAAGATTAGTTCAGGCTCGGACACTTAATTTTTATACAGCTGAAGCTAGGCAGATGAATTGTTAGCCACGAGTCTTACATTTCTGGATCTCTTTTTGGTTAGTGTCCTCAGAATTGCTGGCATATTCCTTTCTCTAGCAAATTGATATTATGCCAACAATGTCTAAAACCGGAGCTCAAATGCGTATAGCTGTGCTTACTGAGCCTGTAGTAAGCTCTGTCTGTTGGAGTTGCTTACCGGTACGGTATACAGCTCTTGTGAGCCTGTCCTGGGAGTCCATCGCAGCAGTGGCAGCAAGCCACTGTCCTCTGGACTGACGGAAGGCTGACCATTAAGCAGCGCAGTGGAAGCCCGCTGAACCGACAGGGCATCAATGGGAAAGACCCACGACTGCCATCCCAGCTGTCACGTACCCATGGCCTTCCATGGCAGAGCACTGGGCTTTTTCTTCTGGGGCTACACTTTGTGTTGGCTGCTAAAGCCTAAAAGCATCTGTAAATGGCATAAATGAGCATCGCTTTGCTCGAAGTGTGCTCGGATTGATACGCATACGGCTTTGGTGTGCACGAAGTGAGTATGAGAATCCTTGACTGGAAGAATTTGTGATCTAAATATTCAGTGCTGACAAACAGTGCAAGGGGAAAGAGGCAAGAGGATGGATGTGAAGTAGTTTGCACGGGGAGATACACTTAGTCGATGTTTGAAATGTCTTCACTCTGAAAGCTTGTAACTTGTGCAAGGTACCTGTCAATGTATATTTGGCTCCCTCCTGTGCCAAATATTGCTGGAAAAAGTAATTAACCTCAGATTCCCACTAAGACAGCAGACTGCATGTAATGCTTCTGTTTCACATGGCACTGTATGTCCCAGAGAGAAAAATGTGGAGAAAAATTGCAAATTAAGTGTAGTGGGCATCGCATGCCAGACTTCCTGAGACTGCCTGAAAACCATAGCTAAGTTCCCGAGTGGAACGACAGAACACAAATAAAGGACAGTGTGTAAGTGGCTTTAAAATTCTGTGTTGCTGCAGCCCTGTTAACTTGGCTCTTTCCCAGTGAGACCCGTTTGCCTTTTTCTCACTCCTCTCACCAAAATACAGAACTTTGATTTCCACTGGAATTCAGACAAGTGGTATTATTTGTTGAGTTAGTGGTGAATAATGGTAGGAAAAAGCTCTGCATAGTTTGGGGAGGGGTGTAAGGAACAAACTGAGTGTGTGTGCACCTCCTCCTGATACCTCGTTGTGTTTTGTTCCATTTTTGACTGTAGCTCTTTCCAGTTCTGAGCCAGAACTTCTGTGAGCTGACACGAGGGCATTTGGGATGATGGATTATGTCATTTCAGAGCAGTGGGAGTGCATAGACCAGGGTCAGATTTTGCAGCTGGCCTGATTTATGTTCTGCTGCTCAGCTGAATTACCCTTCGTCTTCTGCGAACTCCTGCCTGGGCTTTCCAGAAGGGAGAAGGAAGCTGTCATTTAATCCATCTTAGATTTGGTGCAGAGATTCCCCGATTGTGTGAAACACATACAAGCTTTTTCAGAGTGCAGTATGCAAAGATGCATGAATTTTTTCACCAGTAAAAATGGTGTCACAAAAAACAGGAATTTACCAACAGCCTCTTTTGGCACGACTGTAGCAGAGCTTGGAGGGATGGCAGAGGCTTTGATTGAGAGAGGCAGTGAGGCTGGAAGGATTGCTCGTGTAACACTGCCTGGGGCGCTGCACATGGAACAGCACAGCCTTTTTCTGCGGTGGTAACAAAGCAAACATTTGAGATTGCTTAGCTTAAAAGATCTCGGGAGTCATGAGCTAAAATGCTGCTCATCCATATGTGCATGTCTGAGCACTTAATTTCGGGAGTAAAGCAGTTATCGTTCTTTAATTCTAAAAGTGGGATCTCGGAGGTTACTTTCGGCAGAACTGGAGGCACAGTCTGTGTCTGCCGTGTGGCGGGCTGCAGCGTGGTCGCTTCTCAATGTGTGCGTGCGTTGCTGTTTCTGCGATGTACTTGTCTGACCGGCCCGTAAGCACTGGACTGCGTTTCCTTTCCAGGGCTAGAACAGAATCAAGATTGCTGGTGTTGTACTGCAGCTTAGCGGTGGGGTAAACTGCTTGGAAGTCGTTGATGCCATCTTTTATTGCATTTAATAATTCGGGTAGAATAACAGCTTGTTCTTCAGTGTGAAAGTTGTCAAATTGCTCTGTAGATCTGGGAAGGCCCAGAATGAAACTTTTCTCCAACTTCTCTCTCTTTTTAAAAATTGCTTATGCGGTTTGCAGCATTGAAAAATAGACTTGGAAACATGATTATAAATCTTTTGATTTGCTGTTCATAAGAAAACGAACAGCAGAACACAGGGAACTCTCATTTGTCCCACATTTCTGTCCTTCTGCTACAATTCTGAAAGCTTGGATGTGAAAAGAGATGAGTAGATCAACACAGTAGAAATCAGGGATTCTGCCGAACTGGTGCATGCCTGGGGCCAAGTGAAACGTGCCCTGATGGGGTGAAAGTGGTGTGCTTCAGTTAACATGATTGCTCTTTTCCTACTCCAACCTTCTTATATGTGCTGAGCAGCAAAGGCTTGAGGCTTTGTAGACCCCTTAGCTGTTTTCCTGCAGTGAAATGTGAAAAATACTGGAGGGGCTCAGCTGCTGCTTCACGTCAGCAAGCGGAGGCTGAATTCTGTCCTTTTAGCTTTGTGCTGTGCAGTAAGCAGCGTAATTACCCAACCTGTGTACCACGACTGGAATTCATGTACCACTGTGGTGCATCTCCGGTGAAGAATTAACGTATGATAACTGGACATTTTTCTTGCTTGGTGTTCTTCTGGATTGATTGCCACAGATCCTTATTTTGTTGTGTTTATTTTATTTTATTTTCAACTATTTTGATCAGGCAGGAAGAAGAACATCATACTTTCCATCTCTTCTTCTCTCTTTTAATATAAGTTGTCACCTCCTTGCAGAGTCAGGGTTAAGAAAATGAACTTTAAAGGCTCTAGAAAATAGAACACGATTAATACAAATTTACTTCTATTTTAATCATAGTTTTAAGCCAGTCTAATGATATTTAGAGAGATGACTTGACATTTTGTTTTGATTACTTCAGTTGACAAATATGGCATACAATTTTTTCTGAGAACAGTTCAATAGTGTTTTTTGTTTGTTTTTTAAGAAGCTGTTTAGGCCATTTTCTTGATGTTTTGGGATAGCTTAAAAGTCTTAGTTGTAAGAACAGGAAAGCAGAAGATGGAATAGGTGGCCTTGTACCTGATGGTTCCTGCATGCAGTGCTCTGGCCAGAGCTGCGCTCACTTCAAGGTCTTTGAATTCACTGAAGGAAGAGGGGAAGAAGACAGCCGGGAAGTGTGGATGACCCTGGCAGCTTGCTGACGGTGTGTGGTGCTGTACACGATTTTTTGCTCTTCATTTTTTCAGAAGGCCTTGACAATATTGTAGTCATGAAAATACCAAGCAACTTTCATCTTTATTTTGATAAGATATTGTAGTCACTTCAAATACATCGTTTCTGTAACAAGATTTATAGCTAAGGAGACCTTCCTTCTTGAGAAGATATCGTTCCAAAGGTGTTGCACTGGAACGTATCTGTTTATACAAAAGTCAGATGAGTCACCTCAGTCAGACAATGGGTTTTGAAAGAAAGATAGATAAAAGTGAGAATAATAGTGACATATTTCAAATTATACTGAAAAATTACACTGATTATATAGGGGGAAATGTATTGTTCTGTATTTCATAAAAAGATAAATGAGATTCAGGGCGACTGTTCAGAGTCTTAAATCAAGAAGTCAGCGTGAGTCCATCTGTTCTGTGTTTATTTCTTGTTTTAGTATACTTACATTTTTTTCTTTAGAATATAATATTATAGTAACCAATTAGATTTCTGTGGCTGTATGTTTTAGGATGTGGGAGAAGAATAGAAACCTAATAGCATAGCAGACAATAAGATCTTGTTATCTTGTTTAAAAGCTAACTATGAAGAGACTATTTCTTGTTATACTTCTTGATTTTGCTGGGGAATGAGGTAGTAGCATACTGGGGCAGTTCACCACAAGCATTCTGGGCTCAAGTTATCGTATCTGAGTACTCCCAAATGTGAAATAAGCCTGAGCTTTAGATATTAAATCAATTCTGTGTTTAACACAGAGTCACAAATCCTGTCTGTTATGCAAACTTTTGCATAGATGTAAGGAAGGTGGTACAAGAATGAAAAAGAATGGATCTGTCACATGTGGCAAAGCAGTTTTGGCATATGTTTCAAAAAGTAACTACCAGGTGGCATTACTTACACTCCAGTGCCACGCAGGTCACTTCTGGCAGCCCAGAAATACCGACCACCCATGAAAATACAAAAGAGATCAAATGCTGCATCCCAGGAGAGAGCCGCCCTCGGCAATGAGTCTCTTCACTTGGTCTGCAGTGAAACTTCCCATTTGTGTTAACTGCAATGTTCAACATGTAGCCTAGCTTTTATGGTGCTTGTAGCTTTGATAAAGTGATTAAAATGTAATGTTTTGCTACATTTATTACACCTGATGCAGATAGCTGGAAGGCCAGACATTCTTATAACCTGAATAGAATTACGTCTGCCTAATGAAAACCAGTGGGGCTGACATTGCAATGTATGGGGAAATCCCTGTGCAACAGGTGAACAGGCAGATTTTGTACAGTGCTAATATAGCTGAGCTCATTGCTGCAAGATCACACACGCACACACACACATAAAAAAAGACTGCATTTGAGAGAATATTGCTCAGGCTGTGGGTTTGAACATGTAGCATTTAGGATGTCTAACTTTTTAAGCTGTCTTGCAGCTTCCATTATGTTCTCTTAAATGCATAGCCTGTGTGTGTGCCCAAGGTGTAGTGCCATGTTTTCCCTTGGTTCTGTCCTTTTGCAGACTGACAGAGTTTGCTTAAAAAGAACTGTTTATTAATCTGTTTTGCCCTCGGTGTTTCTTATGTGGACCCCCATCTCTTCTGATGCACCTTACTTGGCTTTTGCACTGAGGGTAGAAGGATTAATTTCCTCTGCAGTTTTTCTGTGTGGCTGTTTGTTCTGGTATCTGATTTTTTTCAGTGAGGTGAATGAATTCATTTTCACAATGCTCCTGTAAAATAGGAGGCAATTCTTTTTTTTTTTTTTTTTTTTTTGTAGATGAGGAACAGAGGGCTTGAGGCCCACACTGGAGATTTATAAGGCCTGTTTGTCTCAGACTATGTAGCACATACATTTAGTGTTATATGTATTCTAAGTACACCCGCCATTAACTCATATAGTTATCAGCTGCACTGATGCCTCTGTGCCCATCAAATCAGCTCAGGTGATCTCTGTTCCTGCAGTTAATGGATTAACAGCTGGAGGCTGTCTTTCCCAGTGCTGAGCTGGGCTAGAAAGGAACGGGAGACTGCTGGTAGGTTTCACATTTATTTGCAGACAGTAGCGAGGGGAGGTTATGGTACCCTGAAGTACCTTTTCAGGTCTTTGACCTGTGCCCTGGCAGGCATACGTGCTTTTGTTTCTCCCTGCAGCTATGACCTCTTCGGCCTGATCCCATCTATTCTGTAGTTTCAGACTTAGCCAGGCAGTTGTTTCCTGTTGCTGTTTTCTCCAGCTATGTAGTGTCCGCTCCTCAATCTCTTAGCTCAGGTCTAGTATCCTTGCTAACTCCTAGTCTCACTTCTCTGAACCTTTTCCCCTCTGCAGTTTTCTTCCCTAGCTAGTTCCAGCTCAGCATCTGATCTGGCTGTTTTCTCAGCCCGTTCCCGTTTGTCCCTGTTGCTCTCAGCCAGCATTTTTTTCTGCATTTCTTCAGTTAGCTTGCTCACCCTTTCTTTTCTTCTGTTCCCTTCTCTTTTCTCCCTGTTTCTGCTTTTGCAGCCAGTGTTTCAGCGACTTCACAGCTTCCCCAGTTGGTTCTCAGTTCCCTTTCCTAAACAATCTCATTTTCCTACACTTAGGTTTCTTCTTTCCAGTGTAACCTGCCATCCCAATTTTCATTCAGTAACTCAGACTTTCCTGTTTTGGGGGGTTATATTACAAGAATGCGTGCGTGTGTGTGTGTATGTTTTAAATATATACTCGTATGGTGACATTAGGCAGCTTTTTCCTTTCAGCTCCTTGAACAGTAGATGTTATAGTAGGGGCAGGCCCAACACAGCGCACAGCACTGCAGAACTCCAGCTGGAGTGAGAGCTGATCCTGTCTAGACTGGATCATGCCCAGTGTCTGGAATCTGCAAACAGTTTAGTTACTAGCATCCAGAGAGTCTGTTCGACACTTAGGCACTCGTGTTCTTCAAAGACTTCTGACTCAACCACATTCACTTGTGAGTAGAATCTTCCAGATTTGGTTAACAGTTCTAGTAGTAAATGCTAAGAGGCATGAGGTCAGGCTTCACTGCGTGTTGCTCAGCAAGGCATTGGGAAGAAAACTTGTCTTCACCTCTAATTTATGCAAAGTACAGTGTTGTGAGTGTAACTATTGCCTTTCTTGAACCATCAGCTCAAATCCCTGTGGTGGATGGTATTAATTGCTATTGAAAGTGCAGCTTGGTATAGTAGCTGTGTTTTTAATTTTATATATAAAAGTGTCTTGGGAGGGATTTCTGAAGAGAAGTGACATCTTACATTAAGGAAAAAAAAAATCTTGACCATACTAACAAAACAGAAATGGCCTGTGGAATTGAACCTGTGAGTGCCTTTAGACTGCATACAAAATACATGAAGGCAGAAAGATCCCCCAAAAGAATGCTTCCAGTTAATAGATGGGCAAATGGCACAGGACAAAATGAGGTAAGTCCTCGTTTTTGTAGCCACAGGAGAGGTGGGAGCTACAAATAGCCAACACTGAAATTTTGTTACCTCTTTATTTTTCCCCTCATTAGGTACATCGAAGAAAGTCCATCTCTGAGGCGTATGACTATGATGAGGGAAAAGGGAAGGCGGCAGGCCATTAGGGGCCCAGCATTCATGTTCAACAACAGAGGCACAAGTCTAACGGCCGAAGAAGAGCGCTTTTTAGATGCAGCAGAGTATGGGAACATCCCTGTGGTGCGCAAAATGCTGGAGGAGTCAAAAACACTGAATGTCAACTGTGTTGACTACATGGGCCAAAACGCCTTGCAGCTTGCTGTAGGGAATGAACATTTGGAAGTGACAGAACTTCTGTTAAAAAAAGAGAACTTGGCACGGATTGGAGATGCCCTGCTGCTTGCAATCAGCAAGGGCTACATTAGGATAGTGGAAGCAATTTTGAATCATCCTGGCTTTTCAGTAAATAAGAGACTGACTCTGAGCCCTTGTGAGCAGGAGCTCCAGGATGACGATTTTTATTCCTATGATGAAGACGGCACCCGCTTTTCTCCAGATATCACTCCCATCATTTTAGCTGCCCACTGCCAAAAATACGAAGTTGTGCACATGCTGTTGATGAAAGGAGCAAGGATAGAAAGACCTCATGATTATTTCTGCAAATGTAATGACTGTACAGAGAAGCAAAAGCATGATTCTTTCAGTCACTCTAGGTCAAGAATAAATGCCTACAAAGGACTGGCCAGTCCGGCTTACCTGTCCCTCTCCAGTGAAGATCCTGTACTCACTGCTCTAGAACTCAGCAATGAGCTTGCCAAGTTGGCCAACATTGAAAAAGAATTCAAGGTAATGGTGGTTTTGTATTTCTCTGTCTTTGTTATTGTTTTAAAGTTGATGCTACTTTATAATGTCCTTAGATGCTTGAAATTATTTCCTGTGTCTTAACTTTTTCAATTGCAAATGCTTTTATATTTATTCTTTCTAGCTCTTGATTTTGACTTTTCAATACATAAGCCTTTAAAAAAGAATTTTTGATAAATATAAGTACTTTTGCACCTACTGTGTACGGAGGAAGGGAGAGTGTATTCTGATAAACTTGCACAAGATGAAAAACAACTTTGCTGTAGCAGACAAGTATTGTTTTTAGTTACAAATGCTGAGTAGCATAAATGCAGAAAGCAGAAACATTGTGCTTTTCTTAAGCTTACTGCAGCATTGACCTTCTTCCCATTTTGTTATTTATACTAATTTTAGTATGTCAGCATCTTGACTTTTCTGTATATTTCAGCTTTTCCATCAGGCAATTAATGACTTAGTTAACTGTCCAGTGCTGTTTTTTGATTTGCACTTCTGTTTAATACCTTGAAGAGTACAGCTTTCCCCCTGCTGTAAAAACAAAAACAAAACCACCAACAAACAAACAAAAACAACAAAACAAAAACCTCAAACATATGAACCTTAACCCTAGTAGCAGCAGCAGACTGCATGTAATAACATGAGCTTAGCTTGGGGAATGACAGATTGTTCTCCGTGAGCAGTGATATTAATAGCACTGTATCTAGTTGTAACAAAAATTTTAATGGGGTTCTGCAGGGTCAGTGTTGGGTGCCACTTGTTTAAGTAATATCTTCATAAATGATCTGAGAGAGGCAAGAGACGCATTAATCTTTTCAAACAACAGCAAGCATTGCTAATGCTGGAGTACTCAGAAGAAATATGGAACAACCTGGAGGAAAATAGGCAGAAATGAAAAAAGTGAACTTTTTCACAGGAGAAAGCAACGGTTTTTGACTCCTGAGAAAGAACAGCTCCAGATACAGCTAAGAGAGTTAAAATACTATTTAAAAAGGAAACTTCTGTGCTGAGGAAGGTTCAAGTATTATACCACTCACAAATCAAGTATGAAAGTCAGCTTAAACCTTTTCTCTTCTTCCTTTGCTGAAGGAACCTCCTGATACCATGCTGCATATTGTGTAATTTGGCAAACGGATTGAGTATTTACTGGAATGTATTTATTCAGGAGTATAGCAAAAATGTCAGGTTTTTCTTATCCTCTGCTGAGAAAGTACTGAACTGGGAAAGCTCTTTGTGAACACAAAACTGAAGAATTAGCGATTTTTATCATATATGCAGATCCCGTTGGCTTGTGTGCTTCACCCAGTGAATTACAGTTACATGCCTCATTTAGAGACCATTAGAGAAGGTTAAATCTCTGATGTATACAACACAGTCCAGTTTATCATTAGTTTCTTTTCAACTAGGCCAACAACCGAAGAGCCGCAGGGTGTCCAGAATCATGTGCCTAAGATGGAGATTTATGAGGCTTCTGGGTAACGCTTCAGCAGTTGAGGATGCAACTTTTTTTTTTCTTTTTTTTCCTCCCATAGTTTTTTAGGGAGACCTTTTCTTCTGGGTTGGCACCTCAGCAACTCTGTCTATCTTCTTCGTGTTACTGCATATAGTGTGTGTTACTGTGACTGTTCAGAAAGTGTCACACAACTCTGTAGGCCCCCAAAATACAATCTCTGTCACCAAAAGCTAAATTAATGCAAACTTTATTTTTTATTTTTTATTTTTTTTAGGAGAGGCAGATGTAGATGATTAGAACTGAGTAAAAAAAATTCAGTAAAATTATAAAATCATGGGAAGCTCACGTGTCCTTGGCACTAATACCATGAACATGAATTTAGTTTAAGAAATAGCCTGAAATTTTGGAGGAGGATCGTAGAACCATAAAGTGGTTTGGGTTGGAACAGACCTTAAAGACCATCTGGTTCCACCCCCCTGCCATGGGCAGGGACACCTCCCACCAGACCAGGTTGCCCAAAGCCCCATCCAGCCTGGCCTCGAACACCTCCAGGGATGGAGCATCCACAGCTTCTCTGGGCAGCCTGCTCCAGTGCCTCACCACCCTCAGAGTAAAGAATTTCTTCCGAATAGCTAATCAGTTGGACTTATTTCAAAACAGAACTTAAATTACTTTATTTTTTTAATATTAAAATGTCACAGAATAAAAATATTTTGATTTTTCTTTTTTTTTTCTGAACTGTTCAGCCTCTAATGATGATTTTGGGATGCCTAAGAACCCAAGAAGTCCACTACTTGCACGGATTTCTCTATTTGTGGATACCATTTACACGGCAGCTAACCTTCACAGCTGTACAGGATAACTCAGTTTTGGTCCGTACTGTAGAAACTGCTCCTGGCTCCTTGCTAGCCTGGAAATTCTAGCTTCTCATCAAAATCCCAACGCTCCAGTGAAAGAACTGTTTTCCTCATTGACCTCGCATCGACCACTTTCCCCTCTGTTTCTTATGAGTGTCAGGGCACTTGTCTGTTCTCTCAGGCCGGGTAGAAGAGGCGCTTGTTTGTCTCTGGCATCTGTTAGCTGCCCTTCGTTGGAGGAAGGGGGAGTGGAAAAGTGGGGAGGAGGAAAAAGAAGCAAGGAATTTGTTAGCATCACTGTCAAACTGAGTCCAGGAAGGGCTGAAATCGCACGACTGGCGAGAAGGCTGCGTGTTCCACTGAGGCTGCGGACAGGCATCAGGGGGCTGCTGGCGGCACGAATGTTGCACAAGATGCCGCGCTGACAGCTGCAGAGGTAGATTTAGGAGAAAGCAAGCAGCGCTGCTGTGGCTGACAGAAGTCGATTGCGAGAGCTTGCCACGTTTGATGCAATTCCCATTTGTAGCTGTGTGTTCAGTGCTTTCTTTTCTGTAGGTACATCATCTGAAAGTGTTTTGCTAATAACTGTGTGCTTTGTCATGTCCCAGGGGAGAAGGCTTCTAGTCTGACATTTGCACTCCCTCTGAGGGAGGATGACTGATAGACTTCTGGTGCGTTCTCCTTTAGTATCATCATGGGAAATGCTTAATTATTACAATCAATTTCAACCCATAGCACAATGATGAGTATAATTGTTTCAAGGGAGAGAAAAATGGACAAAATCACTTGTCTCCCACAGAAAGTAGATGGATCTGCTTAAAGGGACTTTTAAAGATATTAATTATTTATTCCTAATATCTATGGCCCGTAACATCGCCTCTGCATGCTTACAGCACTGCACTTCCTGGGTGTGGAGCAGTCACACACAAAATACCTTTCTAGGTGGTTTTCCCACAGAGAAAGAATATGAGGCGAAGTTGCTTGAAAACGCCTGAGGATAAAGCTTCCTAGTATATGCTTGCTAAATTGAGCTTTACATCTTCTGCATATGCAAAGTCCAGGCTGCTTCTATCACTTAGGATTTACCCTAACAAATTCTGATATTCATGCGCAAACCAGAGTTTGCACAAGTGCATTGAAGATGTGGGAAAGTGGCTTAGGACATTCATGCATGACAGTCAGTTCTCCGTTAAGTTCTTTAATGCATTTAAAAAACTTAATTACACTGATACTATTTTTGCAGCTCAGTCTGGAACTATATCTTGTCTTAATGTAAAAAAGTGTTCATTGCCACCGTTGGAGGATTGTGTTTTCTAATTCCAGTAGCACCACAAAATACTTTGTGATACAAATATTCCCAATTTTTTTGTGTGTTTTCTTGTTCTATTTTTAGCAGACCGTGGCCACTGCAGCTGCTATGGGTTACTGAAGTTAATTGATATTTACCCTTCTCCTTGAGACCTTTGAAAATGTTCCTGCACAGTGATGGGAGAATTTCTAGCAGTCAGA
Organism: Anseranas semipalmata; assembly: GCA_013399115.1. NCBI lineage: Eukaryota > Metazoa > Chordata > Aves > Anseriformes > Anseranatidae > Anseranas > Anseranas semipalmata. The sequence continues at coordinate 655,780 of VXAA01003226.1, forward strand.
ACAGCTGGTGGAACTTCTCTTTGGAGTGACCAGAGAGGAAAACAGGGCAAGGTGACTAAAAAGCCACTTGATGGTCTGTGTATACCAGCTCCCAGCTAAATACAGTCCTGTGCAAGCAAGTTCAGTTCTGTCAGTGAGAATTGCACTTGCTGACGTCACGTCAGAATTCAGTCGATCAGAGCAAGTATCAAAAAGGTCCTAGCTCTTTTATATACCCTATATGCGGGATAAATCCCTGTTCCCAGTTTTACTGAAAGCTCCTTCTGAAACCAATGGAAGATGTGGACGTGCATCTAAAAGTGGAATTTGTCCCTGCTCCAAGTAAATTTACATAGTGTTATCTCAGCTGAACTAACAAAGACTGTTCAAGCTTAAACTACATTTAGGTCCAGCTTTCAAATGACAGGGCTCAGATCCATAATCATTACTGCAATTATGTGCTTGATTTGCATATACAGTTCCTACAGTTATATATGCAAACTGGCTAGCTATGTAGTTGATCTCAAGAGGGCAATTTAATACTTTATACTTAACGTGCGTGTATGAATGATTGTGTATAATGTGTTTGAAATAGTTTTGCAGTTGTGCATAGTCATGAACTATGGGGTTCACAGAAATGTGCCTCGTATAATAGGAAACATATACATTTTGCTTGAATACATGTGGTTACTTGTTCTATTTTCTTCGGAATAGTTAATCTTATGGATGAAATCAGCTTAGATTTTTATTCATATATATATTATTTTTAAGATTTTTATTCATGTGATTAATTCTTTGCACAAATTAATATTTTCTTTGTACAAAATTCTGCATAAACTCACAAGGTAGTCTTTAATATCATTAGAACAGAATATGCAGAGCTGGACAGGCTGGGATCCAACAACTGATGTGTGGTGGAACTGCTAGTGGGGCACAGCTCTGCAATTCCAGTCATGAACAGTTGTCCATTATCCACCGGTGTCAGCTATGGTATCTATGACATGTGGAATACAGGCTGATAGTTTTGATGTTACGAAGATGTCCATGTAGCCATTAGTTTTTTTTGAGAGAGGTCATTTAAGATGATAAAGCTAGTAAAACCAGCTGAGTCAGGCTGTGAATGAATTGAAGAAGCACTTTGTTGATCAGGGAAGCAGAGTCCCTGTATTACCATGAAAAATAGGCAAAGAGCCCCGCTGTATAAGCAGGTCTGTTAGTGCCTTACTCTTCGTTTGGCGTTCACCCGAGGTGTAGCGTCACCTTAACCAATTGGCAGCTTGTGCAGTGTGTAGCAGGGTTTTTCAGACGTGAACGTGGATGCTTCCGAAGAGGAGTTCTGGTGGCATTGTTCCGGACAGGGAAGAGATGAGTGATCTGGTGACTTCATTTGCTCTTGCTGTCTTCTCAGGAGAAAGCAAAGGTGTGTGTGGGTGACTGAGATCACGGATTCTGGCTTCTGCTATTCATGCAACACCCTAGAGGCAGAAGATTGCTTGAGAATTGGGTCCTGTGATTACAATGTGGGTAACATTTGGCTGTTTAATTCTATGAAGCAATCAAACATCCTGAGAGAAATTTGATTTTACTAATATGTAAGTAAGTAAGGACCTGCAGAGGGAAATCTGACAAGCTTTCCTACTGTGAGATTCAAAGCCTCAGTCAGATACTAACAATGCACAAACTGGTTTTCAGTTCTCATAACAGCATCTGTAAATAATATAGCCTATATTTAATCCTTAAATTTACAGAATTAAGCTTAATCCATCGTATGTCTAAAAGCTATGCTTACTGCTAGACAAGATTATAAGAAAGTGGTCTATCCACCTATCAAGAAACATTGTAGTACTGTTCATTTTTTCACTAGAAATGTGGGTAACTCTTGTATAGTATGCAAATAGTCCGTGCAAAGCAGTCTGTCCTTCAGCAACCAGCAGGGCTATTCGCAGAGCGGGCAGGGGTATTTTTCGGAGTGCCAGTTAGTAGAGCACGAGCTGTGAGGAAAGAAGCTTTGCGCCCTTTACCAGGATCAGTCAGGAGGCCTGACGTGGAAATGAGTCTCTGCTCGTGTGAGAGAACGGCAAAACAGAACATCCTGTAGCCTACTGAAACAGCAGTCTGTGTGTGATACTGCTGCCATCACAATTCATCTCCCTTTTAGCCAAAGTAGCACGATTTTACAACACTTTGCCATTTGCAGGCAATATGTCACAATTGTAGCTACCTGTGAAAATGTATTCTGCCAGCTTAGGTCATACTGATTGGGAAAACCACGTTCACTGAGCATTTGCTGTAACCGTGTGTGACTCTAGCAGAAACTTACTTTGATGTTTACACTTTATGAAAGTGATGCTAGATATACTTGTGTACCTGCGTGTGTACAAGACTTGGTTACAGCTTACATGCAAGGAAATAAAAGTTTGTGTTGGAAGTTGTTGAAGAGTTGCTTCTTGGCAATGTAACTTCTTGCACAATGTTTCTGTGCTCTTTAAAGGAAAAGGAGGATAGTTAAATGGTAAAGAAAACAGAGTGAACCTATAGCAAGAATAACTACTTCTCCTTCTGTTTCTTCACAGTTAGCGAAGGAAGGAGGAAAAAATATTTTAAGTGAAGATACTTCCCACAAATGGACAGCACATATTTATGCAAGGACAAAATTTGGATTGCGATTTGTCATAAAGCACTTTAATACAAAACCATCTGAACTAAACTTTATTAAACCTTAATGAGATGTCACCTTTGAGCATAGGATAGATAATAGTACTAAAACAGGGATTTCTTTTTCTCTGGTAAATTTACAAGTGCCTGCAAATTCAGGTGAGAAAGAATATTGTTTCTTTCAGCTATATGGTACTACCATATAAAAAATAACCAGGTCCTACTTAGGTCTATGATTAGGACTGCTTGTTTCCAACTCTGTATATGGGATGTTAGTCTTCCATAATAACACAATTCCTAGTAGTATTTGTCTGTATCCAGTAATGTTTCATTTTGATTTGTATCTGAATCTGCCCTATGGGATTGTTAGCTGATTCCCGTAATTACCCAGTGCAGCTCTTTTTCCCATCTTTCCCAAAATAATTTGATACTGAAAGCATGTTAGTTCCTCTATCACGTTTTATAGATGCTAAGTTAAAAATTTAACAAAACTATCAATACAAGTAACATACTTAGGCAAAGGGGAGAAAAGTGAGGTTTTTAGGCGGGAAAAGAAAAAAATTGAATTGAACAGATAATGAAGACAGAAGCAGCCACAAAGGAAAAATCTATAACCCCAAGTGACTTAAAAAAGGTAGTGTCTGAAAAATGATCAGTTTACTGACGAACAGTGAACACAGGAAAAGTGAAGAGACAGAGGACTCAGACTAGCGTTCTGATGGCTTAATGGGGGAAAAAAAAATCAGAAAAGCTATGGAGTAATTGAAAAAGAAGGCTATCCTACTTTGAGATGGTTACCGAGACACTTGATACACCAAGGAAAGACAGGTACAGTCAAGTTTCCTCCTCCAGCTATAGCTTTTTGTGAGGAAATCAGAGGCTGCATCTCATGAAGTCATGGAAGTCTGGCTGAGAAGTCAGGGACACATGCATGAAGACTGAGGTTTCTACCAAGGTTGGTATCAGATAAGAGCTTACAGGTAATGTCACAGAGGTGGTGGAAGACATACAAGCGTAAACAAAAGTGCAAGCAAAGACTTGAATTTGCATGCTTAACTGTTAGCTTAAGTTTTTTAAAGGTAGCCACAAACGTTTTGTCAGAAGAGACGGGAGATAAGATAGATGGAAATCTTTACAATGTTGACATATATGAACAACTGAGAAGCTTAAAGGTGGCACTTGAAAAATAGACATTGTCTTGCTTATAGGGAGGCACCACAAAGGTACAGGTTCTTTTTTCCGTGCCATAGAATCTTAAGCTTCTTCCTCATGGGCCATTTTCTCTAACCTTTCTGTTTCAGAATGACTATCGCAAGCTGTCTATGCAATGCAAGGATTTTGTGGTTGGTGTTCTCGATCTCTGCCGAGACTCGGAAGAAGTGGAGGCCATTCTGAATGGGGATTTGAATTCAGAGCCAATTGAAACGCAGAGACACAGAGCATCACTGAGCCGTGTGAAACTGGCCATTAAGTATGAAGTCAAAAAGGTAAGCGCCTTCAGACAATGGAACAGGAACATAATGTCATCTCACTATTCCACAGGTGTTATGAACTGATGCTCAGATGCATTAATGAGGCATAGTGTGTGTAATCAAGATTCTCACAAGGCAGAAGCTGGCAGAAGGAGGCTACAGTGAAGGAGTTTTGTTTAATCTATTTTGTACAGCTGAGAATTGGCAGGAGATTTTAATGACATAAATCAGCTGTGCTAGCAAGGCTATACACACTTGATCAGATCCTTCTCCTGATTTAAAAAAAATAAATAAGTGGAGCCAGATTTTCACTTAGTGAAAGTAAAGATGTGTCTTCCTGCCAGCCTGTGATAATATCTACTCAAAAGAGAAGGCTGTTCTTATAAACGGGTTGGTTTCAACCAATGAAAAGGACTGGTTTGTTCATTATTGCTTCTTGTTACCTTTGTTTTCTGCCTTAAATAACTGAACAGGGCAAGTAAATTCTGGAAAGTAAGTTTTTGAAAGTCTGGCAGCTTTCTACTAGTGTTCCTGTGAACACATACATATATTTGAAGGAAAAGTCTTCCTTTTACTACTTAGAAAAAGGGAAAGAGAACATTTAAGTTGTCATTAGGTACATTATTCTTTCCTTTAGTCTAAAATATGACTGTGAATTGAAGAGCTCATCTGCAACCGTGTGGATATCAAAAAATGGTATTCTAGTGAGAAATCTTAAATGATTTACTTTGTGTATTCCTTTAAAAATACTTTAAAATTCAGTCCTGAAAATGTAGGGAATATGTTTGTGGCTAGTTAATCAGTTACTTTCAGTTTGTCATTTATGCACCTGTATTTGTCAGTAGTTTGTAAAGTGCAGTGTGCTTTCAGTTGATGCCTCTCTCAATGATACTTAATGAACAGTTATTTTTGTGAATGAATGTTACATAAAGAAAAATGGAGCTCCGTATCACACATTTGACATGATGCACATCCATTTGTTGTAGCAGTTTTCAATACACAGCTGTGTTGTTTGCTCTCCTCAACATCCCACAGCACTAGCACAGAAAATAGTTAATATTGTGTCCTAGCGTGAGAAGGCTCAAGAAATACAGCAATATCTATGTATATTATTTACAGTTACCTATTTACATGGTTAGCATCATTTCCATTCTTAACAGCCGTTATACTTTCATTATCTCTGCAAGAAGTCTCATGTCTTTCAGAATAAATAACGCTGTATTATGTGGCCACCTATTGAGCCAATCTGCCACATAAAGTGAATTGTAAGCAACCTGCTAGAACAAGTGGGAAACGGTGTTTATCATGTCCCCAAAATATGGAAACAAAAACTGTAAACAGAGATTCCAAACAACAAATACTTGTTTCCAGAATAGAAGTGTTCTGCAGCAGATAAATGCTTATTAATTGTCAAAGTCCAAAATAATATGTAAGTATTGAATTAAATAAGAATGGAACAGGGAAAAATCAAAGCACATACGCATATAAGTTATCATATCTAAATAGCATGGATTCTTTGTGCTTTTGCATTTCAATGTGTACCAAACCTTTTCTGAGACTCACGTCTCTGCTTTCTTGCTGAAGACTGTGGTTCTCTTCTAAGAATTCGTTCTTGCTGGTGAAATTCATTACTGAGCAAAGGGCCACCCAGCTCTGTTAAGAATAACGAAAATCTTCGTAGTGCAAAAAAGACAATTCCATGTAGCAAACTTGTTCTCTTCTCCTGCAAGAGGTCAGTTATTTGTAGATGAACTCAGGGTTTTGGCTCCAGTTCCTGACAAATACCGTTCCGAACCTCCAAGACGAATGATCGTGGTGGGAGGACACAAACAGACGGTGCAGGGTTGTTACCATATTCATACATGTGCTGTTCTGTGTAAGTGGCTGTTACAGAGGGCGTGAAAAAGGTTGAGCCAGGACATTTCTCTGCTGTGGAGGTCCTTTGATGCTGGGGTTGGCTCCATACAGCTGTGGCAGATTATTGCGATATTCTGACTTCAGAACAGATTCAGATGTGGGAACTCCAGAAGGGGTACTTTGAACCCTAAAACTATAGGAAGCAAGCCAGGATGTGGCTTATGTTTCCTAGGTTTTAATATTTCTAGCTATGCTTCTGGGTCAGGTACACTAAGGTCAGTTCACCATTGCAAGACAGATAATATGGCCAAACAGAGCTGCAGTTCATAGAGGGTTAATGAGCTGTATGCCCTTTGCGGAGGGAGGAGAGAAGGGAGAAAGCATATGACAAGTGAGCAAATGCTCTCAAATGTTCACTGCTGAGAAATGCAGATTTTAATTCCATTAGTAATGAAACTCTTGCACGTAATGCCCTAGGCACTGCATTAAAGAGTAGCCCATCCTGTAAACAGGGTGTGATTTTGGAGTTAAGGTTCAGACTGAAACTGCAGCCCCAACAGTGAACGTCTCAGGGAATCACAAGCCAAGAAAAAGTGGTTACAAGTACCGCTCTCTGTGCCGAATTGTTGCTGCAGTATTGTATCTTAACTCTGTCTGTAGACTGCCAACACAATTTCAGAGAACTTGCTGACACTGGGCCAAATTCTGCGGTTCTTACTGAGATGAAAACCAAAAAGGTATTTCCAAGTCAAATTAATAAAGTTTGAGTAGAATTACAGTATTTAATTTTGAAACACTGAAGTTTCTCATTGATAGGAAAGAAGATTAGAAATTCTCTGTGTTATGTGCTCGTGTATCAAAGTATGCGAGGATCTGTTCCTGCAAGGTCTAAACTCAGTCATTCGGATGTTAGGAATAAATAACATTCTAATCACTCTTAGTCATACAGAAAAATATTTACATACTGATCACTTGGTTCATGGTCATAAAACAGAATGCATCTAGAACGTTATAATCAGTTGCACACAGAAAAGCAGATAAATTAAATTTGGGAATTCCTGAGTGGCCAGATATGGGCTTCATGCATCTTTGTTGTACACTGGGGTTTGGATTGGGTTGTAACATATTAGACAAATGTGATAAGTAAAATCAACATGTGTAATAAAAAGTAAGAGAAAAAAATAATGACAAAAAAAAGAAAAAATAACAATAAAAAACAGAAGAGGTTGCAATTGCTTTAATAAGTAAAATAAAAATCAAGTACTTTAACAGAGCCAGAGAGAAGGATGAATTGCTGAGCTTTTATGGATGGGACAAGTGACATGAGTTGCTATGCGGGATTGGAAGCGGTGCATGTTTTGCAATTACCAACAGTTAAATAATTGATACGATTTCCTAAAGAACCCTTAGATTTATTGCCAAAGAAGAACTTGCTATAACCATTGGCATCTTATTCGCTAACTTCTCCCTTTTCTGGGGAAAATTATAGCACAGGCAGATCTCCTCTTAGCGTCAGATCAAAATGTTGGTAGACCATGAGAAATAAACGAGCACACAGCTCTGGATGAGATGTAAGGGGGCCCTTAGGCTGATTCATAGCCTTCGGCGAGCTCCCTTAAAACTCCTTTGCTGTTTTTTTCCCATTTCCTCTGGCAATTGGAGGAATGACGTGGGTATTTCTTTTCTCTCCTCTTCCCTACAGTTTTAAGCCTGCTTTTTAAATATGTCTTTGTAATTGGAAATTATTATTTACTTTCCTGTCTTTGCCCACAGTTAATCTGCTGAGGTGTTTGTCCTTTGATGGCCTGAGTTGAGAAGGAAATGTATGCTAGAAAAGAAGAGACGGGCATATGTCAGAATGTGTGGTTTACACAAACAGACAAAAAAATAAAAATCTTTTTTCCTCTGGGCCAGGCTGGCAGTTTCTATGGTGCATAAGCTTAAAAGTGACAGCTTATTAAAGAGAATAAAAATACAATTCGAGTTGACATTAATTTCTGAAAGACTTTTAAAATCTCTCTCTTTTTATTTGTTGGCCATTCAGTTATAGGAACAAACTGTGTTGATATGTGATCTAACTGGCTACTGAATCACACACCAAAATACTTAGGGACTTATGTTTTAAAGCAAAGTACATTACAATATGAAAATTACTTCCCTGTTTAAAGTTTGTGTAACAGCTTCAGCTTCTTCCTCTTGAGAGATTTAAGGTTCCCTGTTCTCATTGCCAATGATTTAATTTAATTTTTTGAAGAAGTCTGCCCTACTGTATGCACTTATTAATGAGTTTTGGAATATAAATGGAGTTTTGCAGACAAGACCTGGCAAACAACAGTGTATATAGTACATGATGATCTGAACAGAGTATGAAGCCTAATAAAATCTATATACAACATTTACAGTATTTTTTAACTGTAAGTAACTCGGATCACATCTCATGCTAATCCAACATTGAATTATCAGAAGTATTTTCAAATCCTTTTTGTGAAACCAGCTAGCATTCTTCACTCCAATTTACTAGTAATTGTCAACCAATTGGACAAGTATGTTATCCGATTTCTTCAAATAGCTGCGATAACTGGCTTTTTACCCGGGTGCTTAACCAGTGTCCTGCATGCTCTTATAATGTGGCAGTCTCACGGGATGTGGTATAATTATGGTAATAGTGATAATGATGAGTGTGATAATACTTCAGAAATGGACTTTACCAGAAATGTAAATATAACGGGCAGGGAGCTATAGCACTCTTCCCTCCAACTCCTTACACTTCTGCACGCTCTTGGTTACACAACATGATCCTTCTGGGAGGGGATGTACAGTCTTCTCTTTCCATATAGCAGATTGCTTCATCCTAATGAAATACAACAGTGCTTTAAAAATAGGGCAATACATATTCACCCTTCAACTTGATCAAAAGTGTTTTTAGTAAAATAAAGCTTTACGCGTATCAAAGCAAATGCAGTAGTTGGCCGCAGCTTGTTTTATCATTCCATAATTATTTTGAAAGTTATTTCCTTTCCCTATAAACATACTGAAGTCTTCCTGAAGCTGCACAGGAGAAAGATGGAAGTTGCATGTTTTTTTTTTGTTTGTTTTTCTTGACTGTCTTTTCTTGACTAGACCCTGATAAACTCACTTGAATGCCCTATTTCTTTGTCTTGATGTTTGTCTGACTTGTTTATTTGTGTGTGTGAAAATGTTGTTGTTGTTTGTTTTCTATTTTAAAGCACTTGGTTACAAAAGCGCTTGATGATGTCTTGGCTCTGCTTGGTTAAAGTCAGTTGAAATTTTATCATTGACATTAGTGGGTATCAGAGTCAGGTCAAAACCGAGTAAGCATAAATTTGACAATCGTCTTTCATGTGTCTTTGTACAACAAAAGTAAGTACCAAAATTTGGGTATAGGGTTGAACATTCCAGAACTGGCCTGAAATTCAATGAATTGAAACTCAGTGGTAGCTGTGTATTCTTAGACTACTGCAATCAAGACATTCTTGTTTAAATGCTTAAATACTCTCTCTTAAAATTAAGGACTCAGATTTGAAAATATCAGCCTTCCGTCTTTATATCAGAAACTATATTTATTCAGATAGTTGTACAAATGTACTCTCGTGGTTTCCCCAATTCTGTTTGATGCATGCTGTAGAAATAAATGAGCAAATACTTAATATTAGGAAATAATAATGTGAATCAATCAGCAAAGATAAGAACATCTCACAAAAGGATTCATAAAAAATAAAATTGTTGCTTAGAAATCACTGAAATGCTTATATTTTGAAATATACACCTCAGATCTTATCTGAGCCTTCTGCAATGTGTTGTTAAGCTGTTAACAGCTCATTAAAACACAAAGGAGTATAATAGTGTGAGACTGTACAGTGATAACAACCTGTACATTCAGGATCCTCTAAAGTATTAAAATAGTAAAAAGGAAAAGTTATTTTTCAAAAATGTCAAATTTGAGTATTTAATATTTTTAGCTGAGTTAGTATCGAAGGCATGAACTTAGAATAGAGAAAATACAAAATTATCTAGCAAAATGCAATCTATTAGTGTCCTTAGAGCATCTTTTCATCTGACTCACAAAATAGGATTTCCTTGTAACACTGAATAATAAGTTTTATTTTCCACAAAATATAAAAATGTATTTATAGGATGTGGCTTCTGATTATATTTCCAATCCCAAGTGCATCCAAGTAGAAGTGGTAGCGAGCACCGTTGATGCTAATAAGAGAAGAAACCCTTTCAATATTCGTCTCTCTGCCTTCTGTTGAAGTTTAAAATTCTGTGCTATGGTTTTGCTTCATTTATTTCTTGCCTTAGTAAGTTTTAGATCAAAAGGTATAGAAGGTTAAGGAGGTATTTGAAGTCTTTGTAAAAGAACCAAATCATAGGGCAGTGATGTTCCAGGAAGCGTATGTGCAGGAAGGAGTGAGGCTCAAGGTGAATTCTGGGTAGACCAGAATTTCTGGTCTCCACGCGAATTCTGCACGTACCTCGGATCAGCTTGATTTGCTGAGAAATTGTTGGAAGTTAGCACTAAGGCTCAACTTTGACTTGATCCAATCAGGTATGCAAAGTCGTTCTAATGATGTGTAAAAGGCTTCCATCAGTGATTGCTGTTCATGTGTGCAACCCTGTCCTCAAAGTGCTTCTTTTAATGAGCTCAGCAGTTTGTTCTTTATTTATTAACTTTTATTTTAAGTTAAAGAAAAAAAGGCCTGGTTCTTAAGGTCTGAATTAACATCAGATATTTAAGATTCACTGATCACATATGTAGCAGTCATATAACTCATACTATAAATTTTAATGTCTTGGTTTTCTTTTTCCTTGCAGTTTGTGGCCCATCCAAACTGTCAGCAACAGCTACTGACTATCTGGTATGAAAATCTCTCAGGATTGCGGGAGCAGACCATAGCTATCAAGTGTCTGGTTGTGCTGGTTGTGGCGTTGGGCCTTCCATTTCTAGCCATTGGTTATTGGATCGCGCCATGTAGCAGGGTACTGACTCTTATAAACTGTGTATCTTATACTATTCTGGGTGCTGTTTTTAAGTTTCTGGCATTCAAAATGTAATAATGTGCCTCTAATTCTGCTGCTTCCAAATTTTAACTAATTTGTGATATTTTTAGTAGTCTATAGTCTTGAGCCAAACGATGCTACCTGTTTTATTTGCACTGTAAAGAGGGGCCCAGAGTGATGAAGCATGAAAATGATGCTAGGCTTAAAGAAAGAAAGAAAAAAACCTTCCATGTGAGGTGAGCATGAGCTACAGAAATTAAAAAACAAAACAAAAGGCTCTCAATCTCTGCTATGTAATTGCATTCTTGTAGTTACAGTAGTACAAGATTCTGTGACAGGTCTCCTTTGGTGGCATCTTAAGGTCTGATGCTGTTCCCATGTAAACCATTAGCAGAACATCTGTTGACTTCAGTGATGCAGAACTTAATCTTAAGTAAAATATTTGCTATTACTGCCCTAGGAGGTCTGTTTGCCAGGTGAACCATAGAATAGAAATCAAACTAAACACGGTTTTCCAACCATGTGGTAGGGTATATTCATAAGAGAGTGTAACTATAAATGCTTACTTTCCAAAATTACATGAAAATTCCCTGGTGCTTCCAGCCTTCCTGGTGATCTCACAATGAAAATAACAGCAGTTTCTTTGAAAGCCTTACAATCTTTAGCACATTAAATGTCTGCAACTTAAGTGTAGTGATAGATCTTTGGTAAATCAGAAGAAGGCAGAAGATTTCTCCAAGTTGCATTAACATAAAAAAAAAAGAAGTAAATTTACTTTTTTTGCTGAATGTGGTCTTTTAGTTTTCTTTCCTTAGCAAGTCTACAGCAAAGAAATATGTTTCACTCATTTACATATTTTTCTTGCAATTTACCTCAAAAAGCAAAAGTTTGCTCATCTCCTGCATATTTCAAGGGAACCTGGTGTTTTCTCTGGGTTAAATATTTTACTTTTAAGATAAACCTTTATGAAATAGTATAATTGCTCTGATTATTCTCTGAAATGTCTCTTTCTGTGATTATTTTAGTGAAGATATTCCTCACAGCTTCATGTCATAGAAACATATTAATATTTTTTTAGGTAATGTCTGATATGGAAAAGTGACATTTGTCCTTGAGCTTTAATTCTCAGTAGCAGAAACACCTGACATTTTTCATAGTGCTCATGTCAAATAAAAGTACTGTACATTCAGATCAGTTATTTGATATTGTAATTTCAAAATGCTTTCTAAAGGTCAGGAGCAGGAAAGGAACCTGAGATTGTTTGCACAGGTAGTAAATGCTGTTTGGTGTGTGCTGGTCTGCTTAGTTCATAGTAGCTGACCCCAGTTTTAGAAAACCGTTCCTTGAAATAAGAAAGCTACTTGCAGTTCCCTATCTGCTAAACTCTGTTTTCTTCTTACACAATACTGCTGATAATGCAGTACTTCACGGGGGATTTTAGGATATTGTGTAGCATTGGTAGTATATGTGATAGTGTATCCCATTGGAACTGTATATTAACATTAACGAAGACTGGTCATCATGTGCGGAGCAGTATGTGCTTCTGTTGTAATGAAGGAGATGGAGACCTTTAGTCTTAAGAGGTGTGCAGCCCCTAGGACGAAGAAGTCTGTCTGGCACCTGACTTGTCATGCTTCGAGCAGAGATGGGACAAGCGCTGTTGTGTTCAGAACACAGAAAGGGGCTGTATTCCAAAGGTACGACTCCTTCCAAAGGGACATAGGCTGGAAGGGACACGTAAACTCACACGTGCAGTCCTGCCCAGAGGTCTCCGAAGAGCACCGTTGGGGAATCTCAGTACCATCTCTGTACTTGAGCTGATGCACAAATTGCTGCCAGTGGTGCAGCCTCGCTGATACTTGCATTCTTTGAGTACGGGGCTGGGGGAGTCACAGCAGCGTTGGCAACATTAGACCTTCACTGTCTAAATGAAGGATACTGGCAGTATTGCCCTCAGAGGGATGGGCTGTAGCTTGGCACTTTTGGCGCTGGCTTGCGGGATAAGGCTAGTACTGATGGAATCGCAGACTCTTCTTTTTTGTACAGAGAGTAACAGTGACAGGCCCATTGCTCTTTCCAGCACGGTCTTCTAGAATCAGCTGTTCCTCTCTTGAGCTGCAGGAGGACTGCCTATGTTGTTGCTATTTTGTCCTTCTGGCAGGTGCAGATGTTGAATGAATCAGCTGAATTTATTTGAAAATAATCATATTTCTGATATTTTCCTTCTTAGCCCATTGTGATGGAATAGTCATTAGTTTTAGTAGACATTTACAGATTATTTATTGAGACTTTTTCCTCTGAATATATATGCTGTGGATGGAAAATAGTAGCCGGAAATGAGAAGATGAATCTTAATTTATTCCTAGAGTTAGATTATAGTCATAGACAAGCTCATAATATTTTCCTGTTGGTAGGGAAAGCATTCTGCTACTTGGGGATTTTATCTATTTTCCATGGGCTTGCTCCAGCCCTCCATTGGCATCTGTGGGCATTAGATCAAACTCTTTCTGTGACTGCCATTGTACACTTGTAACTCCTTGGAATGTTTCCCCATAAATATTGCCATCTAGAGTTTATGGAATAACACGAACACTCGCTAACAGGACAACATACTCTGTGAGACTGCCTTTGGGAGAGTTTTGTCTGAAATGGTAAAGCCCCGCAGTTCAGTGCACTTGAAGTGTGTTCTTTAAAAACAGTGTTTCAGACTGTCCTGAGCACTGAGTGCCATAAATGCTTCTGAAATACTTGAAGAAAGAGCTTGTTTCTTTGAAAAAAATGTGACTGCTTTCATTCTGCCTTTGCAGCTTGGAAGAATTCTTCGAAGCCCATTTATGAAATTTGTGGCACATGCAGCATCCTTCATTATTTTCCTAGGCCTGCTGGTGTTCAATGCTTCAGACAGATTTGAAGGTATAACAACGCTACCGAATGTCACTGTTACTGATTACCCTAAGCAGATCTTTAGGGTGAAGACTACCCAGTTCACCTGGACAGAAATGCTGATCATGGTGTGGGTACTTGGTAGGTATAATGCCCCTTCCATCTCTATGTCACTGTTTGCCTGCAGAAATTCTAAAAGCAAGGAGAGAAGCCCAGGTCCCAGACCTTCACTCCAGCTGCAGCATAGTTAGAATAAGCCCTCAGGGCAGTACATTAGAACTGGTGAAAACATCTCTGTGCTGCCCCCTCTCGTAGCATGGGGTAAAAATTTGTTTGTTGATTTGCAATGACTTTGCTGCAGTTTGGTAATTCTGGCATTTGTAGCAGGAACACAGGCTTGCTGAGGAGAACACCATAGAAATTTTGCTTTGAAGTGGTTTTCTTAAGCAGGATCGGCAAGCATACTACACTGCTTTATGTGTGACAAGGTCCCCTCACTGTTAATGCGCTGGTACATTAGTGTTTGTGTGGCATTGCTGCTTAGGTAGCATTTGGAGAAATCACTGTTTCTACCAGTGTCAAGGGGCTAATGAGTCAGTTCTCATTATTCAATATTTTTCACAAGAGCTAATCAGCTGTCAGCCTGATTGGAACTATGTATGGCAGAAAATGCCATCTTCTAGCTTTTCATCAAAGTCAGGTGCTTTGTGTAGGAAAACATTAGTTAGCTGCTTGATAATGTAGTATTCTCAGCTTTTAGAGGCTGCAGAAGAGAAAGGAAATATTACTGTGGCTGCTACGTGACGGTGCCTCACTCTGCCTTTTGAATCATCTGTATCTCCTGGTTTAAGCATTGCTTTATGTCAAACCTCTGTTAGGGTAGGGAGATGAGTATAGCTGGTATGTTGCCTTGTGGTAGTCCTTGCATATACTGATGGGGAGCAGCCTCTTTGTTTGACAGAAGACAGGGACTGAGATTTTGGTCATCTCTAGAACTCAGTCACTGTGAGAAATCTCTCAGACACTTGAGAGACAACCAGCCCCAAGCCAATCCAGTGCGTGGCTGCTGTGCATGTGGTTGGGGTGACAGCAAAATTACAATTTAGATTGGAGAGTCCATGGCTCAGTGGTGTGAGTGGTACCCCCTCTGAACTACCCAGCCAGGGAAACAAGGGGAAAGCTTTTATTTTGTTTTGTTCTTCCTAACAAACCTTTCTGAGGTAAGAAAAAGTCTTGATTCCCAACAATTATTTTGCAAAGTTATGATAAGGCTGTGATCTGGATTAATTCCACGTGAATGAATTTCTGAGGAGGAGTTTGAATAAGAAAGCTGAATTACAGCCAAATTCCACTTTCTGTGCATCTTATTCTGTAGAGAACGAGTATTGCAACTGTGCCATTTATACTTGGGCATCTGTATAGTTGGGTCATTGTGCTTCTCTGTGTAAAAAAGGAAAAAAAATTGAAAAAAATCCTTATAATTCAGAATAGTTTTATGAATGTAAATGGTAAGGAAATGAGAAGTTCTTTTTCCACATTTAACATTTTTCTTCTTTAGAAGCACAGCGTGCTGTCATGTTGTTAGGCCATAACGCTTTCACTGCAAAGTTGTGGCTCTATACTATCCCATATAGAGATGGCTGAGCTTTATCCCTACATATTTATTTACAACTTGCCATTTGGTCAATCCTGTTGAAACCAAGAGAGCCTTACTCAAGGTGTGTGACAAGCCTGTGACACTGCAAATAAGTGATTTTTTGTTCTACTGGTACCACGTGGTTTCATGGAATGGGAGAATGCAGGGAATTTAAATGGAAGTGGTGTGGCCAATCTTGCTATGTTTTGTCTTTTCTTGTTGCAGGTATGATGTGGTCAGAATGCAAAGAGCTGTGGCTGGAAGGACCCAGGGAATATATTTTGCAGTTATGGAATGTTTTGGATTTCGGGATGCTGTCTATTTTCATTGCTGCTTTCACAGCAAGGCTTCTAGCATTCCTGCAGGCCACAAAAGCACAACAGTATGTGGACAATTACATTGAGGAGAGTGACCTCTCTGAGGTCACGCTTCCTCCAGAAGTAGAATATTTTACTTACGGTGAGTTTAAATTTTCTGCAACACATATCTTCAAATAGAAGAACTGCTAGCATTTGAAGACACTAGCATTTGAAACCTTAAACTAAATTTTTGCATGTGTTTGTATTCATAGCATTGTTTAACTTTTTATGCCTCTATATTTTTCATTCTGTACTATTTAAACAATAATTATTATGATGCTAATTTGACAAATATTTGCCAATATATTAAAACTAAACAATGGGCATAAAGATAAAGTTCAAATGTAACTTCATTATTTAACTGTCTTTTGTTGCAACTGTTTACACAGAACTAAATTTGACTGTCTTAATTTTAAATGTTTGCAAGCTATATTTTATTCTCAATTTAATGTACACCAGAAAGAATTTTCATGTGATTTTTTTTTGTTTAGTTTAGTTGTTCAATATAGTAATTCATATTTGTAAACAGCTATCAATATTTCTTGATAAAGGAAGGATGCTGGACCCAGTAATCTGTTCAAATAGAATAAAAACACTAAGTAATTATTGCAGTGCAGAAATTAGAGAGATGATCAATCTCTATTCGCAGCACCAGCAAAGGCTGTATTTGCTCCTGACAGCTCCTTCAATATATTACAATAGCAGATTTGGTTTTGTTGTTTACTTTAATTGCTCAATATGATCAATTTGTATTTTTAAATACACACTTAGAAACGTGGTATTTTGATATGAAACACTTTAAGTCAGTGGTGTTGTGCTAAGATGGTGCAGTGACTCACACAATAAACAATTTATTAATCTATCTATCTATATTATTATTGTGTATATTGTGGGTAAGAGTCATGATCCTACTTCCACTGAGGTCAATGGCAAAATTGTCTGTGACCTCGGTGGGAACTTGGTTATATGCTAAATTTTTAACAATGGCAAAAGTTTGGTGTGGTTAATGAGTAAAATTGTTCATCAACCAACACTGTTAACTCCTTATTAATAAAACCCAAAATATGAATAAATTTCTGGCTTTAGCATAGTGCTTATTAACACAGCTAGTAATACAGTAATGCTAAGAAAAGCAATAAGGAATTGTTTATTCTTATATAGTTCAGGTTAAAGTGCAAACTGTAGAAGAAAATATCATGTTTTTAAAGTATAATTTTTCTTTTAGCAAAAGGTAATTTAGTTTTTATTCATCATTTATGACTTATTGGAAATAGGAATAGAGTAGCAGCTACTAGACTCTCCAAATATTTGTCTGAGTTAAATTCAGACATGTTCATAGCAAATCCTACCAAAATTTATTTTTAAACATTGTGATAAATGAGTAACGCTTTATATTTACATCTGTATTTCATATCTTCCAGCTAGAGATAAATGGCTCCCATCTGATCCTCAGATAATATCTGAAGGCCTTTATGCAATTGCTGTCGTTCTTAGCTTTTCTCGGATTGCATATATCCTGCCTGCAAATGAGAGTTTTGGGCCCTTGCAGATTTCACTTGGAAGGACTGTTAAAGACATCTTCAAGTTTATGGTCCTTTTTATTATGGTATTTCTTGCATTTATGATTGGAATGTTCATACTGTATTCCTACTACCTTGGAGCTAAGCTAAACCCAGCGTTTACGACGTAAGTATGAAGTAATGTTTAAGTAAAAAGCAGCTATGAAACTCTGAGGTTTCCGCTAAGGTAACAAAGTCTGAGATATTATATGCTCTCTCCTTGTGTTAAAATAAAACTGAAGACAATGGGAGTTGGTGAGAAATCGGGTATCTCAGAACCTTAGAAAGCAGAACACAAAGCACCAATTCTTTCCTACTTGTATAATGGAAAGTGTCATTGCAGTCTAAAATAATTTTACTTGTATATTGTGATAATCATGCAGGCTTGTAGACAACTGACTGCAAGAAAATATTACTGATTTCTCCTGAATGACATTTTCCTAAAGCAATTGCTATAACTGTAGTCTTCAACTGGGCTCTGTCAGACTTACATGATACACAGAGATACAGCCAAGGTGTCAATAATAGGTCTCCAAATAACACTTCAGTTTTTCAAGAAAGGGACTTGTTGGTTATGTAGATAGCATATTTCTGTGTTAATTCAGTACAGAAATCTATAAACTGCACTGGATTCTTTTGGATCAGATTTGCAATCTACATGGTAACTTCTTATTGTTAGTCAGATGAGTACAGAAGAAATGACAGTTATGTCTGTTTTCATGCAATGAGATTGTTTGCCATGATCTTTTCCGAAGCTTTCATTTTTTCATTTATTTATTTTACTTCCTGAAACAAAGTGGTGCTGGAAGTGATAACTATTAAGGGCATTCTAAACCAGAGGTAGTTCCACAGGATGATGAAATTCAGAACTCTTCCTTTTTTCCCATGTTCCTACAGGAGACATGACTTCTGTTAACGCTGTCATATTTTCATGTAGCTAATTCCACGACTTTTCCTTAATTTTAATGTGATTTTTGCATGTATTCTTACTCATTGTCTTTTCTTTAGATAAATAAGAAGATATAATGATACTTTTGTTACAATATTTGATATCAGGTGTCTGATATGCATAATATTTGAATGCTTTTTGGAATCATAGAATGTCCCGAGTTGGAAGGGACCCACAAGGACCATTGAGTCCAACTCCTGGCTCCACACAAGACCATCCAAAAATCAAACCATTAACATTCATTTTTTTAAAAAGCAGTGTTATTTTACTAGACAATATTCCCATTCATATAGTATTCATATTTAAAATTATTTATCAGTGTTAAAAAAAAAAACAACTCATGATATGTGTACTGGCTTATTTTTGTTTATTCTTCTTAGGATACAGCTGTTGGTTCACTTTTTAGCAACACAGAGGAAGAAGTCATTTCCAATAACTTCTGTAGAGTACAATAGAAGACATTTTAAAAGTAGGATCAAACTTTTGATCAAGTATCTACATCTCTTAGCTTGCATTCATTAGCCCACCTCTCAGGGAGGTGGACAGAGCTTTGCAGAGAGCTGTGTCCCCACAGTGTGACAAGTCAGCCTGCAGCAACGTTACACTGAGAGAAAGCCAAGGTCAGTCATATGACTGACTGAGCAGCAGGTCTGCGTGATGTACCTGCTGAAAGAGTTAAACATCTGACCTGTGGGCCAAGGAAACAATAGTCATTTCCCCCACAAGATCCAGAAGGCTTCCTGGTGCCATGCCACTGTAATCATTCTTCCTTCCCTCCATAAAACCCTCCCTTAAGCCACAGATGTGTGAGTGGAGAAAGGAATGGCAGCACGAGGAGTGTGTGAAGAAGATCCACTCTCAAATGCCCTGAAGGTCTGAAGAGCTGTCTGGCAGCTGTCCCAGAGCCCTTGGCAGCTCAGGAGTTGCCCTGACCAAGACAGGAGCACAGAGCCACTGTGTCCTGGACCCAGAGCCTCAAGAGTATTTAGGTGCCTGCATCCAGCTGAAGTTGCTGACTACCCACTGCTTTCAACAGTGGTCTTGAACAAATCCCATGAAATCTGTTTGTATTCTCAGTTTTGTTGCTGAACCTGCTGCTACCTATTTTTGAGTGCACCCTTCCTAATGGAAGGTTTAATCAGAAACTATTGAAAGGAGTGCAGTGGTTTTCTTCCCATCAGCCCCATTTTTAACTTTGGTAGAATAGGGAAGGTCTGCCCCCTGCAGAGTTGGACTGGAAAATAGCGAGAATATCCTTTATCTTGAAACCTGAAAATATGATGGCTTTCTAATTCCTGGACTGTTCTTTTGCATGCTTTATCAGTGTCACACCTATATTATCTATGATGTATAACTGGAGCACAGTGGGGAAACTGAGCATACTGTGAAAAATATTTTCTTGCATCTTTGTTGTTTAGATCAATTCTCTACAAACCTGATTCATGGAGAAGTTGCTTGAGATTGTCTATCAATTACTGTAAACACAGCTTAAATATTTATATGTGTAGTTAGTAATAATGTCTTTTTTTTTTTCTTTTCTTAGAGTGGAAGAAAGTTTCAAAACTTTATTTTGGTCAATATTTGGCTTGTCTGAAGTAACCTCTGTTGTCCTGAAATATGATCATAAGTTCATAGAGAATATTGGTTATGTTCTTTATGGCATATACAATGTAACGATGGTGGTAGTTCTGCTCAACATGCTGATTGCTATGATCAACAGTTCATATCAAGAAATTGAGGTAGGGCTCCGTTCTCAAGTTGTTCTCTTCTGTTATGATGAAAAAGGGCAGAATTATTAGGAATTATTTTAATGATTGCATCTTGATATGCAAAAATACAATCAAGGGATTACCACAGTAAAGGAGATCACAAAAAATACCATGTTCTAGGACCAACCCTAACAACCCAGCCAAACCGCAATACCTTGCGGGATATGGACAAGTAGTTCATCTTGTGCAGGTGTATGCATCTGAGGAGATGCCATCCATCTAGAAATCTTACAATCTAAAGTAATGTTCAAATGACGACTGCTGTGAAGTAGAAAACAAAGCTACTGGGTATACCATTTTAGGCATGGCTGGTTCATTCCCAGTTTCCTTACACACACACACCCACCCACCCCAGCAGGAGAAAAAAAAAATAAAATCTAAGACATAGTGTACAAATAGATATGATGCTTCCAGTACTTTCATTGTCTTCTGGGGAATGTCAGGGAATTCAGCAGGAGAAAGCTAGTTGTATTAAACCAACTTTTCACCTTTGGAGTAGACCAAGCTTAGCCTTGCAGTAATTCAGTAAGAATGTATCAGGACAAAATCGGTTTGTCAGTTTTTAACGATTACTTCATGATAATGAAGTTCCTATTTTGTGTACCCATTATAAATCAGCATTACTTTTCATGCTTATGTAAAAATCTGTGAGTACTACCGCTTTAAACCATGTCTGTCTTCAAGCCAATACTTTGTCACTTGTTTAAGTACCATGTTCATGTGACCAACTTAATGAAAAAAAACAAGACCTAATTAAAAAAAAATTTGACTTTAAATAGCAAGGAGTTTATATGTTAGCTTTCAGTCAGTGCAAAAATAACACTTGTTTAAATTGTTCACATGCTTGAACTAAGTACTGACAATGAGATGTTGACATAAAGAGACAGCTGAAATTTATTTAAAATAATCTTGATAGAATGGTTACATTTTTGCAGAACTATTGAGAGTCTTACTAGCAAGTTAATAACACTTACATAAAAACTGAAAGGGAAGATATTTTAAATAAGTTTCATTTGGAGGAAGTTTTTGCATTTTATAAAAACAAAATATATACCTGTTTTTATGCCTTAACACAGGATGACAGCGATGTAGAGTGGAAATTCGCTCGTTCTAAACTTTGGTTATCGTATTTTGATGATGGAAAAACATTACCTCCACCATTTAGTCTTGTACCAAGCCCCAAATCTTTTTTCTATTTCGTCATGAGGATCATTAACTTTTCGAAGTGCAGGAGGAGACGGCTACAGAAGGACATAGAAATGGGAATGGGCAATTCCAAATCTAGGGTAGGTACTGAAATCTTTTCATTGTTGTGAAGAATTATGTTTCCATTCCAGCATTTTACTTTTCTTTAAATTTTAGGGTATAATTTGTACTTCTGATGATAGTACAGTGATAAATTAAGCATTTATATTTATAGATCTGTAATCCAGATTGGTTCGATGCAGTCCATTTAGGCAAAGAATAGCAATAAATTATCTTAGGACAACAAGGTCCAATGACTGGAAAAACACAGTTAAAACATAAATAACCGACTATTCAAAGATGCAAATAGTTCCCACAAGGAATGACCTAAATATTGAACAAAGATGTTTTCAGTCTTCACTAGAAAGATTTTTTAGTTCAGGATAAAAAAAAAAAAAAGATATGGAGAGAGCTTTTCCTTCCACTAAACCAGGTGAAGGGAAAATGTGGTTGGTATTGCTACTTACTTCCTACTGTCAAAAGCTATGTTCTCAGCAAAAGACAACAGGAAAGAGGCAGAATTGGTGGTAATAATCTTTAGCACTTCCGTGACATTCTGAATTTGGGTATCTTATTTTTTTTTAACAAATATTAATGAATGCAATAATTCTCACAATGCCCTTGTGAGAATTTGATAACAATTTCTCTATTTTCCTGATGGCAAACTGGGGCACAAACAGGTAAAAGAGGATTCATGTGGCTTTTTTTTTCTTTTTAATAAATTAGGCTAGAGGGCCTGTATATTACCAAGATTGAAGGCAATATTTTTGAAAATACATTTTGATTTGATTTACTGTGAATTACCAGAAATGGCAAGTCTAGTTATCTTTTCTAAAAGATCTTTTCTAGAGCCTAGATGTTTTGAGCTGTTGGTGCTACTGAATCTTCCATAAAGAAAATATTTTCTCCAGTTTTCTGTAGGCAGTGAAAGTAGATATGTGTTTTTTAAAATGTCGGTTTTAATCAGTTTAGCTAGAAACACTTTTTTGGTACTAACTGCTCACTTTTTGCTCTCTAGTGCTCCAAAAGCCTGAACTTCAGAAGTTCTCTGTGGTCACTGTAAAGAAGATGAGTTTAAAGTAACAAAAATCCTTAACGCCCTAAGATATGCTTTTATGACAAAGCATTCAGTAGTACTTACATATCATACAGCAGCAGCTTAGAATGTAAGTGACTAAAGAACAAAAATCCTCTCTGAGACGCTGCTGAGACAGGTCAGGTTGAGTTAGTTTTCTTGAACTACAAACGAAAGGATTTTTCTCTGGGAAAGGCAGCCCACAGCCTCCTCTGAGTCAGGCTGAGCTGGCACAGCGTTTTATGCTGTGTACAAAGATAAATCCTGGCCCAGTCCTTAATAAAAAGGATGGCTGAGCTGATGTCTCATTGCCTGCAGGAAAGTGGGCAGCCTGGGGTAGGTAGAAACACCCCACTTGTGCCCCAACTTAAGTGACTGGCTGTGTGCAGTATAGGCACAACAAATGTGACAGTTGCAGAAAGCATCCAGCTTACTATGTAGGTGCAGGCTGACTTCACTTTGCTCCCCTAGCCCACCAGAGAGGTCTGCCAGCATCGATTCAGTGACTAACTGCTCACACAGAAAAAACTAATGACAGATACAGATTAGGGGGTTGGGCCTTCTTCTATGGATACACGTTTTACTTCACTCTCACCAGTGTATCTCAGAGAAGAATTAGGTTCCTGAGTTGGTACTTAGAAAACTTCAGCCTTAGTCACAAAAACATCTTGTCCAAGTTGGCTTTTTTCCAATCTGTTTCTTGCACACTGGTACAAAAAGAACAAATTATTTGGGACCTGATGACTTTGGAATTTGCTGATCCATTAATAATTGAACATTGACCATTTTTCTAGCTGTATTACTATTCCTGAAAACTGTGCTTTAGAAAAACACTTTGCACTGAGCAGGAATGGTTTTGAGCATGGATTTGTAGCTAAATGTATGCCTAAGTGTGCAGATGCACAACTGCTCTGTTAAAGCCAGACTCTCTCTCCTTGCTATGGTCACTCATCCCGACCTCCAAGTTATAACTCATTTCCTCAGCTGTGTGAGCACAATTTTTCTGGAGCTGTGCTGTGAACACGATGGCTAAAATCATCAGTTTTTTAAATAAATAAAATCAAGGCAATCTGGGTGTTTATTAGAAATAATATACTGATAACAGTGACTATAGGGGAGGGGGGAGGGCGACTAATTTCTAAATGTGCATTCCATCATGTGTATTAACTTTTTCTTATTGTTTCCTAGTTAAACCTTTTCACTCAGTCGAACTCCAGAGTTTTTGAATCACACAGTTTTAACAGCATTCTCAATCAGCCAACACGCTATCAGGTAAGTACATCCACACTGTTTTGAGTAATAAAGTGTGTGAAGGTACTAGCAGAATTTTGTTTCAAGTACACTTTGCCTTCACAAGATGAAGAAAACCTCCCGTAGAAAACAAACCCCAGGATGCTACTAAAAAAAAAACAAAACTGTTGTTGTTCAAGCCTGATTATTTGAAGCATTTTAAAAAACTAACCCAGACAAAACTTAGATTTTTCTTTGATATCCCAGTTCTGAAAGTCCAAGAAGCAAACTTTGGAAACTGATTTCTGGGGAAGAGATATTAGACTGACTAGGTTAGCATTACTTTACTTTCTTCTCATGATGAGATATTTGAAATTCCTGCAGACAGGGATTTTCCTCTCTGTTAAGAGGAGCCTGTTGGATGTTACCTTCCCGTCTTCTTTCCTGTTCAGAAATAAGAGTAAATAGGAGCTCTTGTTCCACTAGTGAATGGGTGGGAGGTACATAATCCACCTGTACAAATTCTATGAGGCAAGTTACATTAATTACAATAACAGTAAAAGAATATTAGTAAATATGAGGAACTCTGGCAGTTACAGTATAAAAATACAGGTATCATCTCGATGAATACTTTTATGGCTGATGTTGCGCTATCATACTGTAAAATCACAACTTTTCTTTCTTTTTAGAAGGAAAATATCTATTACTATTACAGATAAATCCTCACACGTGAAGTTTAGTGAAGAGTAGACCTATTCTGAAGCTACTTAAAGCCTAAATCAGGTGTGCTCAGACACCTATTCTCAACTTCCAGCAACAGTTGAGGAAAATGGCAAAGCAAGATAGCAAGTTAGGGACAGAGTGGGAATCTTGTTAGAAAACTTACTGGACTAGTGAGATCAACAATGGTTCCTGGCATAACAGTTCCAGATACGAAAATGTGGAACAGCTCTGGGACTGGTCAGCACTTTGAGTGTTAAACAACTAGTAATACCATCTGAAGCTAAACGTTGTTTCTGCAGTTACGGCTTTTATGTATGTTGCCACAGTCTTATAAGATGATTAATAATTTCAAACACCTTTTGCTGTGTTATAGAATCATAGAATATTTAGGTTGGAAGGGTCTCATGGAAGTCATCTGGTCCAGTCTCCTGCTTAAGTTAGGTCAGGATGCCCGAGGGCTTGGCCTGTGCAAGTTCTGAACGCTTCCAGAGATGGAGATGTGACCCTTCTAGGCAGGCTCTTCCAGGGAAACTGATGGAATAAAGGCACAGCAGCCTATGCCAAGAAAGGACAAACACAACTAATACTCAGCAAAGCTGCAGCATACTTTCTTACTTTATTACCTAGTGTTGGCTCCTGATCAGAATAACTACATCAGACCAAGCACCATGTTCTAGGTATAACTTTGTGTCTTTGTTTAGGTAACGGTTACCTTGTTTAGGTAATGGTTTTGTGTTGTGTTATTCACTGTCACCATACAGAGGTGGCTGCATAAGTGCCAAAGAAATTTGAAGTCATGGCAGAAAAGCATTAGACAGAAAACACAGTTAAGAAAAATTTTATCTTGATTCTGATGGGGATAATATATCCTTGAGATTAGGTGTGTATATGCTGGAGCCTATAAAGCCTGGTGGTGCATCTGAGGACTTCTTAAAAAGAGAACTGGGGACACAAAGCCAATCTTTCTTGTTTCCACCTGCTAGCTGCATAAAAAGAAACAATTACATTCTATATTTCCCTGTTCCTTCCCAACAGTTGTGGTGTTCTGTAAATTAAGAGGTAATTGGATGAGAAAGGTGCTTTATTGTAATACTGAATCTCTGCATGCCACCAACCAACCAAACAAACAAAAAAAACCATGAGGCAATTGCTTGATCTGGGGCTATTCTTTCTTTCACTTGCCTACATCTCTCACAACCTTGCAGGAAGGAAAAGTGAATAGTTTCATTATGTATGCTTACCTGATCATATAACTGTTTTAATCTGGCAGCAAATAATGAAAAGACTGATAAAACGTTATGTTCTGAAAGCACAAGTGGACAAAGAAAATGATGAAGTAAATGAAGGTAAGAGACTGCATTTTTCAAATGTCAGAGAATTGTTGTCATGTTTATTTGGAATTGCTATTACAATGGTATATGGAGGCTTCAGTTAAAATGAGTTTATTTCTACTTCAAGTGCACTGAACTCAGATAGATAGTAATGGAGGTATGCCTGTGACAACAAAAATAGACAAATAGGACTGAAGAAGTAGAACTGAGAAATATTATGGGCTCCATTTTACAGATGGAAACTGGGTAACAGATGTGACACACCCTCAGTCACAGAGGAAATTTGTGAGGAATCCACTCACAAAATATTCACACTTCCACAGTCCTAGTCAGAGCTGCAGGACGTCTTTCTCTGTTTCATTTAACTGAACATGCGATTTACCACTTCGCACCATGAACCACCCATATTCCTGTCTTTGATAAAGCTGTGTGGAATACTCATCTGTGAAGTTGCACATCATTTGGAAAAAAAAATCTGCATAGAGTTACCTGTGTGGTGAGGAAAAAATGAGAACTGTAGCTACTGTTTTAGTGTGCCACCAGAGATCTTTTGAGAGATGATGCACCTGAGCTTTTGTCTGTGTCAGAACTACAGGGCCTTGGGAACGTCCCTGGTAGCCGTGAGGGGTGCGTGCTCTGGGGTGCATCTCCCCACTGTGCTGAGACTAAGGCACGTCCCGTCCTCGCCTGGACAGGTCCCCAGATGAAATATTGAGGGTGCATGCAGCATGGAGCCGACTGCCACCAGCAAAACATACCTGCTTAGCATAAATAGTTCTAGTCTGGGTAGCTTAGTTGGCTTCAGTGTACCGGGAACACTTTCCCAAGCTGCTCCGCTGCCAGGTGTGCGCTCTCCAGCTGGTGTGAGTGATGAACAGCCTGGGATCAGAACAGCTTTTACTGGCATGGATGGATCAGGCGCCTCCATGCATATATGACGTGAGCGGCCCTGGGTGGGCTGATCTCTCAGTTACGGCAGCATGGCTTTTATTTTGCTTGTTAGTTATTCTCTGCTTACCTATAACTCTCTGCAGCAAGAAGCAAGGAGCAGAAAATAAATTGGGATATAAATTTAATCCCACTCTGTGCCTTCAAAATGCAGCATTGTGCAATGACTGGTATCCTGACTTCCCCATCGTATGTGCTTGCGTAGAGCTGAGTTCAGGAGTGACAGAAGCAGAGAAGCTGCCAGAAGTTACATGATGGGGAAAGACAGTCTTGCACGTCTTCCTCTCAGTGTGCCCCTCTCCTGAATTTCCGATGCTTTTCCTGCTATTCCTGCTCTCTGACGGGGGAAATCACCACCTAGTGACTGATGAAAAGACTGTTCCTCACCAGTGGTACCATGGTGGACAGGTCTTCCCAATTCCCTGATGTCTGTTTGGATATTTACATACGTGTGTTTAGATCAGTAACAGTGCAGAAGAATCATGGTTCATGTACATCACGGTTCTTGCTTATCACCAGCTTTCCTGGAGTCCACTTAGGGCAAGGCAGCTAGCTCCTGAGGCTGTCTTCAGCTGCAAAGCAAAGACGATGCACTTTGTGTCATTGGTGCCTGAAGTACGGATCCAGGCTTTGAAGATGCAATTTTTGAAGTTTGCTATATTCTGAAAAGAAACTTTTGCATTCTGGTGTATTGCAGCTATTTTAAACATAAGTCTAGGGCTTTTTCCCTGTTTTGCATCACTAGAGAATTTAGGTACTCTTTCACAGTTTTTCGTATGTGACAACTAATTTCCTGCAGTGGATACTGGATAAGAATTAATATGCCTCACACTTGCCAGAAGAATAGCAAGCCTGGCCTTGACTATCGTTTCCTTTTAAATGCTGTTTTTGTCCTTGTGTCAAATTGTAACCATTTTAAATTGGTCGACTCTTTCTAATTCAAAGGATATTGGTAAGGAAGAGGAGAGAGACCCAGAAGCTGTGAGTTTTATTGCCAGCTCTGCCACACTTTTCCTGTGTGATCTTGCAATATCACTTCAGAAAAAAATCTTTGCCTTTTCTCTCTAAAAGGGGGGTACTAATATTTACCAGCTGTTCAGCAGTGTTGCTGTGATTAATTCATTAACCTATGTAAAGGGCTTTTTGAATCTTTGGTGTTCTGTATACATGGGAAGTACAACACAGGAGTTCATTGGAGTGTTTAAAATACCTTTGGTGCTGTCTAGGGGCGGACACACATCTCACAGAGAATGAGGAAGAGGTAAAGCCTTCTGCCCCACCCTACCACCTGCTCTCATGAACGTTTTGGATGAGCAGGGAATAATCTGAAACATGCACTGATGTGACTTAACAGAACATTATTTAATGAACGCTAAACAGACTTTGCTAACAGGTATTTTTTTTAATGGTTAATACAGGTGAATTAAAGGAAATCAAACAAGATATCTCCAGTCTTCGCTATGAACTTTTAGAGGATAAGTCCCAAGCAACAGAAGAGTTAGCAATTTTAATACATAAACTCAGCGAGAAACTAAATCCTAATATGTTGAGATGTGAATGATTCAACAAAGGAACCGTGGCTTCGACTACAGCACAACTATTTATTGGCAATAATATTTCAGTATCTTATACTTGAAAAATGTATTGTAGATTTTTAGCACTAAATAACTTTATGTACAGCTTCTCTGGAATTTAGTCTTAGGAAGTTTTATTAACACACCATAAAAAGATTGCTGTCTTCATTTTAATCATCTAAAAGCAAGAACTATCAAACTTTTTTTTTTTGCACTTACGCATTAAGAAGATATAACTGTATGAGTTGCTGGCGTTTGAACAGGTTTATGAATTCATACTGAAAATTCTTTGCACTAAATTTGCAAGAAAAAATTAAAATAATGGACACAGTGTAGTATTCTGTTCCTTGCAGCAGCAGGGTATGAGTAGGATCTTTCACAATACAGTAAAGCAACTCGAGCTCAGTGAAGGATTACTTGAAATCTTTATTCTGTATTAGTGATGCTCCTAGTAGGTAGAAGCTGAGCACTCATGGTATGATTACACGGAGTTAATGAAGGTCAGGTAAGTGTGAGTGTAACTGTAGCAGCGCTGTTTGACACGTATGTACGTACACGTACCCACACCTCCTCTTTCTTAATTCAGCATATTGACTTTCAAGAGTAGGGACTAGATTTTTTTTTTAACGACTTTCCGAGGTAATGCGCTCTCAGTCCAGAGCTACTCTTTAAGTGGTAGAAATGATTTTTTAAAAT
This sequence comes from Anseranas semipalmata, assembly GCA_013399115.1. Classification (NCBI taxonomy): domain Eukaryota; kingdom Metazoa; phylum Chordata; class Aves; order Anseriformes; family Anseranatidae; genus Anseranas; species Anseranas semipalmata. The sequence continues at coordinate 684,742 of VXAA01003226.1, forward strand.
TCAGACTCTGCGCGGGGCTGGTGTTTTGTTACCCTGTCCCGAACCGCGCCCCTGATGTTGAGCTGTTAAATAAACTATTCCTACTTCACCCATGCGTGACCTTGTCCCGCTGCTTTGGCACCGCGCTGCGGGTGCCGCCGGAGCGGGCCGCGCTGCCTTGCCGCGGCACGGCGGGTAGCGGTGCCTCGCGGTCTCTCCCGGCCGCCACCGGCGCCTTTCCGCGGCGCTAACGCGGCTGCCCCCC